>VWZW01007169.1:1295471-1448728 GCA_013397115.1 Edolisoma coerulescens
GGCTGGGTCCCGCAGCATCCTGCCGCCGGCGGACGGGGCTGCCCGGGATCCCAGCGGGGTCCTCTCTCTCTTCCCCCTCTATCTGCATTGAAGCACCGGGGAGCCGGAGCCATCCGCTCCCGGGTCTGCCGAGGGAAGTGACCGCCACCGGAGCCGGGCAGAGGGGCCCGGGGGGGCAGGCTGCTCCCCGGGGGTTTCCTTGGGGCCAGGGGGCAAAAGAGGCTGCCGCCCGTCCCGTTCTCTCCTTCCCCGGGCACGTTCCCCTCGCCGTTCCTGATCCCCGCGTCCCCGGTGTTCCTCGGACGTGTTCCCGGAGAGCAGGGCGGGGGGAATCCCCGGGCTTCCCGGCGAGCTCTCGGCGATCCGCGGAGGCGCCGGATCAATGGCTCTGTGCTTCTGGCGGATCCTGCCTAGGGCAGCACCGCGGGCAGCCTGCGCTGGGTCTGACAGCGCGTCCCAGCCCTACGGAGAGAGCGAGAGCGAGGAATGTTCTCGGTACCTTCTGTCCCCAACTTCTCGGAAGACCCCGCCGGCAGCCGTCCCGCGCAGCCTTCCGGCCCGGTGCAGGCGTGGCCGCGGGCGGCGGCGCCCCTGGGCCGGCTCGGCTTGGCTCGGCTTGGCTCGGCTCGGCTCGGCTCGGCTCGGCTCGGCTCGGCTCGGCGGCACGGAGCCGGCGGGGGAGTTGGTGCCCTGGCCGAGAGGACGGCTGCAGGCGCGGCGCCCACCGCCCGGCGGGTAGGGGCGAGGGGCCTCTGCTAGCACGGAGCGCTCGATCTCGCGTGGGGAACGAAAAACAGCCGGGCGGAGTTTGGTACAGTCAGTGCTTTGTGCTTATAGAAAGCGCCGAGTAACGTGCACCTGGGGAGCATCAAGGGTAACATCTCATCCACTTACATAAACAGCCACACCGACTCTTTGCCAGAAGTAGTTAGGCTGGCTAATACAAAAAACTTTAAGAGCGGCTTGTATTACAAAAACAGGTCTGTACAAGATAAATGACAGCAATCCTGAATGTGTTTCTGCAGGTTTATACTTGGGTTTCTCAATCACGATGTACCTAAAAAATATGCACAGGGGGAGGAATGTTCCTCCCCCAGTGCAAATTACAAAGCAGTTGTTGTTATAACACAAATAGAATCAAAAACCATCTGAAAAACGTCTCCTCCTTTAGTTACTTACCATGACCTAAAAGTTCAGGCTTTACTTTTCAAAGCTACACAAATGATCCGGACATCACAATTCAGCAAAATAAACTGCCTGTAGCTCTTTTGGGTGTGAGGTAGGCACCTGCACCATGCTTTTTCCTCAGCAGTGTTGACTTCCCAGGGTTTTTTTAGGAAAAACAACCAAGCTTTTCACTGCCTCCTGGATTTCTACCGGTGAGGTAGAACTCAAACTGTTGTGAGATTCAAATGCAGGAGGAAGCACATAATACCCTCCTGATTGCCTTCAGTCACTTCAGGTTTGCTATTCTATTTGAACTCCTGAATAGCACTCGTTACTAGAAGACCTCAAAAGCACGGAGAACATTACTGTTACCTGATTTTGCAGGTGGGGAAACACATAAAAGTTCAATGACCTGCTCAGTTTCGCTAGGCAGAACAATAGCAGGAGATCCAGGTCTTTTGAGCCCTTAATAAAGATCCCGTGTTTAAGCAACATTAATCCAAACTCAGTATGATTCATGAATTTACATGTCAGCCTTGTATGTCTTAGTCCTTTTCTTTTTATAGCAGATAATGGGTGAAAACAGATTTGCCCAGCTCATCCAGTGTGTGATCTGTCTCAGGGGTAGGATGTGGACAAAGACTGCCTAAGTAGCACTGAGCAATGCTGTTGCCTATTGCTCTCTGTGCTGTTCTCCCTGATTTGCTTTCTGTTATAAATTCATTGACTTTAAATTCTGAACTGCATTTCCCCATCACACATTTAAAGCAGAGCTATGTAAAGAGAGAAGGTGAGTGTCCCACTTCTCAACTTTAGCGTTCCCTGCTTGAGGAACTGTATAAATTTGTACTTTCCCCTGTACATTTATAAGCCATTTACCCTTTACTGTTCTTCTGTGGTGCTTCCCGATAAGAATCACAAAGCACTTCATAATCACCAAACTGTCATGTTTACTTCAGGTATTGGTATGTCTCTACTTTCACCTCTTTTTGTTTTAATCACTTATCACTAATCACTAGCTCAGAAAAAGCTTCTCAAGGACAACTATAAATAAATATGCATATACTTGAAAATACTGCACCTGATAATTTGAGGAGATTCAACTCCAAAGACTGAGAGATGTATGATAGAGACTTTTATCTTTGGGAGCGCTCATTTCTCTAAGTTGCATAGAGACCAACTCTTCTGACCTATTTGAGATATGTTTCAGAGCTTGTGATACTGTTTGTCCTAACAGGGCCTCTTTTTCTCCTTTCCATACAAGAGATGCCTATGTGACATGCTCAGATGTAAATGTCTCCAGAAGAGCTCTGAAGTTAGGCTAATGAATTGTAACCATTTCTTTTTACTTGACAGGTTTAGGTCTTCAAAAGCATTTCATATAAAGAAAATTGTATGGTGTTCTGACTTCCTAGAGGAAAGATCCTTGAACAAATATATTCATATTGTAAAAAACTAGTGTCACAAGAGCCATAGTTGTACTCTTGCTTCCTTAACTGGTTTGGATGGTAAGTGCCTTTTGTGAGCAGTGATACCCAAAAATGTTTTGGAATCTTCACGCCCTGATGATAGATTGAACTGACATATGCAGTACAGTCTAAAAGCAATAATGTACTGGCCCCCCTTGTTGGCATTTCTTCTGCCTGTGATGAAAACCCTCTGAATGTAAGGGGGGTGGTGACTGCTGGCTGGCTGGCATGGCTGAGATGTCACAGCTCCTGTTACAAAGGCTTCTCCCTCTCAGAGCTATGCTGTCTAAAGCCTCGTCAAGTTAGAGCACTGGGAGCAAGTGCTAAAAGCAGGACTGCAGAACATTTCAAGATGCTGTATCCTCCAAGAATTGCCAGAAAGACAAGGCCCCATATAATATATTTGAACAGTCATTTAAAGGGACAACTGAAAACTGCCCTGCTGTTTGAAGACATCTGCTTTGTTTTCACAAGTAACACTAAAGATTATTGTCACAGAAAGAGGTGAGATGACAGGGCAAAACATCATCCCTTTCTCTTCTCTCACCACTTTTCCACACACTTACCAATGCTTCAACACTCAGTTGTGCTGCTTTACTTAAAAGACAGCAATTTGTCTTTTTTCTTTGTGAAGCTTGAGAGGGAAACTTAATTTTGTATAGGAGAAGATGATAGTAAAACATTAATTGGCAGGAAGTACCTGGAGCTACTCAGAATTTGAAGGCTACATTTGAAATTAGAAGTCTTATATTAGAAAAAATGTGGGCTTCTTTGAAGTATATTAAAAAAAAAATAATGCCAGTTTTGTAAGTTCACCTGTCTATATAAGATCTCTAAAATTCCCAGCGTTTCCAGTCTTCCTGCCCTATCAAAAGACAGCAGACCCATCCTTGATGCTGCTAGGTAAAAAACAAAGAAAAATCTCTCTTCAGATTCTTCAATTCCATGTCAAAAGCATACACTGTATATACATTTTGACATCTCTACACCAAATTATGCACAAAGAGTAGTAATGAAACTAGAAATACTGAAGTTTGATGATGCAAGTTACAGTCCTGACGCAAAGATATGATTGTGATTTCACAAGGAATTTGTGTAACTCTTCTACCTGAATATTGTCATGGTAGAAAGCAATCACCGTAAACTAAAGCCCCAAGGCAATGAATATTCTCTTGCACAAGGAAAAGGCTATGCAGTGGTGTTGAAAAACCTGGATGTCTACTTAGCCTTGAGTCAAAGCTGGCTCAGGTTCTCAGATGGAGGCACTCCAATGTGCTTCATAGTGACAGTGATACTCGGTGAATGATGTGACTTTTCAGTATGCCTGGGAAGTTGGCAACATGCAGCTCTGTGTTAGCCAGTGGAAGTAAATACGCACTGAGTCAGTATTAACTGGTGGAGGTTCTTTTTCATCTTGTGTATCCTCCTGAAGGATCTCACAGTAGTAAAAGCTGGAAAGTTTTCATAGACTTTCAAGAGCCAGAATTCACCGTGAAAGCCCTAATGGCTCTTCCATTCTTGAAAATTAAACCAGCCTCCCACCCCAAGTGAATAGACCCTCATTTTCCTTCCTGACTGTTCTTATGCTGACTCATTTTATCCCTGTTGATTCTATAAATGGATTTGTCTTTCTGAAGGATGAGCATCTGTATCTCTATACCTGTTATCATCCTTAGGCCCAGGTCCACAAAGCAACTTGGGTTTTGCCATGTGTTTGGGTTAGGCACCCAGCTTCAAGATCAGATAAGACAATTTGGTCAGGATATCCAAGTTTACTTCAACTCTTATCTCTTTACTGTGTGGTATCCCAAAAGGCATCTGCTGTAGAGAAACACCTAACAGAATTAAAATGGAAGGGAGCAGTGATAAAAGGAGTCCAGAGAGGCAGAAATTGAGGCTTTCTCTTTGGTAGGAGACTGCCCTTTTTGGTGAAGTGCACTCCTGTCCTCTCCTGCCTGTACTTTTTGGTCTGCCTGTGGGAGAAATGGGGAATGCCAAAAGATATTCTAGAGCAATTTTCCCACTTCCTGGCAGTGTGTCTAACTACATGTAAAGCATGAAGAACTAGATCATCTCCTTTGCTGACAGTTTAGTTTCATTCAGAAATAATCTAAAACCTGTGCACTGTGCTGACCTTGGGATAAAGATGCTTTTTGGATCAATGTCCTCGGGGATTTAGATGAGAGCATGTCTAACTAACAGATTGGAAACAGGTGGAAGAAATAAAAATGCAGTATGAGTGTCAGCACAGGTCAAACACTGGGGCTCACTGGCTTGCGTAAGAGCAGAACTTAGGAAGCTGAGGAGTAAATACCTAGTGTATCTCTTGTGAACCTGTAAATGGTAGACATCTAAATTCTACAAAAGTGAAAATTAATTTTAGAAAACCTTTTGAGTATGGACGTCACTGTATCTCTTCTCTTTATACACAGTGAAATAATGCAATGAGATTCTAGTCTCATGAAATATGAGCCATTGCTTCAGAGAGGTAAGGCTTTGCTTAGCTGGACTACTTACAGAATAAGGTTCAGCACTCCACAGGTAAGATGATGAAATTTTGCTTCATGGTTGAACATTTGCCTTGGTTCTGGTTTGGGAATTCCTCCCATAGCATCTGGCTAAGATGTGAGACTCCCTGCCTCAGGGCTGTTTACACAGGTTTAAAAGGCAAATAGATAAACTAATTGAGGAAAGAAATGCGTGAAAAATTATTAAATACTTAGGCAGCACTTCTGGTGTAGGAGAATCAAAATCACTGTGTCTGTCTCTTCCCTTTCCCTCAGTCACTACATTTTTGCCCTGTTTTATTACTTTTTCTGAATCACCTGCTGCTGGCTGTTTCAGAAGGATCCAATTCTAGATGGATCCTTAGATGCATCCTCTGCAACAGTTTGTACCTTTCTGTGCAAGAGAAGCTTCAGACCAAGAGTCAATTGTAAAGCAGCAGCACAAACATAATTTTCAGTGTAAGTAAACTTAGAGCAATTTCCCTTTGGCTTAACTCTTGACTTCAAGTCTTGTTATGCCCTAGTGTGAGATCACACTAAGGCGTGCTTACTTCCTTCAAGAACAACACAGTCTACCAGAAAAGTCAAAGGAGATAGAGAAAATGAATAATTCTATAGGAAAAATGTTTAGAAAGATCAGTTAGGACTGTGGTAACCACTGGATTGTATTTTTAGTTAAATTCAAAGAAACTTATTTATGTAAACATTCTGACAGTTCAGGGAGAATTTATTCTGCATTACTCCATCTCAGACTGGTTGGTTCCTATACCGTGAAATAAACTTTTTTTTTTTAACCAAGTAATTTTAAAAGAAATCAATACAATATGTGCTTATGTGCTTATAAAGTCTCACTCAAGTTTACTCAATCGGCTGATTACAAATGGTTTCAAATTAAACTTCTAAGATGCCCAGACATGATAAATGTGTCAGTATTTCCCTAATAGTTATCACATCATTTTTGAAGATCTGTTGAACCTTTAGCACTTGATACGGCTTTAAACTGCAGGAATTCAATTGACTATATTTTTGTTATCCTATTACAAAGACACTGCATCTTAAAAACTCTTTTTAAACACTTTCCTCAGCTGTTTTTCCCTTATGAATACTTTCCCCTCTTTTATTTTACCTTTTTATTTTCTGAATAAAAATTTAAGAGCTGAATGTACTTTTCTCTGCTTATATTGTATATTGATTATTCTTTGCCCTCAACCTATTCTAAACATTAATAATCAAGATTTTTTCTTTTACTAGGGACACTATCAATCTTTAATCCTTATGCAATAGAAAAAATTTGTCTTCTAAGCATCAAAGAGATATGTTTGTAGTCACTTATAAAAGAGTTTTTAACATCTTGCACAAATCTGCCTATTGATTAAGTTCTACTCAAAGTAGTCTCAGAGAAGCCGTAGTTTAAAATGTCGTTAAAAATTCAAATAAGTGGACTGTAAGTCTTACTGCACTAATGCAGGCCAACAGTTGGTGTCCTATTGTGCTAAATGCTTTGAAAACACAATGAAATTAAAGCTCTCTGAGCCAAACAATTTATGTTTTAAAGAGATGATACCCATCAGTAAGTGTTCCAAGAACAGATTGCTGGGTATCAAAAAACTGTTGCCAACCAATACATTAACTGACTTGGTGCTGCGCCTCGAGGCTGGAAACACTGTGTTCAGTGCTACCGTGCTTCATGGGAGCAGTCAGGATGTTCAGGAAAGACCATTTCTTGCTTTGGATCAGGCTTTTCTGTTCCTTGTGCAGGGAACAGCACATCTACATCTACACTGGGGGATGTTCTGATAAATCTAAGAGGTGTGATAATTAAACAGTCACCTTGCTTTCACTCTGTTGTTGCATAATTTGCTACGGGCTGGAGTGGAGTCTGAAGCTGTGTTCTGGCATCCATCATTCTGAAAAGGGAAAGAATATTTGATATTTGCTTAGATCTTGAAAGTAATTGAAAGTAAATGAAATGTTTGAAGTGAAAAAAAAAAGAAAAAGAAACATTGAGCAATTTCGGTTGCAGGAGCCTTCTGGAAGTCATGTAGTCCAACTCCTGCTCAAAGCAGATACAGCCAGATCAAATGGCAATGGGTCTTGTCCAGTCCAGTTTTAAATGTCTCCAAGGATGGAGATTCCACATCCTCTCTAAGCAACTTCTAATATTTGACCTAGTTCATGGTGAAAAAAATTCCTTGTATCCGGATTTTCCCGTATTGCATCTGGACATATTCTCTCTCACCATTATCTCTGTGTACCTCCAAGAAGAGTCTGGATCCATCATTTCTAAAGGCTTCCTTCAGGTATTTGCATGGACCAGTATGGGCAAGTATGACAGTTTGGCATTTGAAAGAATCATGCTGGAACAGAACCAAATAACAGTAAATACCATCTTGGATGATTTATTTGTTTGTTTTCCACACTGATTCTAAAGGATCACAGAAATTTCTGTACAGCCACTCCCATGAAAACCACAGAGTGAAAGAAGAACTCTCTAATTTTCATTCTGGCCTTATGCATAACAGGAATAATCCAACTAAAATACCATAGGTGGCAGAAAGATATTTAAACCACTCTGTAATTGACC
Organism: Edolisoma coerulescens; assembly: GCA_013397115.1. Lineage (NCBI taxonomy): Eukaryota > Metazoa > Chordata > Aves > Passeriformes > Campephagidae > Edolisoma > Edolisoma coerulescens. The sequence goes on from VWZW01007169.1 coordinate 1,303,199, forward strand.
TGGAGAAGATCTCTCTAATACAACCACTGAAGGCCATAGATTAAAACTGCCCCTGGGGGATTCTGAAAAAAAATACAGATATATTTGGGTGTGGAATGGGAAGGACACTGCTAAAAGTGTAGGCACTGCTGCAGTCTGTAGGGCAGCCCGGTGGTATTCATTGACAAAAGAGGTTTGAGGTACACCAAAGGTTTCAATAGTCCTTGTAGCAACTTGGCATCAGAAGGGACAAAAAATGGTGTACAGCCCCCTCCCTGCCCTGTACTTGTTCTGTGGACTGCAAGTGTCAGAATGATGTATTTCAAGAATAGTCTTCTGGGAAAGGAATCCACTTCATTTGCTTTCCCATGGAGATTTCACACAAACAGACATTAAAACTTGAAATGTGTGTTATTTCAAATGTAAAAAGTCAAGGGAAAACATATCCTAACAATCCATCACTTGTTACATCTCACGAAGGAGGAACAGCGCTTACCCCCCTCGATGTCCCCCTTAGAGCTTACAGTGCACAAGTAGAACATGTCATGGCATTCGTATCCCTTGTGGAGGTCAGATTTGATAGGTGTGGCTGGAGCTGAAGTGCTCCATTGCTGCGCCAAAGGAAAAAGAACCCTTTGGGACAAGTGAAACAAGGAAATAAGATACTGTAACCAAGTGATCTCTTCAAAGCAACCCTCTGAGAAAGATACTGGACTGTGACTCCTATTTTTAGTGAGGAATCATATTTAAAGTCTAATGTTAATCTATTCTCTTGGCCAGTTAATACCAAACATAATTAATGCTAGATGTTTGTATAAAAACCCCAACAACTGCAATGAGGTTTTGGGAGGCAGCTGCAATTGGGCTTTGACATGTCTGGGGACTTTTCTGCTTGGCTGTTGATCAAAATCATAACATTTTGCCAAAGTGCCATTTGATCATGGAAATAAACTGTTCTTTCCTTTTCAGAGCTGTAGCTAAACCACTGCTTGGAATATAAAATGCTAATATGTAGTTAATAAAACAGGTCATCTAAGAGGCAAGAGTAACGCTAAATATTCCTATAACAAACGCTTAAGGGTTTCTGAAGCCCAGGTATTTAGCTGCATTTGTTCATTATGTCCACCAATATTTTCCACTCTCCTTACAGTTAAAATATTCTGGGAACAATACACATTAATCTTTAAGCTGTATGTACTCAGAATATTTGCTTACATGCATACATATTTCTATATCTACACACATCTAAATTTTTTTCTCAGACTGTCTTTCTTATTTTATGAATCATTAAAGTACTGTTCCTTAGTGATTCCTGTGAAACTTCTCTACCCCTTACTTGTTCCTCTTGCTCTAGCATAAGAAAATAACCCAAGATCACTTTTTTGATCAAAAACTTAGCTACTTCTGCTACTGAATATATCCAGGAAGACAATTCATTTGGCGCTTTTTTTTTTTTCCATGTTGAGTGCTTCTGGAACCTGGCTGTGATTAAAGCTGTCTCTTGAGAACATCAGGAAGGTTTTTAACACAATTCACAGATCAGAGAGAAATGGTGTCTCACTCTGAGAGTCACAATGATTATGAATTTGGGAATCAACTAAGAGTTTACAAATTTTTTAGCCAATAATGATTGATTATCATTTTGTGTCCTCTCAGGTGGAAATCCTTGACTGGGAGACAAAGAAACAGCTATGCTTCCTAGATAAGGTAAAACAAAAATCTGTTTAAAAGGCTAGGTAACTTTTTTAGAAATTACTAACTTTTCTTAAGTAAAATTAGTGTTTATGAAGGGTATTTCATCTCCTGGTAGCCTTTCCTTGGCCACTTGCAACGATAATGCTAACTTCACACTGACTACAGCGTACTTCAGCCCTTTTCCAGAAGGAGCTTTTGGGCAAAAAGGACAACTTCAGTTGCTTTACTAAGAGGGTGCCAATTGTGTGGTACTCAGAAGCCATCAAATTGTCACTGCTGTAGTAGTAACTCTTGATCGCTGCTAGAGAATCTGCCTCTGAAACAGGTGTCAAAAACTTTTTTTCGTGTCAGTTCTTTGAATCCTTCATACCAAGGCTACACATTTAGAAACAGTTGCATTGTCTAAGTCACATTTCTATTTGGCTTAATAGTCTTACACCTAGTAGTTATCTTTCAGAATATGCACTTATATTTACAATATTTTTGTTGCCTAGGTGGAACCAAATGCTACAATTAGAGAGATCAGATTGATGTTCCATAAATTATGTGAGTATAACTTCTGCAGCAGCTTGCATCACATCAGAATATCCAGTACATAAATAGGAAAAAATTACATAATTTGAAATATGATATACACACACATAATGCTGATAACCTGCACATGAATGTGATCACAGTGAGATTGTGGTAAAATTATTTCATCCTGTCCTGATAGATCTTTGTATTTGTTTTCTGCTGCATAACTTATCACCTATATTAGTGTTGAATAAATATTTATAAAAACCTTTACCTGAAGCTCATCTTGTTGTATTGTGTTCATTATAGTAGTGGATGATCTAAACTGAACATTGTATATCACACAATTCTGTATGGTCTTACAGATCCTCGGTGGTATCCAGCAAGGCAGTCAATAAAACTTGATCCAAGTAAGTACTTGTGAAGTCTGGAGTAACTAAACTCTGAGCAGGACCCTGGCATGAAAGGTGTACTTAAGGGTATTAGCAATTAGGAATCAGTTTCCAGCTATGTTAATTAGCACTATGAAGGCTGAAGAGAATCCAGAACAAATACAATTCTTTGGAAGTGAAGTTCCACCCTGGAACACCCAAGCACAGTTCCACCCTGGTGCTTGGTAATTAACTCAGGAGTCTGCACATTGTTCCAGTGCACTTTCTAACTACTAAGCACCATTGCTTTCAAGACAGGCAGCACAGGATCTAGATACTCACTTCCCTTAGCTGCAGTGAAATGATCTCCACGATGATGCTCACCTGGAACTACCAAAAGGGCTGTGAGTCTGAGCTATCAATTCACATAAACCTCTGCTCTCAGGCAGGAATTACAGTTCTTTTGAGGGAAGCTAATACAGAACACGTTGTCGTGGACATAGCAATTGCTGACAAAGCTGATGACAGCTGGCTGACTTCATTAATACAGTTGTAGGTATTGCTACTGGAAGCCTCTTACATGGCCTGAGTGCACCAAAGGAAGTCTAATGGCCAAACTGTTAATTCCCCTTAGCTAAAATATAGCACTTTCTTCCTTTGCTTTCATTAAGGATAATTTTATTTAAACAGTCCTTAAAAGTATGCTGGTGAAGATTTGCTCATTGTGTAAAATCTATAATTGGAAAACAGATGTATGATTATCTTTTTTCCTTCTTTGAAGGTCTCCCTTGTCAGATTCCTCTATGAATTTACATAGCGAGACTTGCCATGAGAAAATGCTGGCCTTCTGGAGATTCCTCCAAATCTAGGCATTAAAAGCTCAAGTTCTGTGGAATCACCTCCTAGCTGGTTGGTTGGGAAAAGAAAGGCAATGAAAATTTCTATAGGAGAGGTTTCCAATCACAGCTTATCCTGTCTTATGTGTGACAATGAACAATGAGAAGAGCAGAAGAAAGAGGAGAGAGAGAGGTGCAGCTGACTAGGAGATCAGTGAGCTATGATAATGGCCATTGACCCATCAACAAATTCTGCTGTTAGCAGTGATGAAGCAAGTCTATTAGATTAGGCAGGCACATAGGATTGAGAAATCTCTTTAACTGTTTTGGTGTGAATAGTGGGTCCAGGCTTATATGTCATTACAGGGATAAATGAAAATTAAGTGTTAATATTCTTAGTCTGTTTATTGAGATTCCAATAAACCCATATCACATCAAGGAGTCTCATAGATTGGTTAACGCACCATATAAAGCTAGTATGCTACCAAAGTGGACTTGAATTTCACTAAGATGTAATTACTTCTTTCCTTCTCAGAAGGAAAGTCCCTGAGGGATGAAGAAATCCTGCAGCACCTCCCTGTTGGCACAACTGCTACCTTATATTTTAAAGATTTAGGGCCACAGATAGGATGGACTACGGTGAGCTCTGCTTCAGGTCTGAGCCATTTTAATGGCTAGTTTTCCATAGTTAATCCTTACATCACTTTTTGTTTCTCTCCAATATTTCTGCATGATGTCTGCTCTGATAGTGGATGCAGGCAATGAATCCTCATTGCTTCGGTTCATTTAAACAGGGAAAGCAGTAACAGTTTGCCTATTTAGTTCCCTGGGAGAGCAGCGGTGGAAAACCTGCTGCAGGGTAGGTTGGCTCTACAGAACTAAGATGCAGGTTGTAAAATGGATGTCTACTGCAAAATCATTAAGAACTAGGTATGTAAATGCCTTTGGCAATCTGCTTCACAGGACCTGTGTACCTCCTGACAAAATTAGGATTATTCTCCTATGAGTTTGTCCTGCAAAGAGGCATGGGAGAAACTTCACGTGTCAGTACTTGAAGTGACTTCAGCAAGAAAATGCATAAAAGTAAGATTAGTTGCTGTCTGCATGTGACTGTGTCCCAGGATGCCAGTGACAGGCTAATGACAGCTGATAATTTCTGCAACATTAGCAGCCATCCACAAAGACCTTGCATATTTACTGTCTTAGCTCAAATGCAAATTTTACCACAACTCACTTGGCAGGCAACCCAGCACTGCTGTTTATGCAGTGAGGTGACCAATGACCCTTCGAGCTCTCTAGAAGGTCCTTGCTGCACAGTATTACACTAGTTCCAATAAACAGCACAACGTCAAGGGAAAAGTACCTTGTAATTTAACGGCATATTTACCATTTATTAGCTATGAGACATTAATAAAATCTTGTGTTGATTACAAATAGCAAAGACAACTTTAATAGGAGGTAAAATAAAAAAAGTCAAATGTTCTGCAAGACCGAGTCTTCACATCATTACTTTGGATGCAATGCTGATAAATCAAGCAGCTATTACTCAATCCAAAAAACCAGGAAGACAGGCAAAAACTTCTAATGATAGTGTAGACTTCAAGACACACGTGCATTAATATGTACCAAAATATCCCAGTGCAGAGTAACACCAGGCTTCTGCCATTTCATAATCTACCTTCTACATTCTGCTCTCCCTGCCCTTCAAGCTACTTCATTCAAGTATAAGCTAAGAAATACTTCAGTATTATCAAATCAAAAAGATGAACTTCTCATCTACAAGCAAACCTGATCTTCGCCAGAGAAAATGCTGATCATAACAGAAGTCAATAACTTGACTTTTCTGAATATCAAAATAACTCTAAACGCTTTGGAGAACTGGGATTGTTTGGGTTTCTTTTTTTGTTTGCTTTGTTTTGTTGTTGGGTTTTTGTTTGGTTTTTTTATTTTTTGTGACAGAAGTACAATCAATTTCCCTTCTTTCTCCGTAAGTGAGGTATGGGCCTACCTTCCTCACTTATAGAAGTGTGGAAAATTCAGCTGTTAATATTTGGTCCAAAGTTAACTTCAATTTAAAGTGATGTTCCTAAGAAATACACACCTATCTGAAATGAAATCAAGTTAGAGAATAGCTTCTTTGGTTTCTTGTCTTTTTTTATTTCTTTTTATTTTCCTCCTAGTATTCCAATTAAAGCTTGTTTGAGCACAGAATGAAATTATTGTTTCCCAGGGCAAATGCTGTGCTAACTGTTCACACAGATGGGGTCACTGTGAATACTTACAAGGTGTGTTTCCAGTTTAAACAAAATTCATTCAGTAGAAGCAGAACTCCTATTTCTCAAGACAAATTCTTCACCAAATTTCATTTTAAACCAAAATAAAGCAACAGTTTTTGAGTGCAAGAGAAGGGTGAGAGCTGCATAAATGTAACATGCACGCATATTTGTCATGATCTCTGGGCTTCCATTATTATCTTTTCACCCCCATACTGTGTCTGCTGCACTGGCAGTGGCTGTTTGAATGCAACTGAGGCAAATCACTGCAAAATATTTATGTGCATGGCTACCAGTTTCATAGCCCAAGCCCAAACCTTCTACTCCCTCCCTGCCTCTCTTAATGCCATCCTGGATGTGTGGATGCATTAGTTATCACAAAGAAACCAAAGCAAAACCATAATCTAATTCAGCTGTCTAATTATTTTCTCTCTTTTTGCAGGTGTTTTTGATAGAATATACAGGTCCATTGTTCATCTATTTTCTGTTTTATTTCCGCATGACTTTTGTCTATGGACTGGATGAGAGGTTTACATCAAGTCCGCACCCAGTAGTTAAGTAAGTCCATTTGCAGGCTTGAGCAGTATTTCATGTAGTCTTATTCCAAATGTCTTGCCACACTTGGTTTTTTAAGCACTCTTAAATGCTTTTGTCTTGCTGTTTCTAGCTTGGCATGTATCTGCCATTCTTTCCACTACATCAAAAGGTTGATTGAAACAGTATTTGTTCATCGGTTCTCCCGTGGGACTATGCCACTGAGGAATATTGTGAAGGTAAATTGTGTCAGAATCTATCCATAGCTGCCCTTACAAATCCAGCCTAGCCAGCCTGTGCTCTGCCTCTGCACCACAGACTTTTTTGTGTGGCTTTTGTAGCAACGCACAGCAAATCTCACCCCTAAAGCTGCAGTTCTTTCAGAAGATTTCTTAATGTCACTATTGTATAACCCATGTGCTGTCATACTGTTACTAATATTATAGAAGTCTCATTACTTTTTAGAATTTTAAACCCTCTGCATACCCTTCCTTTTCATTCAGCTAGCTCCTTGGGTGTGAAGATTTTAGTAACAAGTTAAAGGTAGCACAGGCAGGTACAATGGTGGGAGATCTGCTTTTTAAAAAAAAAAAAATCTATTTTTTGTAACAGTCATTTTATATCTGCTTTGCCCCTGAAATTCTCTTCGTTGTTAAGGAACTGCTAATTTACCTTTGATCCAGTGCAAAGCAGCTTAGTTCTGCATTTTCTTCTCCACAGGAGCATTCCCTAATGTCACCAGTGCTGCTGTGGCACAGGGCAGGTGTTGGGATGCAGACTGTTTCTTGGGTGTCTGAGAAGTAGTACAGTGACTGCATGGTTATGCATAGGCTGTAGTTATTTTACAAATGTTTCCAACAGATTACACACGAATAGTCAAAAGTACACTGTATTCTAAGGAAGACAAGAGATTATCAACTGGAAAAGCATTTGGGAATTTTAACATTTGGGATTTAGATAGTCCCTTGTAATTTGCATTATGGCAGTGACACTTCTAGCAGCTGAAGCTCTACCTTGTGGCTAACTCCTTACAGCTGTCCAGTGGCTCTGGTCCTTCTGGTGATAGCTTCATGCTTTCCAAAAGGGAGGGTCTGTAGTGGAGCAGTGGCCCTCCAAAAGAATCCTCCCCAGAAATTTATTGTGCTTCCTGCAGTGAGAGTTGTTAAAAGGTTCCCAGATCTTGTTCTTGACACAACAGATCTTGCAGATCTCATTCTTGACACAACAGTAGCTAATGCATGCTAAACAGCAGATAAATGAGCAACTTTACCCTGAAAAAACAATCAGTGTGTTAGTTTTTTTTCTCACTGCCATCTCTGACAATACTTGCTCCTTTCAGACCATACAAACTCTTGTTGCTAAAACTGACATTTGTAGCAGTCATTCTGATCACTTCCTCTTTTCCATCTTCTCAGGTTGGTGGCACTTGCTTTCATCTGTGAAGTTGCTCACAATTCTTATTCTACCTGCTTAGCAATGCTTGGGTTTGATTTGCTTTTATAATTTCATTGGCCTTGGTGGTGTTACTCCAAAATTGTGCCAGTGTGAAAAATTTCACATCCTTTTTCAGTTTTTCCATCACATACAAGTGGTAGACAAAGCTTTTTGCTTACAGTGATCACATACACAGCAGATATAGATAGCTTATTTCCTAAGTGCAGTGGAATGCTACATGTACAGGAGACACTTCAGTCTCAATAAGCAGAAGTCTGAGACGGGAATTGATGAGTGATGTGATTTTCATCCTTTTTTCCCAAATGGAACTAGGAATAAATTATGCCCTACAATGGAGCAGCTTCACCAAAAGCAGTGCATACTAACATAGTATAATTTTTTCTAAGATGTGATTTTTCTAGGCATTGGACAGGTAGAATACCTGATTCATCTGGACCTAATAAACAACCCCCCTAGGGTGAATAAGATCGGGATAAATACAAAGATTGCGTGGTGATAAAGGAACTAATTGAAAGAAAGATAATTATGGTTGTGCCAGAAAAGGATCTGTCAGACCTTTAATAATAGGGAAGTATCAGTAGAATGCCTCAAAGATTAGTCTCATGATTGGTCTTACATGGTCGTTCTTTACCCATGAACATTTTCATGAGTAAAAAGAAGGGATATCATCACTTCATAGAAAAACATCTGGAGGAAAGAAAAAATTAGATCTAAATGAATACCATTTAAACCAGAAGACAATATAAGAAGACAAAGAGAAGGGTCCATGCTGGTCATGAATAAACATAGGTAGGACATGAAGAACTAGGGATCGTCAACTGCAGTAGAGAAGACAAAAACCCTAACCATAAGTTTGGGAATTTAGGAATAATTTATTTATGGGATCCCTGCAATACCTGAACTTGACCCACAGCATTATAAGAGATTGTTGTAAAGCTTTATTATTCAAGATTCTTAGAAAAATTTTCCTTCTTTCTTTCAAGTGAGTTTATGAAGTCTGTATGTTCCTATCTGAACCTTACTGGAGGTGTTTGTATGAGCAATAAGGATTCAAGTGGCAGCTGGACATTTACAGTGTTGCTGCTAAGGTCCTTAGCAGTGGTCCTTAGCAGCACTCATTTTAAAGCTCCTTTTCTTATAACTGAGGAATACTCTTGCAGTAAATCATATTCTTTAGCTGAATAGTACTTGTTCAGTTTAATTACAACATGCATTGCTGGGGACTGAGCCACAATAATTAATTAATTTAATTTTACTTTATTGAAATCCATCGTCATATGTTCCATCCTGTGCCAAGCCCTGAAGCTTGGAGAAGGTTTTTCTGAAGATGCCATTCCAAGATTACAAGAAACTGTTTCCACCTAAGTTTGTAGAGCAGTCAGTAAATTGTAAGTGCCGGTTGCAGAAGCTAGTGTCAGGGAGGAAACGGGTTTATGGATAGGACACTACCTATATTGGCCCTCACTGGAATCACTCTTTTGGTTCTGCTGCATTTCCTGGGGGAAAGTGAAGTCATCACAGGGAAGTTATTTAATTTTTCTGCTCATTCGTCCCACCTGATTTGTAATTGCTGGTTAATCAGTTGCTCTTTCTAATCAGTTATCTCTTACATAGTCTCAGAGCAAGGACATACTATGTGCTCATATTACAGCATACCCAAAAGGGTGTCCATTTCGTCTGAGGTCTCTGGGCACTGCAGTGGTTCAATTAACCCTGAGAAGAAAGTGGAAATGCAACTGAATGTTTGATACAACTGTTTGCGGCAGATGAGGGGGCACCAGCATTTTCAGAAAAATGCACCATCAGACACTGCAGTCAGCTAGTGCAGGTTGGAGACGCTGAGGTAATCACTTTTCCAGGGTATTATTGCTAGAAATGCAGTTCTGGTATATACAGGGGGAAAAGACTGCAAAATTCAAAGCAAAAAAAAAAAAGTTAAACCAGTCAGGACAGTAAAAAATGCAGCCTTGGATGGGATTTTTGCCTGCATGAGCAGGAAAGGAAGCTATGAAGGAGAAAGCAGAAACACCTAGAAATGTCTAAGGTATAGGAGCCTATTTGGAAGGCCAAGAAAAAGAAAGGACCAGAAAGAGTAAGAGGATCAGGGTTTTACTCAAAATTGAAAATAGGATGCAAGGAAAGATAAGGCAAAGAAAAGAACAGGAGAAGTGGTGAAAGGAAAATAAAGAGCTCACTTGTGGTCTTGCTGAAGTCTAGGTGATAAACAAACATACCCTAAAACATTAAAAACTGAGGCACTAGGTTGGGTAAGACTCAACTGATGAGAGGCAAATTTATGAACTGTCGATGAGGGTTAAAGCCTGTCTGCAAGAGAATGGCACGTAGAGGTCAGAGCCCAGAGCAAGAAGAGGAAGGGGCCAAGGAAGTGCCTCTCTCCCACCTCCATATATATAAGGAGGGAGGCAATTAACCCATCACCAAGATACCAAAGCAGCAATGACTGTCAGAAAAAAACCCACAGGAGGCAGGGCCAAGGAGACCAAATAAGAGGCAAAGATTGTCATTGTAAGTAGTTTTTTCATGGATGCAGCCTGTGAACAAGCACTGAGATTGGTCAGGAATGAGTCAGTACAGCCATTAGTGACAGCTGTGTTATCAGAGTTTAGAGTGGAAACTGCATCGCAGAAACACAAGGACAGCAGCAAAAGTGACAAACTAAAGAAATCACAGTGAAAGTGCAGAGGAAAGCATCAGGCAGAAAAAGTTAAGGCATAGAAAAAGAAGAAAACTGATGGGGTGAAGGAGAGGAGGACAGGAGACTGGGCAGAGTAAAATACTAAGCAGAGAAGAGAGGAGAGTGCCCAAACCTGGTCTTACAGTCCCGGGGATCAGCAAAACAAGTTTCTCTTTAACATACAGCCTGTATGCACTTCAACTTTGCCCAATGGCTTGCCAGACAAGAGAAATTTGTTTTCAATCATATGATCATACTTTCTAAAACTGTTTATAAACTTTAATAGCTCCAAGATATTTTAGAGGAAATCTTAAGTCTAGGAGCAAAACTTCCTTTCTGTTATTTCCTGTTACCTGCTCCCACCTACCACACTTAGTACTGCCATTTTTTTGTTGTATTATCAGCAAGTTGAAGGGTTGTCCCAATTCATTGTTATCAACAGTCCTTGCAGTGAGTATTGGCCTAAAAGATTGTACTAAAACAAAGAAAAATTGCCTGTTTTTCAGAACTGCTTATATTACTGGGGATTTGCAGCTTGGCTTGCATATTACATCAATCATCCTCTTTACACTCCTCCTTGTAAGTAGCAAAACAGCCCTCAATGATTTAAGTATTTATATATGTACTTTGTGTACTACTACTAATCACATGTAAACTTTTTTTTTTAATAGCTTACGGGAAAAAACAGATAAATTTTGCTGTGATCATGTTTCTGGTAGGTTTCTTGCTCTTTCTATAAAATGCTAAAATATCTTGCTTTATTTCTTCTCTCGTATAAGTGGACGAGTGAGTAGGATAAGCAGATACTTAGAACTTGAACATTTGGGACGTACTACTAAAGCTGACCACTTCCATGCAGGAGAGATAAATCTGTCAGTTTTTAACATGATTTTGTACACAAAGGAATATTTTGATTCAGTATCCATTCCAAGACTAGGATATTTATCTGCTGGGATAATCTCTCATAATCTTTAAGAGTTTGTGACGCTGTGTTTAAAAGCCAGTGAGTTTGTTTTGATCACAACAGATCATAAATCTCAGAGAACTAGCCAACTAAGAAAGTATGTTGCTGATAATTTCCAGTGAATTTGCTGAGCTTCAGAACCTATTTACAGCTTTCCTTATGAACCAAAATTCTTCAGTCTCTGTTCATTCTCACAATTCCTAGGAACATTTCATACACGCAGAAGCAATGTCACTGAAGCCAATAAAGATGTACCTTCGTACAAAGATTTTTTCCTATGTATGTGTAACTTGTTTAGAACATCAGCTGTTGACTTGCTTTGATAAACTAATCATCAGGGACTGCAGGATCCCAAAGCAGCTTCCCAAAGCAGCAGATTATGTGAGGTCATAATCTATTCACATTTTATAGGGAGACTCCATAACTGAAAGCACAGAGCTGGGAATAAAACTCAGGAGCTCTGACCGCTAGTCATTTGCTTTCATAGTTATGGGCTGCAGACACTGGAGACTGTCCATAATCATATAAATGGGTCATTTCAATACACTCTCTTCATAATTGATTGGGGAAGCATTCTTTAAAACCAGTGAAGGAAGCTGGGTCAATTATATTTCATGATTCATATCAATTATACTCTAGAGAAGAAAACTTACTTAGTGACCAAACTGTATCTTCCTTGGGATTTTAATAACTTTTGAGAAACCAAGACTATGCAAATAATTTTTAGATGTTTTTAAAGGCATAAAAATCATCAAAAGATAAAGCAAGTATCTCCCCAGTTTACTTCTATCCCCTGTGGTTTATTTAGCTTTCAAGGGGATTATGCAAGTAGTAAATTTGATCTTTTGGACATGGAGTCCACATTTTCTGAATAATATAAATATATAACAGAGTATAATATGGACTCATGTTTGAATGGAGATGTTTCATCCTTCTGTCAGCAGTATTGGTTAGGGATATTTATTATGTTTATGATATATGATTTTCCTTTTTTTAAATACTTTAAAGGACCCCAGGAAATAACAAAAGGAAGAAAAACAAGTAGAAGGGAAGAACATTTTTAACTCTGTCATACTTTTTCTTGCAGCTGTGTGAAGCTGGAAATTTTTCCATTCATGTTGCACTCAGTGACCTCCGGAGAAATGGTAAAAACTGCATCATCATTTTTCAGTTTTGCACAGCCATTCAGTACTCCTTCAGTTACTCTGCTTCAGGAAAGAACTGACCCTGGGGGGGTGTTGATACCCCTCAGCTGACTGCTGTGGGAGCACAGGTTGCTCAGCACCATAAAGATTGGATTCTAAGGGAAAGCAGACAGTGCAAGGAATCAAACATCAGACTGTTGAATAGCACTTCTTATCTTACCATAATCTTTATGGTTTCAGGCCGGGTTGTGTTGGGGGAGCAGTTCCATTGGTTATACTGCCAGTGCAAAAGGAAACAGTGCTGGTACAAGCTATGTTTTGGTGAGCAAGGGAAAGTTTCCTCACAGTTATCCTATTCCTTCTTGTGAGTCCATCCTGTTTGTTCCTCTGACAGTCAGGAGACACAGATGTAGGCAGAGTTAGGTTGTCTTTACAGGAAACAATATATTTAGGAATGTGAATATTTTGTGATTTGTTTTCTAATCTATAGGATCCAAAACCCGTAAGATCCCATATCCAACAAAGAATCCTTTCACATGGCTGTTTTTCTTTGTATCTTGCCCTAACTATACATATGAGGTATGTATTTTCAAACAAGATGTTCAGATTTTAGTTTTGCTGAATATATTTTTGTTTCTTATAGAATGTTTAACATGGAAGAAGCCTCTGAAACCGTTCAGCTTAATACATTTCCCCTCCTTCCCTAAACCCCATGAAATCAGATTATGGACAGGAATTTTTCTGCTCTTCCTCCCTTCCCTTTAGTCAGTACTGATGTGACTAACCTTACACAGACAGTGTGGGCCAGTGCTTCCGTGTGGCTGCCAGACAAGACAGATACACTGTAAAGCAGGGCAAATTCTGCAGCCAGGAACGGAGAGATTGCCACTGAACATGTGTTGCAATGAAGGGATGGAGGTGTCTGGTGGATTTTTAACATAAAAGCCTAGAAATATCACTGCAGGCAGGAAGATAGTGGTCAGACAAATAAAAGATATTGTGATAGAGAAAATAAGCCAGTCTTCTTCCCCATTTTCTTAAGTTACACAATCACTTGTGTTGGTCGTGACTGCTTTAGAAGCTTGAATCAGTTCATCATTTCATATTCCTTAATCAGGAGCTAAACTGCTGACTGAGTTAAAAAGCAGATAAAGTCAGTGCAACTCAGTGTAAAATTCATTCTTGCACAGAAGGACAGTGTCAGGTTTTAAATTCAGTGGAGATTAACAGATGTTAATGAGAACAGCATTAGGCCTTGGACTATAGAAAGTTACCATTCCTAACACTGACGGAGGTCTGATGAATACAAATTAGGCAGAGAAACAGAAAGGACACTGTTTTAATGCTTAAAATTTCATCATTGTAATAGCTATGGAAGCAAATATGAAGGTTTTGTTTGTGGTAATAACACACTGTTCACCTTTTTGGCTAGAAGTTATTAACAGTAGAAATTGATCTGGCTGACCTTGGTTTTTTTATTTACCTGTACTAGGACAAGGTTATTTTGATCAATAGAGAGATAAATGCAAATGCTGTCACCAGAAATATTTTAAATTTCCTTGGCCAAAACAGGTGGGGACCTGGATCAGTTTCACTATCATGACTCAGTGTGTTCCAGGTGAGTAATGTTTTGGTACTTCAACCTGAAGTGATGTCAGCAGCAAGAGCATGTTTTTAATCTGATAATGAAATGTATCTTTTTTTTTTCCCTTCCTTCTAGTGGGGCTGTTCACCTTGCTTTGCTTCATTCAGATGACAATCTGGGCAAAGGATAAACACTGCACCTACCTACGAGAATTCAAGGATTATCCAAGTCACAGAATGCCAATTATTCCCTTTTTGTTGTAAGAAAAGAAGGCTTAATTTGAATATTGCACAGAACTTCAAGAAGAAAAACCTCATAAATGTCCTGCCAAATAAATGAATTAATTAAAAGGATTTTGGTGCATGTTGAATCTCCACTGCTAAGGGAAATTGTATGCACTTGAAAGCTACACCTCCTTACATTCAAGAATTCTCAACTCAGAAGCACCTTAAAAAATAAGGCTTCGTTGCTGCAAAAAAAAGCCCCTGCAGTTCCCTGTAACCTGACTTAGATTTTTCTGTACTAGTCTATTTAGATTGATGGATCAGAGATACTGAGAAGTCTGTGCTGAAAAGCAGCTCCAAATTTATCAGTGGCATTCTGCAAGACAGAGGTACACTGGAACAAGGACACACCAGCTAACTACTAGAGCTCAGTTCAGCCAGCATGGCCAGCTGGCCTCAAGACAGTTGCATGATCTGCCTTCTTTGACTTGAAGAAGAGAGTGTGCTGCCTGGAGGCAGGTGCTTTGTAACAGATAACATTACCAAAGAATATGAATGGTTCCTGGAATAAAGAAATAGGCAATATCTCAAAAACCTGATTTGGGTCTAACCCCTAATTTGCCAAAAGAATCTGAAATAAGGAGTATTTATAGTATTTGTGAATGTAATATCCTGTGCTGAGGGTTTTCATTTGTTTTTGGTCTTCTTCATTAGTAAATTGCACACTAGTAAATAAGATTCAGAAGCAATCTAATCTATGCCATATCTTTGATATCTGGCCTGTTTTGATATAACATTGCCTTACGATACTAACGGACCTTTTACCTGGCATTTTACATCAGGCTTCTCTGAATACTTTTTAATACACTTTGTAAATACATGAGGTGACTGCGAGTCCTCGGAATGCTCTTCCTATTTTTGGAGCCAGGGAGGAAAATCAGCTTCATTTTGCACTTCCTGTGTTTTCTTTGTCACAGGATGTTCTGTGGGACTTAGTTGGGTTTTGTGTAAATCTAGTAAAAAAAGGCTATTGAAATCTATCTGAATGACATTTTAAAGAAGCTGTTTTGGAATATGAAGTGAATGCATAGATACTGTTTTGTTTCGTAATTAATTTATTTATAATAGATGTATAGAAAGGTTTTTGCAACTATTTGTAAGGGTGAAATATGCAATAAATTCTAGACCATATTTTAAAACCAGTTGAAATAATTATGGCAAAAAGAGAAGGCTACAGCTGGTTGCTGAAGTTTCATAACATTTTGTACAGTACAAAGCAAGAGTGTCCTTATAAAAAAATCTACATCAGTTGAAGAAAAAAATCTTTCAGAGCAAAAATACATGACTCAGATTTTAATTCTGTATAACATATTTTAGAGAAGATTTCTTAGAAATGGTTGGATCTGGTAGATAACTGAAGCAATACATCATCATGAATTTGTTTTCAGTATTGTTTTTCTACTGGTTAAACTGTGAACCAGAGGAAAGAGCTAAATGTTAAATGATTTTCCACTGAGTGCAGTGTGGAGTACAAGCAGGCTGAAATCTTCCTTCTGAGGAGGTAGAAAGCACATACCCTATTCACACTTTACACTCACTTAATGTCCAGTCACAGGAAAGAAGAAAAATTTGGTCTTGTTTAATAACACAGATATATTTCCAGGTCTCTGCAAGAAAACAAAACTTTTGGCAGATTTGGACATACTCTCTTTGTTTTTAATCTCCATTTTGACATTTGGCCTCTATTTGAGGCAACTTGAAGATGAGTATGAGATCATTTTAATTATTTTTTTTTTAAAAGCGAGTTTCTTGTCCGAGTCTGAGATCTAAATTAATTCTTTTCATTCTTGCTGAGACAACCGTCTGTTTTCACTGGCAGCCTGGTGAGACAGTGAAGCAATCTCCCAGGACCACCCCCATCAGCCAGCACTGTTCTGACCTTGATAGTCCTGTGCACTCAGCATGGCAGGAATCTGCTTCTAAGCTGGGCAATGCTCTCTGCCTTGGGACCTGTCTGCTGATTCGTAGCAGTTGACATAAGGGTTAAACAAGAAAAACCTGCCAGCCTGAAAGTACCAGGCAGAGAATCCATCTTTGATGTTATTTATATGTAAACAAGGAGGAATGAGACTTCTCTTCTTGTATCTTATAATGGACTTAATGTTAGAGGAAGATTTTATTCTACAGCAAGGACCTGCCTTTGACACTGTCAGCATATAGTGTTAACTGGTAGAGCAGTAGAAGTTGGCTGTTGCTAGGGCTGTTGTTGAGAGCACAGTGCTCAGAAAGGTACAAAAAAATCAGTGTAATACTGAGTGTGGGAACCTTTGCTTTACCCTTGCTCTGCTCTGGTATGGCACGTTTGCACTGTGCACACACTAAGCCTGGAGACTGTAGCAGTAGTCTATGCAACTGCCTTCTGGTGCAGAGTAGGGGACACCTTTGCTTCTCGGCTGGCTCCAGCTGCACGTGGATGCAAAGGAATTTCCTCATCCTCCATCTGCTGTTTAGCAAAGTTCACAAAAACCTGTGCGAGGAAAGCAGAAAATGTCACCATGTCTTCAACTGAGATGAGTAAGTAGAATGACTGCTCTGCAGGAAACAGACTGAAAGGGGAATCCACAGACATCAACTGAACTGAGACTCTGCATTATCAGCTGGGATCATGAGTTCCTCCTTTATTTTGATAAACTTCCTTGCAACTTCCTTCCTTTGGGTGTACTTGCTTGCAACTAAAATCCTACTTTTTCTTAAGGAGGAGATGGCTTCAGCCAGGTTGGCATGGTTTGCACAGCATGAGTTTGGTTGTGATAGGAAAGAGGAGACAGAATATTTTAGTAGGAAACTGAAAGGGAGCCAGGAATGTCTCTGGCAATCCCACCAAAAACAGCTTTGCACATGTGGACCCTTAGTTACTTAGGAAAGTAGGCAGATGGGGCCAATACCCTCTAGCAAGTGGGTGTTTTCAAAACTCCCAGTGGACTTCCCAGGTTTTGTGTGTCTAATTGCTTCTCACAGTATCTTTGACACAACACAGTCCAAACCTCTTATTTAAAATAAAATGCTATTCTCAGCTCAGTCTCATTCCAAATTGCTGACCTTGCTCAGACTGCTGCTCCTGAAGGAATGGGTTGTGTGAATTCTGTCACCTGGGAAATGCTGTCCTACCAGCTTTCACATGGCACCTATTTACACAGGGAATAAATTATTGATTCACACTGATACACCCTTCTTGGTGAGAGGCCTAGGAATCTTGCCTGAGAAAGAGGTGTGAGATAATTCTCTACTCTAAACAATTTGATCCTTCAGTTGTGTGGATACATCCCCGTTATGTTGCCTAATTCTCACCAGACAGGCTTTCTCATGGATGTTTTACTTTTTACTCACCTGATCTAACGTTGTTTGAGACACAGAATATTCTTCAATATGCAAATTTTCCTTATTGGAGATTATTAATCGAAAAATCTTAGCCAGAGAGGAAGAGCAAATCTGATACTGCAGCATGTTGTAGTGTTTCTCTCTCTGTAAACTCCCTGGGAAGTTGATGTGTATGAATTGCTCAGCAGGAGCAGGATCTGGAGGCAGCCCAAACTTTGGAGATTTGATTTTCAGAGTGACAATGTAGCCATCTCCAAACCTGGGAAGGACATGTGGATTTAGGAATTGGATGAAGAAGTGGTTTCATCATTCCGGAAGGCAATTACTTTTCTGCAGCTCTGAAAACAATATCTGAGAGATATTGCATAAGATCCCGCTTTTTAGGAAGCCCTGTATTTGCCCTGCAGAGGTGGTATGTAGCATAATGAAGTTGAAATGAGATCTGGTCAGATTGTCTAATATACAACAGAGCTGCACCCAGAAATAGGTCTGGTTCAACACTGAATTGCTTGTATTAAGAATGGCACATGTCACATACACTAAGTTTTCCCATTAAAAACCACTATAAAAATATTCTACTTACTTGTATTTTAGCTCCTGAATTGTGCCTAGGCATTTGAAGGTACCTTGTACCATGATGGCCAGACGAGTACAGAGGGCTTCACATTCTTCCATACTTTCAGAATAGAGAACATATATTTGAGATAAAATCCAACAGATGAACTTCAGGTGCTTTTGGATTCTGAATTCTAACTGTTTTTACCTGTGTGAGGTTAGAACCACTGCTCGCCCATCTCTGAGCACACCAACAATAGAGTCCCACAGGAGGCGCCGGGACTGAGGATCCATTCCGGTAGTTGGTTCATCCTGTAATGGAAATGTTAAGACAGTCAGAATCAGATAAAAAAGGGAAAATCTGTTTAGAATCAAGTCTATTTTTGGACTATATAATTGCTTCTCCACAGTAATCTCTGCCTTGAGAAAGCACATACGCCTTGAGAAGCGCATGAGTGAGTGGGTACCAATGGACTTCGTGGTGCAAAGCAGTAAGGAAACAAGTACAAGGACCCGCAGGTAAGAACACAATGCTGTCTGTGTAGGGCATAGCTACAGGGAAGGCAGTGCCTTTTCTGGGCAACAATGAGTTCTCACCAAGTAGTCTTACTTGCATAAACATATAGGACATTATTCAATCCAAGAAACTAGTGAAGTCACTCTGATTTACACCAGCTAAGGATCTGATCCTGCATAAATCAGCTAACCCAATAAATAACAAAAAATGTAGAAAAAAATCTAGGATAGAAAAATTTTCATTGAACATCTTGTCTTAAGAAATTATGAGAAAGGACTTTATCTGACTCTTTACTACATACAGGCAGAATACATGTAAAGGCATATTAAATGGTACAAGGAACCATGCTACTAAAATGTATTAAAACACTTCTTCATAGATTTTACAAAGTAAAAGTGACTATGACTAAAAGTCATAGACATACAAATTAATGTGGTAGAATATAATCTAAATAAAGAATTTTGGTAGTACTTTCATATAGAATTTCCCTTTTGATATGCAATTATCTGATCACTTATTTTATTTGGCAAGAACTACATTTCAGCATTTGTACAGTTTAGTATAAATTTCTATAATTTATTCCAAAGATATTAAAGGCTGCAAAAGGGTAGCTATCTTCCTATGTTCTGCTGGATAAAGCAGCCAGGTGTATATGTTGGAAGATCATCTTTTACATCAGTGGCTACACTCTGACAAGAAAAGGCAGACTGAAACTAAACAATGGTTTAAATTCAGATTCTACTGGATTATAGATCTTATCTCAACACATTCTTTGTTGAAGATCTTTCTTTTGTAATCACTTGCGGTCCATTGGAAACGTAGTTATGCATCCCAGGCTATGCCTGAAACTAACTCAAAATTACACTGAAATAGCTACAAGTTGAGGGCAGAAAGGAGCTTGCAAGGCCTTTGTAGCTCTTCAGCATGTAGTGTTATGAGATGTTATATTCAACTATCCCAGGGCTGTGTTTCCATGACACTTACTAGCAAGACAAGTGGTGGGCAGCCTATCAGGGCAATGGCAGTGGAGAGCTTGCGCTTGTTGCCACCACTGTAGGTCCCTGCCAGGTGGTCTGCGTACATAGGAAGTCCCAGCTTCTGGATGCCCCATTCAGCAACCTGTGAGAAAGACCATCTATTTCACACAGCAGCTAATGCATAACAGACAGGATTGCTGATACATCCCTCTTCCAGTAGAAACATGACAGTCCTCTGGGTTTTAGCACATTCATTTTAGAACTGGACCAGGGAAGTAAAAAATATTTATTATGATGATGATGGGACTACTAACTATGTGAGGGAAAGCCATAAAGCAGCCTCAGCTGTAGACTTCTATCTGTGCAAGAATTTAAATTATTTTCTTCTGGAATCTTCTTCATGTTTTCTTTCCTATACATACACAACTTTAAAGACAAGAGCAAAACAGCAACCATTGCCATTCTGAGTCACAGGAATTGTGTCTTTAGCCTTCCACTGTTGGTGCCACAGATTTGCAAGTACCATTAATGCCTGGGAACCTGCATTTGATAGTGTGGTCTTGTTACTTGACTGTCAAAATGACAGAAACCACTCCCAGGACTTCAATACACAGAATAACAAGTCCACTTTGGAAATTCTGGCCCTTGGCATGTTAAGAGCACAGTTAATCATCACAAGTATCACTGTAACTATCAAAAGCAAGACTACTTTACCCTCTTGATTTCCTCTGCTGGAACCCCCCGCAAGCGCGCATATAAGTAGAGGTGTTCTCGTCCTGTGAGCAGGTCATCAATGGCATCAAACTGAGGGCAGTATCCCATGTTTTGGTGGACATTAGAAATGTGGGTCAATATGCTGGGGAAACAAAGAAAAGAGTTGTAGTTCTGTAATACTAGCTCTAAGAGAAGAACAGTTTGAATAAAATCTTTCTTTTCTGGGGCAACAACTCTTGTAAGAGGAGAATTAATTCTTCCTGATAAAATGTCCTACTAAAGTACCTGTCTGTACGTAAGAGCAAGGTGTATATTGTTGTCTTAAGTCAGCTCTGTCCTGGTTAAGAGTGTAAGCCCATTTGCCCTCACCCATTTTCTTGTTAAAGTATAGGCTAACTTAATGAGAAGTTCTTTAAAAAGCCACTTAGGTCTTATTTTTTGAAAACAGTGTTTATTTCTAGAAGAAAAAAACCAGTTATTTCAACTCAGAGTGTGGTCACTAGCAACAGACAGGCAGGACACAATGTAGTAGGTAGTAGGAGAAGTACAAAATCACAGAATGGGTGTGGTTGGAAGGGGGCTCTGGAGGTCATCTTGTTCACTGACCCTGCTCAGGGAGAGCCACCTAGAACAGGGTGCTGGCAACAAGAGAGTTATTGTTCAAATCACATCAATGGACAAACAATCAAATCCCAACTACACCCAACAAGCCAAGGCACACAACCTGGAAGTAAACTAACATAAGTGCATACCAGATCACACTATAATAACTTATGACATTATGCCAGCACTGTGTCAACAAAGATGCTAGAAACAGCCAAAGTCTCAAAGCTCAGATCAAAGTACCCTGTTGGATGGGTTATCTTATGTTTGGGAGCTCTTGCCACTAGATATGATTGCCTTGTCCCACTGTTAGCATTACTACAACTTACCCACAGATTTTACAAGAGTGTTAAAGGTATCAAATGCAATTGTGTGTTAGCTGGGATCTCAGTGCCATAGAGTTGCTGGATCACTGAGAGGGTGATCTGGACAGTTCTACGCTGGTAAATGGACTGTCACAGGGGTTTTTTTAAGGTACTTACCTATTGCCAGCCACTACAGCATCTCCAGATGTCACATCAGTATCTCCAGTCAGCATTTTGAATGTTGTTGTTTTGCCAGCGCCATTCACTCCCAAAAGGCCAAAGCACTAAATTGTGAAAGTTATAATATTCTTTAATATCTCCAACTTGCAAATCAGCTGGGGCATAAAATCTGAACTGATCCATGGAATGTAATCTAGTGTTATTGAACAACCTACCTCTCCGGGACGGATGCCAACACAGAGTCTGTCCACTGCAGGCTTGCGTCGACCTGCATAAATCTATATTGATGGGGGGAGGAAAAAAAAAAAGGAACGTTCCTATTTCAAGACATCTACAGAAATGAAAGTCATCTGAATTTTTTAGTTTATGCTATTGGGATGAGGCAACTTTAGAATAAGACAGGAGTAAATATTTGTTTCATTCTTCTGAAAATATTACCTTGGTAAGTTCTTGTAATTGTAAGATATCTGTTGTGTTTCCTCCATTCATAATTCTTTTTCTTTCTTCTGCAACATCCTCATCTTCATCAATAATAGGTGACATGGCAGTCTCAGCAAACCTGGAAAACCCCAAGATAGTGAGTTGCCCTGGGTTCAGTTAGAATAACAGTGTAAAACAATGGCTAATCTGCTGCCAAAAATGTGACAGGTGGAAGCAGTGGGGTTGAAACTTCACAATGTGACATTGGCTGGAGTATTCCTGCTGCTGGGAGAAGCCTTGACCTTTAAAGTTAATGTCTAAATACTAAAAGGGGAGGAACCGGCTTGCTCAAAAGAACATGCCTTGTCAGTCACTGATATGACAAAAACCTGCCCCTTGGCCACAGCTTTCACTATTTGGCTACTCTCAGTAGCTGGTGATGGTCCTTCAACAGAAGTTGAAGTTTTGAGTAGATCTCTCTCTAAGACAGTATTTTTATAATTGTACCAATTATTACTCTTGTTGGCAATCTTGAACAGGAGTGAATGACCCACTCACAGCTGGTAGGTAGCTGTTTTCATCAAGGGAGAGGCACATTTGTAAAGCAGAGAGGGGAAGTTCACAGAGTGTCCAGGATACAGCTGTCGTGTGCCATAGACTAGAATTGCTGTCTCGAGATGTCAGGCTAGTACCTCATAGTACTGGCTAGTAGCTAGCCCGACTGGTACTGAGGACACTACAAACTTTCCTGGTAATTTTATAATCTCACTATTACAGTATCTTAAACTAAGAAAAATTACATTAAAATCTTAATTCAAGAAAACTAATTCCTTTAACAAAATATTCTTAAATCCTCTTAATATAATGCAGATTTGTAAATGCTTTCTTGAATCAGGATATCAATAAATTAAGATAAAATCAGGTAAGTAAATAAGTAAATAAAAAAGCTACAAATTTAGAGAAAAATTAAGAACAAAAGGAAAAAAAGAAGGATATAGAAAATAACAAAGATAGTCATCCTTTTAATAAAGGAACATTAATAGAACTTTTAGACATACCATCTTGTGGAGAACAAATGGTGTTGCATAAGGAGATTCAGGATGAAGAACACAACTCCTTGAAGAGCCATGGCAACCAGGTTCTTTCCAACAAAGTCCCACTGAAAGGGATCAGAAACATGCTCCTCACCTTTGGAGAAAGAGCACCAGAAAGGAAGGTGAAATACTGCTGAAAAACCCCACTACTCCTCAGAACAAAAAGAATAATCATAATGATTTACTGTACTTTATTTGCTCATGACCAGGCAATGGTTTTAATTTCCCAGTCTTACAAAGATTCTTAACAAAATGCGTTCCAAGTTCAGCTGCTGCATGGGAGTAAAAATAAATATAATCTCTCTGAATATGCACTAATTTGGATGTCATTACACAAAACTTGCATGGATTATGTGAAAAGACACACATTTTCTGAATAAAAACAGATGAGTTCTGCTGTATGACTATTCTTTTAATAAGTTATCTGATATCAAAGACAACCATATCCCAAGAGAATGCATTTGAAGAACAACAGTCACTTTAAACATTAACTGAGGTATTCAAATGAAATGAAAAAATAAATCCTCCTGTAATGATTTAAGGTCTTCCAAACAAAGGATAAAAAGACACCGGAGTCTGACACTGAACGAATGGGTTCATTTCCAATGCGGACTACTGGTTGGGCCGTAGACTTCTGGCAGCACTATCAGAAACTGTGATTCCTTCAGAGAGGGTAAACTTTCATATTCCTCATCCATCTGATGTTGGAAGAGGTGAGAATTTCAGAAACATCTACTACTTTTCTGAGTTAAGCCTTCCAAACATCTCATACAAGGTCAGGCCATGAGACGCTGCCACAACTTGTTTCTTATTGGCTTTACTTACCAAACCTTGCATACACTTCAGTCACAGCTTGGTTCATGGCCAAGTCAATGAGTCCACGGCCCAAGCAAAAATGTGGGAGGACAAGCAGCACATTTTTCAATGTTTTATTAAACTTCAGCAAAGACTGTAAGAAACAGAAACAACATAAGCTGTTTAAACCAGACCTGTTTAAGAAAACATAGCAACCTAAGTGAAAAGTTCTTTGTCATGTCAGAGAAACTGGATGTTTTGTTCTTAAAACAGTGAAAACATAGTATTTATCAAGTTACACTCAAAGCAACATAAAACACAAACAGCAGAATCCTGGCATAGACTGCACCAGAGAAGGTGCTTGTGAAAAACTAGCAATGGGGGGAGGAATTAGTCATTGTAATGAAGTATTTCCCTATGTGGCAGAGGTAATGTAATTCTGGTGGTAACAGGTAAAACTGCTTTGGGGCTGTGTTTTGGATTTGCACTGAAAACAGGGTTGATAACACAACAGGGATGTTTTGGCTATTTCTGAGCAGCACTTGCAGAGACAACGCCATTTCTGTGCCTTACCTTCCCCCCCCTAGCAGGGAAGTTGGGGGTGCACAAGGAGTTGGGAGGGGATACAGCTGGGACAGCTGACCCCAAGTGACCCAAGGGATATCCCAGACCATATGGAGTCATGCTCAGCACACAAAGTTGGGAGAAGAAGAAGCAAGAGGGGAATGTCCAGAGTTACAGCATTTGTCTTCCCAAGTCGCCATTATGTGTGATGGAGCCCTACTTCCCTGGAGATGGCTGAACATCTGCCTGCCGATGGGAAGTGGTGAATGAATTCCTTGGGTTGCTTTGCTTGTGTGCGCAGCTTTCGCTTTATCTATTAAACTGTCTTTATTTCAGCCTATGAGTTTTCTCACTTTTAGTCATCTGATTCTCTACCCCATTCCATGAGGTGGGGAAGTGGGCTGCGGAGTGAGTGAATGAGTGGCTGTGTGGTGCTTGGTTGACATGGGATTAAGCCACGACGATAGTCAGGGCTGCCACAATACTGACAAGTACTGGAGTCTGGGCATAATTACACAGTGGATGTTGGTGCAATGTGGAGATGCCTGAAACAGAGTAAGCACCAGCAGCAGCTGAGCTGCATCAGCACTGAATCCAGAGAAGGGCCATCTTCCCTCTGGAGATAGTGTCTGCAACAGAGACACGTTTTCAAAGGTAACCATGCTGCCCTGATGTCGCATAGACTGAATAGCTCTAGATTGAACCCTGTGCTGTCAAGAACCATAGCTGCAAATGCAGGACAAGCAGAGACAGAAAGTATTGTCAAGTTGGCCCTTGAAAACATGAATTTAACCCAGATGTGTTTCTCCTTTGCAGCAAATAACAATGTTTGATCAGCACAGAGTGTTTGAAAATGCACTATCAGTAAGGATAGCTAATTGGATTGCTATCAGATGGGGTGTCAAACGTAGTGGCCAGAGCTTCAACAACTGTGGAGCTGATAGCATACGAGCACTGTGGGGTGCATACTATCCTGTGGGATAGTAGTGCATACAAGCCAACGGCACTTGGTAAACTGATCTCTTAGCCTTTCTAAGAACTAATTTTGGCACTTGCTGTATTCTGTCACCCTTCTGGTGGTGTTAAATCATTTTCAGGCAATTCTCAAAATGCTACTACAAGCAGAACATCTCCTCTAACACAATAACCACCAGGAGTAAGTGCCTACCATCTACATCTTCCCATACAACACAAGCTGCAGAAGAAAGCACAAAGTGCCATGTCTTGACCTCACGAACTGTGAAAATATACAGAAGTTTGCTCATAGGTAAAAAAAACCACTCAATGTCATTCCTTGTGTGTGCAGCCCTAGATATTAATTTCTCTGAGTCACTTCTCTGGGTTACTCTGCTCGCCTGTACTTGCAGTTACTCAGCAAGTTTCTCACTTGCTTACTGCCAGACAAAATGGCAAGGTAGAGAAAGACAGTTACTATTAGGGATGGTTATGCTTGGATGTTCTTTGCACACCTCTTTAAATCCAGAGATTAATAAAAACATGTATTGAGTTTGCATGGCCAAGTTTTGGTAATGGGGGGGGCTCAGGGGTGGCTTCTCTGAGAAGCTGCTGGAAGCTTCTCCCATGCCCAGCAGAGCCAGTCCCTGGCAGCTCTGGGGGGGGCTCAGGGGTGGCTTCTCTGAGAAGCTGCTGGAAGCTTCTCCCATGCCCAGCAGAGCCAGTCCCTGGCAGCTCCCAAGATGGATGTGCCGCTGGCCAAGGCTGGGCCAATTAGGAAGGGTGGTAATGCCTCTGTGATAACATACTTAAGAAGAAATCAAAACAAAAAGTGATTCTGCAGTTATAATTGCAGCCAGAGAAGGGCAGGATGAGAATATGTGAGAGGAACAACCATGCAGACGCCAAGGTCAGTGGAGAAGGAGAGGGAGGAGGTGCTCCAGGTGCTGGAGCTGAGATTCCTCTGCAAGCCACAGTGATGGCCACAGCTGTGCCCCTGCTGTTCATGGGGTCCACGGGGATGCAGAGATCCACCTGCAGCCCATGGAAGAGACCCATGCCAGAGCAGGTGGATGCCTGAGAGGAGGCTGTGACCCCATGGGAGGCCCATGGAAAGAGGAGTCCATGCTGGAGCAGCCTGTCCTTGAGGGATTGCACCCTGTGGAAGAGGGACCCATGCTGCAGCAGTCTGGGGAGGTCTATTGCCTGTGGGATAGACTCACATTGCAGAAGTTTAGAGAGAACTGTTGCTTGTGAGATGGACTCATGTTGGAGAAGTTCATGGAGAACTGTCTCCGGTGGAAGGGACCCCACAGTGGAGGAGGGGAAGGACTCCTCTTCCTAAGCAGTGGGAGAAACAATGGATGATGGAATGACTATAACCCCCATTCCCTGTCTCACTGCACCGCTAGGGGAGGAGGTAGAGTTGGGAAGGAGGGAAGGCTGGGGAGAAGGTGTTTTTTTCAGGTCTTATTTTATTTCTCATTATCCTGCTCTGATTTTTTCAATAATAAATTCAACTAATACCTCTAATATTTGCCCATGATGGTATTTGGTGAGTGATCTTCCCCAGTCCTTAACTCATGAAGCCTTCATTATATTTCTCTCCCCTGTCCAGCTGTGGAGAGGAGTGAGAGAGAGGCTTTGGCATCCAGCCAGCATCAGCCCACTACTAAACATTACTTACCGGGTTATTTTCAAATAATTCCAGGATGAATGTAATGGCACTGCTGTTGATTCCCACAAAGAGATTAATACAAGACAATGCAACATAAGCAGTGCTGGGGATACTGAAGAAAGAAGCAGCAGGGTACATCATGGGAATTACTGCCCATCTGCATGCAAGAAATAGAAAAAACTGATAACTTCCCAGTATTCTCATGTCAGTTGGCCTAAAGAGAATGCAAAGTTGAGCTTTCTTCCCATCCCAAGTGTAACCAACCAGCAATCCACCACAGTATTTTCTCCCTGGTTACTACATAAGATTTTTTTATGCTTAGTCTTTTTTTGCTATTAAAATGCAGGGCAATAGACACTGCTAAAATTGAGAAGACTTAATGCTAACAAGGTTGCGATCACCCCAGGTATCCTTGCACATCTCAGTGGATTGTACACCAAGAAAGAGAAACAAAGAAATGTTGAATGCTGAAAGATACTTTAGTATTGACTGTGAATGTGGTAAATGAACAACCACAAAATTCCTACACAATGTACAAGGAAGAAAGCAGCAAACTGAACAAATTTATTTTCCTGTACAGGTCACATTTAATGCTTAAAAATGCAAGGCAGGAAGTGACAAAAGAATCTCTTTTGCAGCATGTGGCCAGACAGAGTATGTAAATATCCCATAGAAGAATGCAGTTTTAACTTGTTTTGGATCCACTCAGTTCTATCCTTCAAAGCTGGATTCCACTTTGTGTGTACTGAGCTCAGTAACATGAAATCACTTCCATGTGAAATACAGGGCCCACCTGCAGGAATAACCTGGAACACTCACCCGTACAGGAGCAGCAAGGCAACGAGCACAGGGAGATTGGTTGGAGAAGTGTATGCTTTCTTGTTGAATCCAACGAATATAGCCACAACCATTCCAGCACTCAGTGCATAATTCACCTGCCACAGCACAATGTGTAAGACCTGAGAAGGGCTGCAAACATATCCGAATCCTACACATCATTCCAAAAGGATTTTGTACTGAGGAACATCAGAATTTGAGTTAGACTAGTCATACTGAACCTTTTGGATAGGTACCTGCAATTTTGGATAGGCTACCGCAACACTTCTCTAAGACATCTTTTTTTCATCACTGTTCATCAAAAATACAACATATATTGTTGTTTCTTAGATTATGGTTTGTGAATCAATTATTTCACAGTCCTGCTTCCAGGCTTCCCACAAAAAGGGGCCATGGGTGTGCAAGGGAAGTGCAGTTTCTGGTGATGCAAACAAAAGCTGTGTAGGATGGAAAAGCTAGTTACTTGAGCCACATTCCTGGGAAGAGGCTAAAGTGAGTAGGCTTGGCCACTGCTCCATTTCTCTGCTCAGTATTAGTAGTACTAGCCTACTGCAATGCACAGAATTCCCCATGCAGAATGGAAGGTGGCATTGCACAGAACGGCGAACACTACTTAATGCCTTTGCATCATGCTGTCAAGGCCAAGCAGAATTCCTGTCAAGGAAGCTGCTGTGAGCAGCAGGGAACAAGAACTCTGAGATCTGCTTCTTTTCCCTCATTTACTAAAATAATGCTTTGCTTTAACTTCTCCTGAGAGACCCTTCCAAACCCTGAAGAGTTTTGGGCTTTTCAAATATTGATTTTATTTTCTTTTTAATTTTTTCCAATTCCATGTTCATGCTTTTCTTATTGCATAATTCCTTGGCCGCTTTCTTGGTTGCAAATGCATGGCCAGAGAGCCAGCCCTTGTTGTGCCTTAACCAGCCAAAGAATTTTCTCTTTTATGACAAAGTGGCTGGAGGACTAACAGGAGGGAAGCTGAGCCCTAAGCAAGCCTGGACCTGTGGTATAAATCTTTTCAGAATAACACAGTGACCACGATACAGTGACCTAAATGAATATGTCATTTTAGACACCCTAGAGTATTTTTTCAGGCCTATAGATACTGTTTCAACAGGCTGTGAATCTTCCCCACTTAGGTCTCTTGAATATCTTGAAATATGTTTTGGGTCTTCTAGAGGACAGGAGTGACTAGCACCAGGCAATGAGGCTTTTCCCTGCTATAGTAAATTGTACTTTATTATATATTCAGTTGTAAGGACTGGAAATCCTAAGACTATAAAAAATACAGCTTCATTAGTTGACTAATGAGTTGTTCACCTGAATTAATTTCTACATCTGTAATTAGTTCAGAGGCCAGATCCTAAGCATGCTCTCTGAGAAACACTTAAGAGAAATGAATGCTTTGCAACGCTTAGAATCACCGTCACTTGATTCACTGGTTAGCCCTCAGTTCATGCACACCCAGGATAATCAGAGGCTGTCAATCAGACCAGCAGTTACTTACTATGTCCCACATGAAGTTAGCTAGCCAATAGATAACAGGGCTCACACCACTGACAAACTGGAGATGCTTGGCTTTTGTTACACGTTCTTGGATAAGGTATAAAACAAAACTGGCTGGTATAAAGGACATGGCAAAAATCACACAGATGGCAACAACAGCATCCACTGAAGTGGTCAGTCTAGAACAGAGCACAGGAAGGGACTGTGAGCAAGGGAATGGATGCAATGCAACAGTATATTACCATTTGGGGACTCTGGAGGGTGCTTTAAGATCTAGAAGTAGCAAGGCTGCTTTTTAAGTAGAAGATTTCCCCAAAATGAAATGTGAATAGCTAAATGTGGTAAAAAACACATGCTAAAACACATGTGCTAAAAACACACGTGCTAAAAAACGTGCTAAAAAACAATTTTTCCAGGTTGTTTTGGGGACCGTAGCTAACAAATATGGCACCATTCCCTGATCTTTTACTTGCTTTAAATATGTCAGTTTGACAGCCTTTCCCATGTGGAGCATCTCAAACTAGACACTTAGGCACAATAGCCAAAGTGCTCTGGAAGCAGGAAAAAGATAAAAAGGCAAGTTGAAGACAGTGAGATGAAGCACAGATTTTGCCTCTGTGCTATTACACAAAATTTTCAGTTTCATTGAATTATGAACTTAATAGGAGAGTGAAAAAATCTTGTCTTTTTAGGGATGTCTTTTTCAAGAAATTATGACTTTCAGATTCTGGAATACACCAACCCTACTACATGCCATTGAAAAACTACCTGTGTGCTGTCATTGGCACCAGGAGAGCAGTTGTCAACTGCTTGACCTGTAGTCAATTACAGACAAGTTCTCACTCCATTTTTTATTACGTGTTTTATTTCAGAAGTAAATGTATTGAATTTGGAGCATGAACAAAGATTTCAGAATCTTTGTGCTTGGGAATCAACAGAAACACGCAATAATGTATAACCAGTGGTCATAGTTTCTATGTGGGATGGGAATGAACTCTTATGGAAATATAATGAGACATGAATACGTTCTTGTTTAGAATAAAACTTAAGGGAAGTGCCTCCACATTCTGTCAGTTGAACTCTTTCTCCTCAGAGTGTGAGTATGCTGGGAGTTGCAAGCTGCCAGGAGAGGGAGGGATAAAAGCCAGAAGCAGAGCACAAGCAGACTTACACAGTGACATCAGAGAGCTGCTCCTTGGTGAGGTTCAGAGGATGGTTTATAGCAGTGATCCCATGTTCCTCAGGGTCTTGGCCAGTCCTCAGATTAGCTCTGAGGATTGCATTATTGGCTACATTGAGGAAACTAACCACAGCATGCCATCCTTTATTGTTAAACCACACCTAAAACAGTCAGAAATCACAGATTAATTTAAGAAGCCTTCACTGAGCTATGGGAGAAAATTTGGCTGCCTTTTATCTACTTTGGTGTGCAGGGGTGAATACAGCACCAGGAATTCATAGTTCCTAGGCACAGTCCTGCAGGAGGAGCTAACATACTATGCTTTTAAGAGCATTGGACAACTACTGTCAGGGGATTTTATAGAATCACATTTTAAGATTTAGTGTGCTACTCAAAGTATTTAGGACAGCACGTAGTACTAAGAACATGATTTTTAAAAATCTCCCATTTGAAATACTATGAATAAGAATTACCTATAGTATGAGATACAGTGTTAATACCAAGTTATTTCTAAAGTATACAATTTCAGCTCTTCTTGCATCTGGGAATACTGCCAGCAGTATTCTCATAATTTGAAGTCTGTGTCAAGAAAGACTGTGAGTTAGCAGACTAACTCCAGCAAATACCTTAATATTATCTTCAGTTTCCATGTATTTAAGGAAATTAGGGATTTCTTTAGCAGCAGCCAGTGAAGTTTGTCCCTAAAACAAAAAAGAAAAAGCTAAAGATCAGCGCTCTAGGTGAAATCTAATGCTGCAGTAACCATGCTTTAGCAAGAGACCAAAAAACAAACAAACAAAATGAGAAATCTTTCTTACTCCTGTCACATTCAGCATTTGGCCAAGATCACTTAAAAAATTGACAATTTGATCTCCAGAAACATGAAGGACTGGAAGTCTTCCTCCTACAGAAATTCCTCCATATCTAGTAAAGAGAAAAATATCATCAATAACTCGTACCACACACCCATAACCGTACATTAATGGAAATACTAAAACCTCACTTAATGCAAGTTTTATTTCTATGCATCACATATTTCATATATAACAATTTCTACTCTTTTTCTAACAGGTTGCATTAGGTCTTTACAGGGCTTACAAATATTAGAAGCTCTATCAGTTTCTGAGATTTATGCCAGGATCCTGAGAAAATTATTTAGATAGAAGATTTGGAGAAAACAGTGATTTCTACAGAACAAAATCTTTAAATCAAGATAATTGCCATATAATGGTTTAGACAACATAGAGGACTAAGGACAGCACAGACCTCAGTTAAAATTTCAGATGGTCTGAGAGGAGCTGTTATTCACCAATGTCAGTACCAGGCAGCACTCCATAATGATAAATACTATTGCACAAGATGAACTGAAGCCTAATCCCATAGAAAGCAATGCTTGCACATGAACAAGCAGATATTCCATGAAGAAAGGCAGTCATCTAGCTGCTATCTTTGAAGTGAACTCCTGCTGCTGGTGAAATATGAAATAAGTTTGTGCTTCAGGCTAACCAGTTTCTTTCTAATCTTAGTAACTGCAGTGTAGACATCCCACTGGGCTTAGCTGATGTCTCTGCCTAAGTGAACTAGTGGAATCTGGTTTGTAACTACTGCACAGGCACAGAGCAGGCATGAGGAATTGTGGTTGTTACTTCTGTATTTGATAGGCTGGTGTCTAGGTTTCATCCAGCTCAAGTCCTTTTATTGGACGGTTTATATTTTTTTCTGCGGCACTGAAAGAGCTGTGTCACAGCACTATTACAATATACTGTACTATTGTGTTGAACCTTTTCACCACACAGTTCTCATGAGTTTGACTCCTGTAGGTAATAAAGCTCTGAGAGTTCCATTGTGAGCCTCTTGCCTTCATCTCCTGCAGGGTGTTCAAACAAATATAACCTCTTGTCTTTATAAGACCCTTCCTGATCCCTAGCCTATTTCCCACCGAAGCCATCTCTTTGTTCCACACTATCTGCCACAATTCCCCTTGCCCATTTGCAGAAACATTGTGAGGCTCCCTGGTTAAAGAGAAATACATTGTTCCTTTATTTACCACCTTAATCTGTGAATTGGTTTCTTACCTCTGCTCATTGACCCAGTATTTACTCTTCAAGCTGAAACAGACAAAGAGAATCCCCTCTCAATGCACAGAACCAAAGTCAATGATATTGTCAGGCTTAAATAAAAATTAAATTTGAATTCCTATACTTTGCAGACCTCCAGTCTGCTGGTTATTACTTTGAGTTGTGGGGTTGGCAGGACTTTTGGCATTCCTTGCAGTGTGTTTTTGGCTTTTTGTTTTCTGACATGATTCATCTCCAATTCTTACAGAGATAAGCAAGATTCCTAAAGTGACAAATACCGGGCTATTCTAATCCATAATTAATCAATTTAAAAAGATGTATCTAAAGCAATTATGACACATGCTAAGAGGAATCAGTCAAAGGCAGTCAGCACACAACTAATATAAAGGGAATTTCAAGAACTCTGCTGGGATCTGAAAAAGTAGCAAGGCCTGAATCAGAGATAACAGGCCATGGATG
This sequence comes from Edolisoma coerulescens, assembly GCA_013397115.1. Taxonomy (NCBI): domain Eukaryota; kingdom Metazoa; phylum Chordata; class Aves; order Passeriformes; family Campephagidae; genus Edolisoma; species Edolisoma coerulescens. The sequence continues at coordinate 1,336,265 of VWZW01007169.1, forward strand.
CTGCACAGCTAATTACCACACTCAACACACAGGCAAGCTGAGGAGCTATCCGTAGGATGGGTCTATCTGTGTAACATCGTCCTTTGGCTGCTCTTTAGCACTTCCGGGAAGCAAGTGATAATTAACTCAGGCAGATGGTCATGTTAGTGTGGCTACAGTCCTTCAGGAAGACAAAGTAGTATCTCTGCAAGGCAGTTCACCAATGCTCTGCAAAGGCACCATTTTTCTCACCATTAACACAGCATTCCATCACCACTGAAACTTAGCTCTACTTATAAAGCAGTACCTGATTATACAAATAGTTATAACTGAAAATATTGAGCTCCCCTAAATCATCTTCTAGTCTTATATCAGAGATATGGACACGGTGCTCAAATCTACAGAATACTGTGGCAAATCAGATGTTATGTCATTATTAAATAAGAATTTCATCTCCAGGTACAAAATACCACATGTGAAAAAGAAATAGAGATTCATCCCTACCTTCCTTTTATCAAAGTGGGATATGTTTTCACCAGAAAATCTGAAATATTTCTGTGGGTCAGATCTTGAAGAATTTCTGTGCTGCGTTGCACTCTCTGTCAAGAAAAAAACCTAATCAATCACAATAAACTTTAGAGTGTCTTAAGCTATTAAGTGTTTGTCAGGAAAAGAGAAAAAGTAGCTTTGGTTCAGAGAAAATGCCCAGGTTCATAGTATTACTGAAAGAGAGTGGGTCAATCACTTGTGGGTCATTTATAGCCTAAACAGCCTTACTTTACTAAGACTTCAGAAGAAATCAGTAAGTTTGTCATGCATGACACAAAGCAGTCACATGTCACTCTGAAACAGTTATTTACAACAAAGGTCAGAGTTACTCAAGGCTTTTTCTTCAAAATGAAAGAAGGAAACTTTTCAAACGAACAAACTGAGGCCCCAGTAAAAAAAAAAACCACCAAGGTAGTTTCCTACGATTTAGCAACTTTAGGTAAAAATTAATACAGAAAAATTCACCTTCACTAGCATATTAGATCGTTTGAATGAAAATTAATTTTTTTTTATACTGTGAAATGCAAGACCTCGCACTCTTGAGTTTATCCCAAGGTAGAATATACTTTAAGAGGTTCCTGGGCAGCTTCAGATGGCAAAGCTTGCAACCTGAAATGACCTGATAATGACCTAGAAAGTAAGTCTAATGTACTTTCTGGAAGTTCCTACATTTATCCAGAGAGTACTGGATGACACAGAAGACACATTGCAGATGTCCAACTGATTCTAGACAGGAAGACTGGTAGCATCCCCATAGTGCCTTCATTAATTGTCTATGCTTAAACATAATTCTATTGACAATTATTTACACACTGTGGCTTTTCTGAAGACTCAAATGTGAACTGTTTCTTTCTGAGAAGTTATACAAAACTATAATATTCTGCAAAATTTTCAGGATAGTATTATAATAAACACATTTTGTTTAGAGGACTAGAATCCCCACAAACAAATAAAAAAAAATTGCATCTTACTTGGAATTGAAGTTTTAGACTAAAGTTCTCTGAAACACACTAGCATGCAATTAGCAAAATTCAGCTTTGTCTATTGGACAGGGATTATTTGGAAATCAGAAACAACTTGGGATGCTGTGAGTAAGGTCAGAATCTAACCTCTATCAAATTTTTTTCTTCATAAACAGGAATTCTATAGATATTTAAAACAACTTTGTTTTGTGAACAGTGATAGAGAAATCAAAGCAAGCTGAATCAGTGTTTTCAAGAGATTGTGTCATGGAAAGTGGTGTAGTCACCATCCCCAGAGTGTTCGAAAATGTCGAGATGTGGCACATGGGGATGGCATTCAGTGGTGAAGATGGCAGTGCTGGGTTAACAGTTGGACTCAATCTTAGAGTTGTATTCTAAACTTAATGATTCTATGAAAATTAGAAATATTTTAGTAATTTTTCTGGTGTGTTCAGCCTGGCAAACAGGAATATTAAAGATGAACAGCGTGCATGGCGAGACATTAAATTAGTGAACTACTACTCTGAGAGTGGTTGCAATTCTGTTTAACTTCTTAGAAAAACATTTATGAAATGCAAACACTGACAGGCTGTAATTTTCCTTTGCTCTTCAAAAGAGCAAGCACATTTTATAAAGAGCACTATTAAGATCATCCATTGATAGGAGAGGTGGGAATGTAGCTCTGTTTTCCTCCATACAGCATCAGTGGTTATTAAATTACTCATCTTCATGCACGTGCATACAAACATTCATTTTGCTAGCTTAGAACATTCTTGATAGAAATGGAACTGAAAGACATGTAAAAAATAATAATTTTGGGTTCACTGAATAGTAATTTTTCCCTTTAATAGAGGACCACACTCCACGTTTTTAAAATTGTGACTTTTTTTCTTTTTTTTCTTTCCTCTTTCTCCCTCCTGCCCTTCCCTCCTTTAAAGAAAGGCAACCTTCTAAATAGAATTGTTCTTTGAGGCAAAAGAAAATAAAAATTATTTTTTAAAATTATGCAACAAGTTATTAAAATTTTTGTGATTTTCTTCTACATGAAAAGTTTGCAATTTGGTTGAAAACAGTAATCAAAACTCATTTAAATGTGCAAGCTTTTCCAATACCTCTGAAACTGAATTCCAAATTCCAGCAAGTCTTGCTCTCTTGATAAAGAATGTACTCAACTCCTTCCATATATATTAGCATGGCAAGGTACTTAGACACTGGTCCCTTTTCCAGCACTTGCCATGAAACTTTTCTACAAAAATTTATGGCACAAGGACACAACCTGTGGTGGTGGGAGGCCTCCTGCACCTGCAGGGCATTCTGGCAGCATAGTGAGTCTCTTGTGAGTGCTACACTTGCAGGAAGGAGATGGATTCTCAGGGCTCCACTCTTGGCTCAGCAGGAGGCTGCTTAGGTTAGGATGAACAGCAGGTGTGCTCCAGGCAGTTGGCATATAATTGCAGGGGTAGCGCCTGTGTAGAGGAACAGAGCTTTAAGCTGTGCAGAGATAACGGTCCGTGAGAACTCACAAATCTACAAAATCACAATGCTCTAAGCAGATATTCCCCCCTCAGCCCTCATCCTGTGAGTTTTGAATAAGAACAACATTCTAGAGTACTTGGTACACATGAATAAATATAGTCTCCCCCCACATCTCTGCCAAGTTTACTGCCTTCAGCTTGCAGATAGGACACTGAAGGAACAAGGAGACTGTGTTTGATCCATTAGTATTCATGACATCTGCAGTGGACATATCTTTGTGAAGAAACTATCATTTTTCTTTCTCAAGCAGTATCTTCTCTTTTTTTTAAAGTTTCCTCTTTGTTTCTGCTATACCAGGTAGAGGAGAGGAACAGGAGAAGAGAGGACAACTGGAAGGATCAAATTGCTGGATATCATGGCTGGGAAAGAGTCAGAAGAAAGGGAACAAATGTCAAAGCATAGCAAGCCAGTGACAAATGGCTCCAAAGCAGGACTCACAGGCAGAGTAAGCAGGTAGGACAACAAAAGTTGGAGCTCTACTAATGTTGCCCTCACTTCAGAATGAGAATGATTTCCAATCATAGACCTTGTCCTATTGCTACTTCACAATCTGAGCGATTGCTGAAATTATTGCTTCCAAACACACCAGTGGAACCTGAAGGGCCTCAGTCATGGAAAGTGCCAGGGAAGCTGAGAAGATTTGGGCCTAAAGTCACGGACCTACTGACATAAATTTCAAGGTTGCTTAACTCTCAATATGAAGCTACTGGTTTCCAGTCAGTCACACTGGGCACTGTGAATCATTCTTAATCCAATGGCGGTGTCATCTTGCTGTTTGTTTGCTATTTTTGACCCAGTATTAGATATAGCCAACAAGACACCTGAAGCATTGGCTCTTGTGAAGAATTAAGCCAATTCATTCTTGTTTCACTACTCAAGTTCCATTAGAATTACCCTGGTAGGATCTCATTCAAGAGAAATTAGCTAGCAACTTACAAAAGAGGCTGATTCTTCATGCACCGAATTCCAAATCCTGGTTTATTCAAGAAAGCGTGAGTAAGGGAGACCATCTGCTCATTGCCAGGATGTTCATTGCTAAGGGAATAAGATAGGACTTTCTCTATAAAATATTTTTTCAAACTACTGTACTGTAATACACATAGCAACTAGAGAAGGACAGCCATATGGCAGTACCAACTGCCCCCCTCCAAATGCTGATAATTCAGTTGTTTTATTTATTTATGTAAAAATTCAGAATGTTCTGAGATGGTTGACAGGCTATTCTTTTCTCCTAATACTAAAGCTGACTTCTGACAAAGTCCAATAGCAACATTCTTCAAAAAAGGCTTGAATCCTCATTGCTATTCTCTCAGCACTGTCACAATCAGTAATCAGAAGATGAAAAACATACTGTGCATTTTCATTTGCTGAGGCTTGGATCTCCTGTTAGACAAGATATATAACTTTACAAGTGTTGAGGTCCTGAATTCAGGTAGGAAGAGGAAAATACTGAAGTCAGAAAGATATTTGAAAGACTGTTTGTTAGATCTACTAGCAGCTGTACTCTCCAGGTGCACCAATTTCAAGCTATTTTAAATCTGCTGATTCCAGTGAAGTGAATCTTTTCTTACATCATATAGAGTGAGAAAAAAGCAGTGAGACAAGGCCCCATGATGCTAACTAAACTGTAGGGAGAAAAAGGTGTATGTATGACAGATGTACTTTAAGTGATTCCTCTTACCTGAAGAAAGTAAACTGTTGTCCATAGATCCAAGGGTGTAATGTTAAGGCAGGATATTCTCCAAATGGAGGAATAATGACTGTAAGTACTAGAGACAGCAACACAAAACTAGCAGGGAGAACAACCTGCAGGGAACACGAAAACTTCACATTAGGTTATTATATAGACGTTGTAGAGTGACACTGTACACACCTGAAATATATATAAACAAAGGAAGGCAGCAGGAACACAGATCCAATCTGGTTTAACTCCTGAACATCAAAAATTTAATCTCCAGCGCTTTTGCTTAAAATTCCAGTTGTCATTGAACTGTATTATGTTAAAAATAAACCACTGGGCTAGTAGTGATAGAATCATGAAGTTGGTGCAGTTGATAGACTCCAGGCAGAAAGGAGTAAAAGAAGAGGCAGAAGAGCTGGAATCATAATTGCACTGTTACCCATTTGCAGCACCTCTGTTGCTTTCCGTAGAGCCATCATTGCTGGAAAGACCGTGTTGAGAGTCTGGTGGGAAAGAATCAAGCACAGCACAAGTCAGTCAATACCTGTGCTAGGAAGTCCTTGTGGCTGCGGGAGGCGTGGTGGAAGCGTTTGATGAGCAGTGCTTTGATCTGCTGATATACAAGCTGAAAGCCTTTATACTGCCAGGACCCTTTGCCTTCATTTTGATCTCCTGTTCTGCCTACTGGCATTCGAGAAGTGTCATTAGTTTTCAGTGCGGTTTGTTCAGCTGGTTTGTTCTCAGTAGGAGTTTTGCCAAGAGCAGAACCATTTTCTTGAGTATCTCCTAGGTTAAGATGAGAAGCATCAGAGACGACATTTTATCTTCCATACATGAAGTAGCACAGACATTTTAATGAGGTCCAGATTTTACCAACCATATTTATCATATCTTCAGATTGTTTTAATTACAACTGTTGCACTGCGGTTGTATTTAGTGACATCATATAGTTAAACACTGCTCTTACTCAGCAGGATGAACAATTTAATCATCTATGTAGTTTATGGACTAATAGTCAGCAAAGTACTTTTTATACAGCTACTAAAACCATTGACATCTGGGTGCTCGACACTCCACTTTTATTTGCATAGTTAAGAACCTCATCCAATCTAAATACAAGTCTTTCTGCTCACTTAATTTTTTTTTCAGATACCATGTCAGGCCCTAAAAACATGTATTTGCTGACCAGATTTATTTTGTCAAGAACACATAAAAGACAGAAAATTCTGAAGCTCCTCTTTACAGAGTGTTCAGAATAAAAATCAGTCCCAAGAACAATTAATCAAATACAGATTTGTGGATCTATACCTGTTTTTTGCATTTCAGGGTCAGCTTCCGCTGTGACCTTTAGGAAAACCTGTCATAGAGAAATACATCTTCCGGTTAAAAGAAGAATAGTTACAATAACCTGACCTTTAGAACACTATACATTATCCTTCAATATAAAAGAAAAAAATTTCAATACCTTTTCAGTACTTCATCTTATTACACAATCAGAGGTCTTGTATGAAATACCTCAGAAAATAAATGAATGAACAAAGATACAAAAAAAGGGACACATTTCAGGCTAATGGGTCAGGCTCCACAAGGCTACAATCAAGTAAGGCTTGGATCCTCTCTCTAGGCCCTTCTCAAAGATTTTCTGAGTGTGCCCCAGCTTATGGGACTAGATTTTGAAGGACATATTAGGAATTAGGAATTACATGTTTAAGAACAGGAACAGTCTCAGTAAACACTTTAAGGTCAGCAGGTATTTTAATCTGTCTGTTACCTCTTCAAGTGGTGTGTCTGAAACTCCAAAACTGCTGAGTCCCAGGTCATCCAATGTTTCCTCCAGTTCTCTGAAGAGACTGGCGTAAGATCGGTGTTTAAAGTTTTTACTGGGCAAAAGATAAATGAGTTCCTGACCAATGCTTTCAATTAATTTTGCTTCTGGGACATGATGGTGGATTACTTCAGCTAGCTCATTTAGATCTCCTGTGAAAAGTCAAAACACTGTTCATAGAATGAATATTTAACCATATTAAGCATGATTTCAAAACCTGTTGTTTGCACTAAAAGGGTACTGCTCTATTACATAACTCACAGATATCTCAGTTAATTCTGCACTAGACTGGGCTATGTTGCTAATTATGCTTTGGAACTATGTAGCAGGAAACTATTTCAGGTTTCTTAATAAAGGACAACAAAATCTTCAGGGATATCTACTTAAATTCTTCTCTCATGCAGACCAGACAAGCCAAAATTACTTTTTTCTGAGAAAGTCTATTTCCTTCCTCTAGATATGCTTCAGTTTTCATTAACAAATTATACAAAACTCTATACTAAACTTGTAAAGCACACAAACTTCCAGTTCATCATCTGTACCTGAGACCACATATACACAAAAAAGGGTCAATGGTAAGCAAAACGACAAAGAACCCTCATTAAAGTCATGTTACAACACCATACAAATGTTAGACACAAGGACCAAAGAAGTGGGCCTCAGCAGCATTGATCTGTAAGACAAGATCGCAGCATAAGAGGAGACACAGCTATGTGCTGGAATGCTGAACCATCCTGCTTCTTACCATCCAGTTCCAGCTCTGGAGCACCTTCTTCACCCCTGTGCACACAGCTGGGGCAGGAGCAGGAGCACTGAGATCCACAGCTACAAAATGACTAGCATGGACAAGCAAGAGATAGAAAGATACACTCAAAACAGGACATAAGAGTTGTCAATATTTGAACAGCTTGAGTCAGTGAAAAACATGTCATATCCAGAGCATCTTGAACATACTATATCAAAAATCATCTGAAGACTGGATTAAGCTATGCAGAAAACATAAATCCATCTGCACAAATCAGTTCTAAACTGCATACAAAATACCCGGGAAAATGCAATCTGCAGGGGCCATGAGTGTACAGATAGTGTTGCTACTAGGACTGGAAGCACTACTTTCAGCAGAAAGAATCCAGAATCTTAGTTTTCAAGCTGTGAGAGGCTGGTTTAGATATGGATAAATGTAGACTTTTCCAGTGTCTGGGCTACTTACCAGACTATCTAATGTTTAAAATCAGTGTACTGCAAAAGCAAGAATCAGAAAGACCTGTATATGGACAAAGGCAGCTTGAGAGTTGGAGTTGTTCAGCCTGGAGAAGGGAAGGCTCCAGGGAGACCTTAGAGACCCTCCAGCACCCAAAGATGGCTACAAATGAGATACCAGCATGTAGTGATAGGACAAGGGGCAATGGCTTCAAACTGAAAAGGGGTAGATTTAGATTAGATATTAGGAAGAAATTCTGTACTGTGAGGGTGGTGAGGCACTGGAACAGGTTGCTGAGAGACGCTATAGATGCCCCATTCCTGGAAGTGTTAAAGGCCAGGTTGGATGCGGTTTGAGCTACCTGGTCTAGTGGAAAGTGTCCCTGCCCACAGCATGGGGGCTGGAACTAGGTCATCTTTAAGGTCCCTTCCAACCCAAACCATGCTAATATGATATTCATAATTATATAATCATATGATTAACTGCAGTTATGTACACAGTCTCAAGCAGCATTTAATTGCTTTTTACCTTGGTGTAGTGCAAGCATTATTTGGATTGCATGTGCAGGGAGGGAGATACATACTTACTGCAGCCCTTCCCATTTTTGTGGTTCTCATTTTGCGAACAAGGGTGAGATAAAAGCCAGAGCCAAAACAATTCTTTAGGAATACAGGAGAGCCTGAGCAGAAGAGTTTCCCTTGGGATATGATGGCTACTCTGTCTCCAAGGATGTCTGCCTCATCCATATGATGGGTTGATAGGATAATCGTTCTGCCTAGAAGGAACAAGGAGGAATGTTCAAGGCATGGACTCTCTCTGGAACTCAAAACTGTGCTTAGCTTTTTGGCAATTATTTCTCTGCACCAAAGCCAGGTCCCAGGTTTGCCACAACCATAGGTATCTGTTCAAAGAGTCTTGTTTGCTTGTGTTCATATCCCACTACTCATGACAGTTTACACAGCAGGCACATACTGCATCTATGACAAGTTTAAAAAATCCCACCAAAAAACCCAAACAGTTTCTACTCTCAAATCTCTCACCTGGGCGATATTTCAGCAGAAGATCCCAGATAGATCGCCTGGAATATGGATCAACTCCAGAAGTAGGCTCATCCAAGACTACCACTTTTGCTTCACCCACAAAAGCAATGGCAACAGACAGTTTCCTTTGCATTCCACCTACCAGAGGACAAACACATCCAGGAGTGTAAGATGAGTTGTACAAGTGTCAGGGACGTAATTAACATTGCTTTTTGGTGTGGGGACAAACTGCTACAGATAAAATTAAACCCATCCTCAGACACATATCTGCAAAGATAAATTAATAGTAATTTTTCTTCTGAAGTTTAAAACAGGTTGTTCAAACTTTTTTTCTTTAATATGTATTTTCCATCTACACATTGCATTTTCTGATTCTTGCCAAAAGCAAAAGCAGGAAGATATGAGGTTTTTATGTTCTTTTGTGAAACGAACCAACTTTTATAGTTTGCAGTCAGGACAAAATAGTATAAGAACAGCCTGCTGTTTATACAAATCATCTTTTGAATCTGAAAGTGAGAGTTGTTCAAATACACTATGTGCACTTGTACCTTTCGAATGGAAGCAACTACTCCTACTAAATAATACAGTATTATGGAGCACTGATCCAAACACTGGGGCAGCATGACAGCATAGTATTTCATTTGCCTTGAAATAATAGTAGGTTGTATTTAATTTTGTTTCTTATATTAACCAATTATATATATATATATTTATTTAAAACTAATACCTTTAAGTATATTTCAATTTGTTGTATATTTATAAGACATAGATGCTTTAGGGAGAGGTTGTGCCAGCTTTACTACTTGTACAGTCCCATTTACACCTTGAAAATAAAGCCTGCCCCTGAGTGTACATTGGTGTGTCGGAATATGGCCTCAAACACGTAACTTGAACAATAATTGCCCAAAGGCCAGGTGGGATGGGACTGTGAGCAACCTAGTCTAGTGGAAGTTGTTCCTGGCTATGACAGGGGGTTGGAACTAGATAATATTTAACATCCCTTCCAACCCAAACCATTCCATGATTCTATGAAAGACAAAGAAAAGGCTGCAGGAAAAAACATCTTAGAAAATTCCGGTGGGCACCTGACAAATTCTGAGCTTCTTCATTCCTTTTATGGGTGAGGCCCATGTCTTCCAGCATTGTTTCCAGCTCTTGCTCAGCTTCATCCCTGGATCTTCCTTTCAGTTGAGAATAAAACAAGATGTGCTCTGCTACAGTAAGGCTGTGAAATCAGACAGAAAGGCAAGAAGGCATGTTAAATGAATAAGCTGGTTTTTTTTCCCAAGCAGCAATAAATTCACTCTAGCTTTATCTTGCTAAAGGAAGAGAGGCTGCATTATCCTAAAAGATCTTTGGGATCAACACACTTCACTTGGAGGTCATAGTCTCTTTCTTTGCCTTTTCAAAGCAGAACCTGCTACTAAAGGAACAGGTATAGCAGGCATCAAACCATCCATTTACGGGAATAAAATGGAAGGGAGTCTGCTGTAGAGATGAACACAAACTAATGGAAGTGAAGCTGGAAATCACCAGAGAAGGCAGTAAGTGGGTGGGTGGTAGTGAGAAACGGGCATAACAATATCCTACTACTGCAGTGTCAATTCGGATTTTTTTGCTTTAGGAGTCCTAAATTATAGTGCATGAACCTCCAGGCTAACTCCTGCTAACCCACACTACAACAGAAAACACCAGGAGCGCTGTCATTTTCCTACAAAACTTTGCTCCCAGCGAAATGATGCAGGAGATTTCTACTGCAGGATGTGATATTAAGAGATACAGAAGTTCCTCTGAAATACATCTACTGCCAGCACAGTAAGAGAAACAACACAGGCTTTGGGGATTCTCACACATGCAGACTAGGATGCTTCTTCTTAAAGCCAGTATGGAGTGATACTTACTGATTGAATAAGATGTTGTGCTGAGGGCACATCCCTAATCTGTGCCGAATGGAGTCCATGTGAGTCTGGATGTCCAGGCCACCAACCAGCACAGTTCCAGACGTGGGTGGGAAGAGGCCTGTCAGTATCGACCTGGGAAAACACAGTGAGGAAATTCCCCCTCTCCTATCTCTCTGTGCTAGGCAAGGAGGCTACACTGCACGATTCCACTAGATGGAGCATGATGACTTCCTACTATAAGCCTTGATGAAACAACTCCAGCGAAAAGAATCTCATGGATCTGCTAACATAATTTTTGATACAATTGTCTATATGCTTCTGGCTTCCATTAAGAAACTGTTTTAGTTCAGCATGTTATATCACCCCTACATATAAATGGGTCTAAAAGGAAGCTCAGTAGGATGAAGATAAGAATAACGGTTTGAGGTCTTTGGCCATGCTGACTCATGCCCTGCACTTTTATTTTCTGTAAACTAGAAGACCAAATGTTATGTTGCAAATGGGTGGCATCTGTTACTAGATTTGGGTGATTAGTGTATTTTTCAAAGTTCAAAGCAGTGAAAATTTTTGGTTTTATCGTAAGAATAAACCCCCTCAAATTTACAAAACATTTCAGCAGATTAGGATGCTTTTATTTTGGGTTGAACGTATTCATTACAAAACAATTTAAAAAATTAAAAGGCAATTTAAAGTGCCTTTGAAATAAAGGTGTTTTAATTGAAAAGCCCTAAAGTATTCTGCTGGGAAAAGTCACAATGAAACACATTCAGTTCTTTCAACATTTGGTGAACTTATCACAGATTTATAAAAGGTTTTGTTCACCAGTTAATCCTATTTTGCCAAACAAGGTTCTGTATAAAGAAAATTAAACATGCCAGAAGTCCAGCTTCCTGGGATGCTAGGTTTCTAGGACTAGAGGAACATTTTAATCTGGACATGGATCTTGCATGCATGTAACCATTTTATTTAAAGAGGGCCTGTATTTTATACTCCTTTGCACACGGACCAAAAGATGTGACTGACCTAGAGCCAGTTAGAGAAACCAAGAACATGTGGAATGTAGTGGCTTGCAAATTTTCAGCCCTTGCAGCAGAAAATCCTTCTCTTTCTTCACCTATGGTAGTTTGGCCATGGGAAATGAATTCTCGGGGAGAGAATTGCTTCCTTCTCTCTAGACTTTCACTTGTTTGTGTCATGCATTACCTCCCTCCCAGGGCTTTAGCTAATCCAGGATATCTTTTTTATGCCTGGGGGCAGCATTTCCCTGTCTGGAAAAAGCCTAATGTTGTGTGTCAAGCCAGCTGCAGGGGTGGTAGAGAGACAAGGGAAGAGTGAAAAGAGAAGACTGCTCCAGCAACAGAGCACTGCCCTGGATTTGCTTCTTCTAAAATAAGAGACTTACATGGTGGTTGTCTTTCCTGCTCCATTGTGACCAAGGAAGGCTGTGATCTGACCCTCATAAAAAGTAATGTTCATCCCATCTACTGCTGGTTTGGGCCTGTTTGCAAAAATCTTCACCAGGTTCTGAATGCATACTCCTGGAATCAATCCTGTTGGCTCGGGCTCAAAGAAGGTAGTTACTTGAAAGGCAAGAAATCAAGAATGAAAAGAGAATAAAAGCACCTGTTTTTAATCCTAGTTCTGATGATGACAGCATATCAGCAAGTGCAGAAGCAATAGCACATACCCAGTATAATATAGCATCATAGTCCAGGGCCAGATTCTCCAAGTCACACCAGTACAAATCTGAGGCCAGATTTCTAATTGTAGTGCAATTTAATATTTAGATTCATCCTCATATCAATGACATTAGATTCACCCTCATATCCATGACAGGAGAAGGAGAGCTCAGAATTGTGGTGGTCTGTGGAGAGGTAACTCATTGGATCAGGGGAAGCTGAACATGCTTTCTGTTCTCATTGTGTAGCAGGAAGATTATTTGGAATTGTTTTCTGGAAATACTTAGATAGGCTGAGAGATTGCATTAAACAAGCAGCAGGTTGCCTTTCTAGCTGGGCTGAAATCTGCCATTCAAATAATCTGCCCAGCTGTGCATTCTTTGACCATGATGCTTAAAATACCTCCCCCAAACAAACAAAACACAACAAAAAAAACCCATTTTCCTTTAATCCTGGTAGGTGAAATTTACCCCATTGCTGAGACCAGGCCAAGATTTAGATAGTACCTAACATGAGCACTACATGAGATGGCTTGTCTCAGGATTAAAAATGCATTATTGCAAATAGCACCATCAGGACATTTTATTGCACCAGCTTCTAGACAAAACAAACTTCTTTTGAAGTAAATTATGCCCTTGGGCAATGGGAATTATGGGAGTTGAGAAACTGAAACTAAAGACCCTGTCCACTTTTGTTTACACAGAATGCTTTAGGCTTTGTAGGAAGGCTTATTTTGCAATTGCAGTTTACTTAAATTGTTCAGTACCCAGCAGGCCTATGTGGAGAGCAGCCAATGTGATCTGGGTGAAACCAGCCCCACCTCCACCAGTGGCGTGTGTGACTGTCATTATTGTCACCGACAATACTCAGGAAGAAGTTCCAAATATGTTGTACATGAGAGAGCTGTGTATACCACAGAACAGCTGAAATAATCAATATAGGATGGGTAGCTTTATTTTAAATAAGATTTTGTTTAAGAACAACTTTTCTTTTACTTTATGAAAGGAATCTAGGTTTCCATTTACCTTTCTGGGACAAATACAATCATCTCTGTATTCCCAAACGTTCACATGGAGTCTGGCTTGATAGTTATGCATACACTGGCAACTGAGGCACCTTCCTTGGTTTTATATATATCATAAGCTTAATTCATATTTGCCTGCAAGACTCACTGACAAGTTCTGGGGCAAATTCTCTAGTGATCTCCCCCATTATCTGCTTTGCATCACCTGAAGGACACTGGTGGAGGGTTGAGCTCCCTTTTTTTGTGATTCATATTTCTCCATTTTGATCCTATATCCTCAGTGTCATTGAACTGTACTAGGTGTGCCCCTGGCTTCTCCACATGCCTCTCTGTTCCTGTGTGGGTGGCTGAAAGGGAAGACAGGCTTTTTTTGTGCAGTGAAAGGCAGAAAGCCTTTCCTTTGTGGCCATGGAGCAGCTGGAACCTGGGAACTAAGGAGTAAAGCACCAAAAAGATAAGGCAGGACTAGGAGAAGATTGGCTGAAATAACCTTTAACCTCTGCCTGTCTTTTTTCTTTTGAAGTCCTGTCCTGTTTCCATTCACCCTGAATGCATGTTTTCAGTGCCTACGTGAGGAGCTCTGATGACCCCACTTTTATCTCTAGCTTTTCAAGAGAGTCAGAACGGGCTCAGAGTTGCCTATAGCAGTTACTTGTGCTACAGAATCCACATGCATTCCTCTGAGCATCTCATACAGAAAACTCCTCTGGCTCACCACAAAAGAAGACATTGGGGCTTGAAAACAAGACAGGTCATTCAGGAATTCTTAGGTGGTGGCTAATGTCGGCATCAGAAAAGGCTGCAGACAGACACACAGAGCACTTCAGATAAATCCCTTTGAAACCACCCTTTCCCTACAGATGCAAAACACACTAAAGATAGGAAAAAAAAAAAAAAAAAAGGAGGAGGGCTGGGACTAGGCGGGAAGAACATTCCTCCCAGTGTAAGCATTTTTATTGAAGTCATGGCTCTGTTTAATTTTAAAAAGCCAATGTATGTGTCTTTGAGGCTTCCCTCAGCATGAAAACTAACTGGCCAAAGAAACAGCCTGCATTTGCACGATAAAAAAACAAGTTAAGGAGCTCTTCTGGAAGGCAACTGTCTTATGTGTAGTGGCTAAAATATTCTAAGAGATGATGAATGTAGAGGAATAAATAACAGTCGGTGTCTCTCTTGTGCTTAGCTCTGGCAGTCACATTGCTATCACCTACTGGGCTCCTACTGGCTCATGTAGCTTGGCTCCAATCACTCCTATGCCTAGTTTGTCATGAAGTACAGTGAGTATAGTATCTCAGAAGTACTCAGGTTGCTCTCTCTCCTTACTATTAATTTCATCTTTGTCCTGGACATCTGTCTTAGGCTTCCCCTGCTCGCCGGATTCTTTTTCTCGTTTGTGTTTACATTGTTTGTTTTTATCATCCTTCTTCCCCTGGCTGTCACTCTTTTCTTCTTTTTTTTCAGGTTCTTCAGATTTATTTGTTCTGTTTTCATTTTTTTCCCTTTCCATGGTCTTCTGATCCACACAGCCTTCTGACTCTGGACTTTTTTCTATATAAACCAAGAGTAACCAAGACTGAATTAACAAAAATTTAATATCCTCTTATCTCTAGAGGTATTTTGAAGAAAAGTAGATAGTCCTAAGCCTTGAGCTTTTCAAGGCATTAACCATCAGTGTTTTACTCAGGCTAGGAATACAGCATTCAAAACCATCTAGCTTAAAATCTGCTTCATGGTGTCAAGACCAGATATTTCTGAAAAAATAACTGACAATTTTGCAATTGTAGACTCAGAGTAAGATCCTGACTAATATGAGGTACATGTTTTACATTTTGTCCATGCAGCTCTAGACCAAGTTCTTACCACATGAAGAGAAAGGCCATACAAACATTTCCCAGATATACAGGGAGCGAGAGAAATTAAAACAAAATTAAAAAGTTAAATGAAAAGCAAATTGCTAAAGGGCTACTTAGATTAAGAGCACCAGGCCAGAATGAATGAGTTGGTATTAGCTGCTAAACAAGAATTTCTGGCCTTCCAATTTGGTCTTAGACATTGCTAGTATGAAGGAAAACAGTCACATTGGGTCAGGCTTGAAGCAGGAAGGAGCAGGAGCCCTGAACAGACTGTTTACCTAGCACAAATTCAAGCTGGCAGTCTAGAGTGAAACTAGCACAATTGTAATTTATCAGATGGCCTAGGACTTATTTTTGTTCTGAAACGTCACCATTACTTTCTGCTATACGAAATTCAGCTCCCTCAGCATCTCATATGTTACATGCTCCAGCTCCTAATCAGCTTGCTGGCTCTTTACTGAGCTTATTCAAGTTGGTACAAGAGTGGCATAGATTATGATCTTGCTTAGAAACTGAAAGTAAACAGACTTAAATCAGTGTCACACTAGACAGAAAAGAATCAGGTTTAGAAAGGTAGGGAACCTCAGCGTAAGATCAACATTTCATGAATGTTGTGCTGATCAATAAAAACTCCTTGAATGTCTCAAAAGGTGTTGGTTACAGAGTGGGAGGTTGATGCTGTTTGTTAAGCCAGGCTTTAAAGGCTCTCAGCTGGAACCGTGACTCATCTCTAATGACTCTAATGAGAGCATGCCACTCCAAGTTCAAAGGCACTTGCCAAGACTCCCAGTGTATGGCAGTCTCTCACCTTTGCAACAGCTCAGGTAATGGAAATGTTATGCAGTCACCTTTAAGCAGATCAATGAAGTTATTTCTAAAAATCAAAGTTTTAAAAGAACTCACCATCAGCAGTTGCTGTTTTCTCAGATTCTGGGCTTCTAGAGCCAAGCCAATAAGATTCCAGCACAGGGAAATACCAAGGCTGTGGTAACCCATAGTCCCCTAAAACAAAAATAAGTAGGTAAAGTGCACTTCATAACCCCATTCCAGAGTAGGCACAAATTCATCCAAGCAAAGTCTGAGTATAATTATAAACACTTGCAGTCCTAGTGTTGCATATCAGAAGGTCAAACCATGCACCAGGTACCTGACAGAATAGATTTTTTTAAAGATGTTTTTTGTTTTTCTTTTGGACAGCAGTAAAATATTCAGAAAATGTGATGTGACTTGCCTTACCTTCTCTTAAGTAGAATGTGGTTTAGTTACAGAATGAAGCTATTCCCTGAATCCTTACCAACCAGGCAGCAGCTCACTGTTTAAGAGGGGATCCTAGCCTCACTCAGGGACTTTCTTTTAATGCCCACTTAGCATGTGAGGGTTGGCATGACTGAAAAGCTTTTTAAATTTACACTTATTACCCTGGGGCTGAATTCACAACTGGTAATGAGAAAAGACACTCTGACTTATTTCAGCACACAGCCTTTCAGGAAAAGTGAAAACAAAGTAATCTTCTTCTTAAGCAAAAATGGGCTTTTTTAGTTACAGGTTACTTCAGTTTGGATAAGAGACAGCACAATAACATTACCAGTTCTTGTCAGGTCAGATCAGAGTTACTGGAAGTCAACACTGCTTTCCTGGATCATATTGATTTATAGAATGCAAGAATTTTAGCTTCCATGTTTAAAACTGGCATCTTTGTGAACCCAGATGTTATTGGCCTTGTGCTACTTATTCAAAATGAGCAAGGGGAATCTGTAATACTCATTGAAAGATGGTCAGTTTTCTTAATTGAAAACCACTGTTAATGGAAGTGTCTGCTTATTTCTGAATTAACAGAAACTACCTGTGATTCAGCAAACCACTTGTACTCCTATTAATGCACAGAAATGCTCTGTCTGCATTCACAAATAGTTTGCCTTGTTATGGACTGAGTTATTCCCCTCTGAAACTGGTGGCTAAACCAACGGCTTCTCATTCAGGATGAATGCAAAGCCCAAGTGAAATTTGTTACGGAGCAGAATGTTCAAATAGCCAAAGGACCATTGTGCCAATAGGTGGTTGGCTTCAGGGCAAACCTGAGCAGGACTAGAACCATAGGGTTCAAAGGATTATCCAGGGAACTCCTATAGTAACCTCAAATGCTACAGAATTGATTTGGCAGGGCTGCATGTGTGTGACAGAGAAATACTATGAGAAATTCTACAGAAACAGAGCAGCAGAAAGACTGCAAGACACTCAGAGCAAATATTGGGAGGAAGTGAAGCTACTAACTAGAAGCCCTGAAAGGTGTTACTTTTGTGTAAAGTGCTGACAGAAAAAAAATGAATTTGTATCTATGAATGAAGAAAGTCCTGTTGTTTCATTCCTGCTGTGTTCATGGAAATAGACCATTGTCCACTCTTTAAACAAAGAGAGTGGCAGAAAATAAAAAGAAAAAAAAGTGCCATCTGCCAAGAACACATTCTAGAACTGCAGTTCACATGTAGGAGCAATAAATTAATGAAAAGAAAGCTCACTTGCTTGTACAGCTAAGAGTTTGCACTTATTCTATTGTAACAATGTTCAATATGAAGCAAGATAACCATTTAAGATAGAAGGACAAACCATTTTTTCACACAGAAAGTTCCAGAATTTTGTAATTGATAACAAAGAAAATCCTTTTGTGAACTCATACTAGAATCATGATTTCCATTTAGAAATAAAATAAATCCACACAGGAACTTTCACAACTGCCTAGGACACATCATGTGTCTTAGGGAACAGTACCATCCTTTAAGAAACAGTTTGCCTAATGTGGCCAAAGTATATATGTGAGTTAGAACAGTTAAATCTATATTCTTAAAAATTAAAAGAAATCTCACTAGAAATGGTTGAAACTTCTCGAAAGAAAAGTATGTACACAAATTGGATTTTAACAGATGATGTTTTTGTAGATTTATTTTCCATTAAAATTATGAAACAGGACTAGAAATTGCATCCTCCTTTTTACTCTTTCTTCCTTTTTCATTCTTTTCAGGAATAAAACAAGAGAGAGGAAAAAGAAAGAGAGAAAAGTGGAAGCCTTTAATAAACCACTAGTGCTAAACTGGATAAGATTCATAGTCTATAATGTCAAACACCTTGTTTCTGCCAGTGAAATACGCAGAGACTGATTATGCTTACACAGTTTACAGCAACTACCACTAGTTTCTATGAATAAGAAACTGACATACCTGGAAAAACATTATCGAGATACCAAGACAGTATTCCATAGAGAAGAGCATCAAAAAGCATCATGTTAATGGAAAAAAGAAAACTATATTCATCTCCTTCCAAGGGACTGGTTCTGATGTTACCCCATTGTAGGCCAAGACCTTGTTCTTCATAGCGTGACAAGTATTCCGTACCGAACCCAAAAGCTACTTGAGAAAGCAAACTCTGGAATAAAGGAAAAATGTCATTCAATCCTGACAGGGGGACATTTTGTAAAAAAAACCAAAACCAAATAAGCAAGCAAAAAACCACTACCACCGAAACAAAACAAAAACTCCAAAACAAACAGAAAAACCCTCCTGACTTTTAGGGACTGGACTTTAAAACTTGCCTAACAAATGACATGAGAAAAGTTCTTACACTTTTATATTGGCCTGTAATGTTTAATTCTCTGCAATTCTAAGCAGTATTTAGCCATTACAGACTGAATTCAACCTTGGCTGTACTTTCTTTAACTACTACGCAACCTTCACAGATTGGTTTGTTTCTTAATTAATGTCTGTTCGGAAAACACTGTAGGTGCATCTAGAAGTTTGAAGTGTACACCTGTGACTTTCTAGGAGAAACAAAATATTTCCTGAGCATATGAGGCAGGGCAACTATGAGTAACATGACAGAAAGTAAACCAGATGCTCAGGATATGGAAAACCACAACTGCTTCCCCTGTCATGTCTGCTAGCTGGTTCTCACATAACAAACTAATAAACCAGTAGAGTATCCAAACATCCTCTTCAATGTTGCATTGCACAAACAGAGGAAGAAGTGCTATAGTGCTGTTTTACAGGACATGTAGTTCAGGAATACCAGACCTTAAGAAAGTGAGGGGACAAGAGGGATCCCAACAGCAAGTCTCAATGAGGTATCATCATATGACAGTTAGAGCACTAAGTAAAGAATCTTTGGTTTTCAGCAATACATTCTTTGTCCTTAAAAATTTATTTTTAATTCATGCCCTCTACACATGCACAGCCTGCTCTTATTATCCCTTGTAATTAGCTCTTGTTCAAAAACTAACCTCTGAACAACAAAGGTAAGACAAAAGTATAGGAATAGACAGAAATATTCATGGCTCCTGGCCAGCAAATATCCTTTCTTACATGGATGTCTCCTCCTTCACTTTAAGATGAAGAGAGACTTGCTTTTATGCTTAAACTGTGTGCTGGTTTCAAGATTTCTTCTTAAGTCAGAATCTGTCAGAGGCCAACCTTACTCATTTCCTGACTTAATGACAGGATGAAGTTTTGTACTTTATTGCATAGTTGGTAGAACTAAAAAGGGTCTATATTACACCTGTATAGTACATCTGTTAAGAAAGCTGATTCATAGCCATATTTACACTTAATTATAGTTTTTGAAGTGTTTTGGTTTTTTTCCTTTTTCCTTATATTTCCTAGTGCAAGAAGAGAAGACAGTTCCTTTACCTATGCTGTTAGAATGCTTGGTAAAAATGGGGAGACTGGACTCACACACCTGCTCCCCTTCCTGACTCATTGAGCAACATAAAATCAGTCTGAATAATTTTGTATGATGACGGTTCTATTTCAAAAAATAGCAAGAAGTTTCCAGCTCCCCAGACTTGTTAAGCATCTTACCTAAAATGGAAGAGAACCAACAAGGAAGCACTGCATGGAGAATGTCTACAACTTATTAGATGAAAGGTATTTCTCAGAGCTTTGGCACTTGGGTTTAATTCTTAACTCTATGTTTCAGGTAAAGAAGGAATGTGAACCCGAGGTCTTCTCATGCTTAGATATAGGGTGTTAACTAGGTTATAGCACATGAGAAAATTAACTGTCCCCATTTTGTGAACTGCCTTCATATTTATTAATCATACAAGAAGTTAGATTTGCTTTGACTTATAAGGAAGTATTCAAAACATTTTAAACAGTATGCTGATTTCCTCGCATTCAAAACATAAAATAAATTTTATTGAATTTTCTAAAAGCTATGAAGAGATCTCTTGCACTAGGCCTGCTAAAGGCTTACACACTTGCAATCCTTAATTATTTAAGGGAGATTTAGAGGTCTCCCTGTCTGAGTCAAAAAAGCTAAGAAGAAGAGGTGTGCAATACTTAGTGATTCACATATGCACTGTGAGAAGTGGAGCAGAGATGCCATAGAACCAGTGAAAGGCTTACTGCTAGGATCTTCAGATTAACAGTCAGATGGTCCTGCCAGACAAAGCAGACGATGTGGGGCAGGTACAAGGTGAAGTAGATGACTCCACTGCAGGCAGCTGCCAGGTTTGCTTTGGAGAAGAAGGTGCTGAACAAGAAACACTGCATTATGCTGGCTGTGGTAAACGTCATTAGGAATAGAAAGAAGAGAAGTGGATTGCTATAATGTAGCACTTGTCCACGCTGTAAGCAAAAGGAAAACAGAAAAATTTACAAGTATTTGCAGCTTTCTGATAGCAGAAAAGGTCAGAATTGCTATCAATATGTAACATGTAATGAGTAATAAGCCAGTCTTTCTTACCTAATACGACTTCTAACTCTCCCAGGTATTAGTTTCAACAACCGAGGTAATTACGGTAACAAATCCTTCATCTAACTTGATCCCTACTCTTGGATTGTGGCTTCAGGTTAGGTACAACAGACTGAATAAAAATCACAACTGATCAAAAATAGACATTCTGTCCCTCTCTTAATAAGTAAGTGATTCCAAGTAAGATCTGCCTGCTTGGAAACTCATGCATTTTAAATAAAATGATTTGAAATATTACGATAAGCTTTCATTTCTCTCTTCTCACCGTCCCCTCAATCCACTGGCTTGATGTGCAAAGACAATGTAAGGAAGTGTTACAAAACACATCTTTAAAAAAACCCACAATAAAACCACAGGAAAATTATAAAGCTTCTGCACCTGGATGCTATTCAAACAGAAGTGTATCACAGCTGAGGAATCCAAGTGCAACGACATGCTGATAAGACAGAACAGCTTGAACCCTAACTATGGATTTATACCAGTACCAGTCCCCCACATCAGAAAAGATGCAAGAGCAGTCTTCCTTATCAAAATGCTACACATTTATATGATAAAATATAGCAGCAAGTTCTCAATATAGAGCTTGGTTCTCAGGTAGTGGAGACAATATGTTGTCCTCAGAGACAACATCCGAACTGTCCTGAAAAGTTATAAAAATTACATGAATTCTGAATCTCTGAAGCAAAAGGTGGATTGTTCTTCTAGGTTTTTCTGAAAGTTCTGTTCTTGCAGTCTCTTTTTCCGTTGAAATAGTGGCACAGTTTCTAAGCAGGCAAGCCCTGGATATTAAAAATTAATCACATATAGTAAATTACAAGATTAAAATTCTTTAAATTATTATCTCTTTGATTTAAAGCAACAATTATTATTTATTGGGAGATCTGCATCTGCCTACAGAAAACACAATATACAGAGTAACCAGCCTGCTGTGTTTTCTATGAGGGACCTCATAAATCTTTACTAGTGAATTTATTGTTCTGTCTCTGCCAAGGGCTGAAGCTGTTGTGAGGTCTGCTTAGAAGAATGTGCCTGCTACGTGCTGTGATCAGAACAGGCCTCCACCATTCACATCTCCCTATCAATGGCCACTATTCTTTCTCAACAGCAAACTGGTATCAGCAGTGAAAACACAACAGAGAGTTTGAGAGCAGCAATCCTTACCATAATCAGAGCTGTGAGGAGGAATGTGCTCATAGCCATCATGAAAAAGCTGTCTAGGAACCAAGTGCACCAAATCACACCATTGGTTATACCCCTGTTCTTCATAGCTTCTTTCAGACGCATTTCCTTCTCCAGCACTATACTCTTCACAGTCATGGAGACTGAATATATCCAAGCTAGCACCATGAAGATGGGAAAGGCGCGGTTTAAGGTGATCATGAAGCTACCAAAGCAAGAAGGAATAAATTAAATTTAGGTAAAACAGAGAAGTATTAGATGAAAAGCAAAAATTAAAAGGAAAAGGAGTGGGGAAGGATGCACTAATTAAATATGGAACTGCAAATTCTCAGTCTAAACATCAATAGTAAACCTCACAAGCATCCTAAATATTAACAAAGTAATGGTTCCTGCATTCCCATGAGATAGATAAATGTTACTTCTACTTTACAAAGAGGTTCTAAGGGTTATTGAAGGCTACAAAATACTTGGTGCCTCATGAAAATAACATCTCTCTTCACAGTGAATTACCATAATGCTTTTACTATGATCTACAAAGAATATTTTAAGGCATATGTTAATGTTAACAACTTGGGAGTGTCCCTATCTTTCTGCTCCCAAGATTCACTGACAAGACAATTAAACAAATTAACCATTAAAAGCATCAGATGCTGCCAGAAAGGCTGCTGAAATTCATACAAACCACGAGTCAGGGTATTGGATCTAGCTGAGGTAATTTTCCCCATAGCAGCCCTCACAGTGCTGGGCTTTGCACGGGGAGCTAGAAAGGTGTTGGTAACAGACCTGTTGATAACACAGTTTTGCCTACTGCTGAGCAGTGCTGGCACAGCATCAGAGCTGTCTCTCCAGCATTCCCACTTCACCACTAGGCAAAGGGCAGGCAAAGTCTTGGGAGGGGACACAACCAGCACAGCTAACCCAAACTGACCAAAGGGATATTCCATATTGTGTATGATGTCTGCTCAGATATAAAATCTAAGAAAAAGGAGGAGAAAGGGGGGCGTATTTGATATTTACAACATTCGTCTTCCAAAGCAACTGCTATGCATGCTGAATCCCTGTTTCCCAGGAAGCAGCTGGACATTGCTGGATGGGAAGTAGTGAATAAAAATTTTTGGGAAATTTTCTGGTTTAGCTTTAGTAAAGCGCCATATCTTGTCCTGAAAGTTGTTTTCCATCTTAGTTTCTTCTCCCTTCTTGCTGAGGAAGAGGGTGATAGAGAGGTTTGGTGGGCACCTGGCATCCAGTCAAGGTAAACTCACCACAGTCCTTGGCACCCAATGCAGGGCGAGCCAGAGGCAGTTTTCAATTAAGCATAGTATAGTTACAGTAGTTATTAAGTAGCAAGGTCCTTTCCAGGACACAGTTTGTCAGCTGCACTGTTTATCTCTTTATTTTGCTGAGTCTGGGAACACGCTAACATAAAAAATGTCTCCCTGGCATTGATGGCCTTGCTGTGCCGGGGGAGTTATCTTGTGAAGAAGATGAGGGAATATATCTCCCTCTCCCTAGTTAGGATTGATGTGGATGGTTTTGTTATTCAGGCTCAAGTACTTGTTCACGCTTACATGAGCTGTTTAATACTACTAATTAACTGCTACATATTATGGGGTTTGGTGAATCTGGTGTTGATTGTTTAAAGGCCAAAAGCTCATAGTTCCCAAAAACAAACAGCAAAAAGTCTTCAGCTTCCTAAATCTGAGCCCTATAGAACGACATTTTTGCCATACGCTATCATAGCTACGTCAGTGTCAAAACAAAAGGCAAATCTTCACTTTTTCACCAAAAATTCCCAGAGAGTAATCTGGTCTGCAGAAATAAAACCATGTTTTTGTGATACGGCCTTGGGCACACTGAGTTCTGCCTGTTGGTGGACATATGTAACTGGCACCAGGCCACACACAGCACAGCCTACAGGTTACCATAAGGATGCACTTGCTTCACTTAAGCAGGGTCTCTGCAGAGGCCATCACTGAGTTTGGATATGAGCCCTGAACTGCATGTGGCTACTGCAGGATTCAGAGAACTTTTGCATAGATGGGATTTCTGCCTCTGCAGTATTCTCAGTGGGGAAGAAATGGACAGGAGGCTTGCCACGGTGATGTTTTGTCAGACCAACATTTAATGACTGATAGGAATGACAGGTCAATCTACGTGTCTGCAATCTGCTTTTATCAGAAGTAGTAGCATTTGCCTGCACAGAGCACACTGACAGAACTGTGAAAAGGTTTCTCTAATGCCTTTTTTTTTTGAGTGGAAAATATACCAGGACAGTTGGACTATCACAGACTGCAGCATTTAGAGCAGGCACACTGTGAACAGGGTAGAGGCACAACTTCATCAAATCTGGAGCATGTGCTGGTTCAGGCAGTGCTAATGGGGGGCACAGCATCCACCGCCCCTCTGCCTCCATGTAGCCATGAAATCTCCACACCCAGGAGCAGACTCTCTTTTTTTTTTTTTGGTAACAGAACAACAAACCAACTCTTTCTCCTTTAGCTTCTTTACTCTGCTTTTTACCAGAGAAAGAAACTCCTGGTGCCCGCAAAAATGAACTGCAGCCACAATCCTGGAATACTTTTCTAGATTCATATGAGACTTAAGACAAAAACTGGTCAATCTGTATAAAAGCCATGGACAGGAATTAGGGAGAAGGTTAAAGAACACCACATTATTGTTGAAAACTTGAGCATCCACAAGGGAAGGAAAAGGGCTGAGGTTAACAGAAACCAATACCGTGTATCCAGTTTGACTGCAGATACTAGACATGTAGTTATAAATGGAATCTTGTTTAAGGATGTGGTTCAGATTTTGGAATGAAAGAGTTTCAAGAGCCTAAGTTGCTTTGGGATACTGCAAGGCCTGTATGTGTCGTCAAGGACCAAAAGCTACAGCTGTGAGTATAACTAGATATGATTAAGTCTAGGGTTAGGGTTCAGTGGTACCCTTGTTGAGACCAGATTATTGATTCTTCAAGGCTTCCAGAGATTTCAAGAGAGGTACCAATTCCATTAGGACAGGCACATTCTGTTAAGTTTTCCTTTAAGAAATGATTCTTGGATATAAAGAAAGCTGGGTTTTAGGGATGTCATTAGGGAAAAGAAACTTGCTGCACTTAAATGGATTCTGCAGTTAACTGAAGGAGGCAGTGTTTGTTATAACACAGGGCAGTGCTTGTGTTCCCTTTTGCTACAGACACTGGTCATATGCTATACCATAAGGCTTAGTTTTAGTTACACAAAAAATTTTTAAAGGATCATATTCTTGCTGGGTCCTGTGTAATCACAGGGTTAGTTCTGGAGCTGACACTGTTAAGGGTCAAAGCATTATAGCTGGGATGCCCTGTTGACAATAGATTCTTGACTTTAATCAGTGTGAAGATTTAGGTTAGGTTATTATTATTGCCTGGAAAAGTAAGGCCAAAAAGTACTAGATTGGTTTTTTTTGGATTTTGTGCAATATGCAAAATTGGAAGAAAACGGCTGCTTTTAAGGGGCTAGTGTTTTTGTGTTCATTTTAGGCCTGGACATTGGATGAAACAAAGGCCAGGACTGGGATTAGGGGTAGAATCTTGGCAAAGGCGGCTTGTAGAGTCTGGGTTATGACAGGACAAGAAAAATACCAAAATTTATTCACTTATGTCTCAGTTATTACTCTTGCATTTATACCTTAGGACATTTACAATTTAGGATTAATTCTGGTGCTTGAGAATCTTAAACCATCCAGCAATCCAAGTATTCAATGGAATTAAGACAAACTGCTTTTACTCACACATCATCCACAAAACATGGATATGGCATTTGCTGGAGATAAATTCCCACTGGCACTTCAGTACTGGTCTGGGTCTTTATAATCCCACGCTCAATCATGTCTTGGAGATATGCAAAGCCTCCCCAGATATAACGTAAATCATCCACAGGATCAGCTCTTGGACCAGGATCCCAGTACCTCAAAAGAAAATTCACATGGAAATCATTTGGGTAAACAGTGACTTTAGGGAAGGGTTGCGGGGAAAATAAATAAATTAATAAATGAATAAATTAAATAATCTTAGCAACTGAAATTGTAGGGGCACTGCCTGGAGTCGTTGTTTCTAGACTTTCGTCTATCAGACCATATTGCTTAAGAAAGTGGAAGGCTCTTTTTTTCCCTTTCGTTTTCTCTGCACTGACTTGGAATAGCAATTTTGGTCAAAAATGTATATAAATTAGTCACGTAGCAGAGTAACTGTTCTAGAATAGAAATAACTGTATTTGGAATATGGTATCCTTGGAGATTAAAGTGGAACAAACTGGATTGCAACTACCAGATACCATTATATTCTGTAGACAATCCAGAGAAATTATATCCCTTTAAGTGAGTCTTTTTCGTGGGGACTTGAGGAGGAACAGCGCAGAAGTTCTGCTGTCCAGGTGGAGGACAGCTGAGTTACAACCCATGTAGGACTTCCTTGTCTGTCTTTCCCAATGGTGGGGCCAGCTAAAAATTTAAGCAGGTTACTGAACAGATTCTGAGCAGAGTCATCCCTTTGCCATGTATTCCTGCACCTACCCACTGCTTGGCTTGTCACAAGAATGATACCATTCATGTTACTATCTGGTAACAGGAGAGGGATTCTGCGCTGCACTACAGAGTAACTATTAACAAATACAGTTGGATTTCATGTATGTAACCAATGCAGGTTCTAACATCCTTATGTCTCTCATATTCATGTTATGGCAGGCAAGAAATGAGAAGTAACTATCAGATAAGTACCTGTCTTGGATTTTGTTTGTTTTCTCCACTGAGTCTATGTCCATTCGGATCTTGTATGTCACATGAGGTGGGAGATGGCTGGTTGCAGGTTCTAGGTCTGGAAAAACCACAGCAGCCCAGAATTTGTTTTCCTCCAGCAGATAAAGGGCTTGACGAGTCAGTTGAGTTTCATTAAGATAACCTTCAAATTTATCCAAGGTCAAACACTACAAACAATTACAAAGAGAAAAATTGCATGGGAATAAACTAGTAAGAGGTATACATTAAAGCAAACATCAGTGGTTGAAAGCAGAAAAGGAAAGTAGGTTCAACTGAAACAGTTGCTATTTTCAGCTTTAGAAACTTATGATGGAACTATTAAAAGTTGACTCTTTCCTCCCTTCTTCAGCCTAGGAAGTGCCTGAGTGAACACTAGGGAGCCAAAGGATGACTGATCTGTAAGAAAAGCACATTGGCTGTAGACTTCAGATGCAAAGCACTTTGTCAAGTGAAGCACTGGGAAAACCCAGAGCACACATTTAAATTTTAATGTCTCTTATGTATTTCAACATTTATTCCTATGTAACACCAGACAAGTAGTTGATTTACCTTACGGGTCATATTGTGTCCCTGCTGAATTCTGACACACGATTTACCTGCTGGCTTAAGTTAACATGTTTTGGCTATCTCAATTAAAAAATGTCTTCTTTCTTACACTCTGTCATTGCTACAAAATGTATTCTTATCAATCCATATACAAGACAAAAATTCATAAAAACCTAAGTTCTTTTTGTTCCTCCATTTAAGTCCTACTTAACAGGCATTGCAAGACAAAGATTGTGAATGCTATAAACTCTAGCATTAGTTGTCTGTAAAATTACAGATTTTGTTTGTATATTTAGCTTCTGCCCTTCAGAACTGGCAAAATATTAACAGATAGTAGAAGTATTTAACCCCTGATGGACTGGAAAGATACTTATTCAATTCCTTTGCTTCATAAAATGCCAACAGGCTAATTCGTTTGATCTTATTTTCTCTACCACTTCTTGCAAGCCAATAACTAAAAATTAGTCCACATCAAAGGGCTCATACTGGTAACTTGTTATTTAATCTTAAAGACTCCTTTACTTAACCTTTCCCTGTGTTAAATCGTACTCTGTTTCCTTTAAAACTTGAGCTATGACAGCTTAATGGGATCTATATGAAAATATATTTTTAACTCACAACAAAACAGTGCTTAAATTGATAACATTATTTTGTGGCTTTACTCTTCCTGGTGTTTGTAGGTGTTCATTTTCCATTTTGCTTCAGAAAACTAAACTATGTAGAATTTCATATCAGAAAGCAAAATAAGGCAGAAAACTCTCTGATTTGCATGCCAGAAGAGAAATAAAATCAGACTGATGGCTCATGTTGCATTAATTTTTGGGGGATATATTTATCCCACATGGTGTTAACTGAGTTCAGGAAGTCAGTTTAGTTCTTGCAAAAGTGGCAGTGACTGCATAACAAACCCCTCCTGTGGAACCGTATCTTTGCAGGGTCTGGAGGATTATTTGCTGTTTCTTTATCAGGAGGAATTATTTTCAAGATATTTATTTCAGCTCCAGAAGAACTCAGACAGCTCTTCACGGGAATCTGTGGCAACGTACTGACAAACAACTGAACTTGTTTTTCACTGCAGAACAGCCAGTGCCTGGAGTGGGCTGAGGAGCAGCATAGGCTCTTATCCAGGGGTCCAGTCAAGGAAGCTGTAACGGTTCAAAACAGAAAACTCAAATGCTTATAGATCTTCTGCATGAGTAGAGTGAAACCAAAGCTTGTATAAGAACATAGGTTAAGACACCAGTGTTGCAATAATTCCCACAATTTGAAAGTGAAAAGAGATTTTCCACGGTAATCTATGCGTCAAAAGCTAGAATTTATTTCTCTTAACATGAATTGCATTCAAAACAAAGGCTGTATGCTCTGCCTAGGCTTTTCTTTTTCCCCAGTGAATTTGAACTCAGTTTGTGTCTTCATAAACCTCACTATATCAAAATTAATTTATCAACCACTTGAGGAGATTTATTTCAAACCTTCTCCCAGTAATTATTTAACAATTTTAAATGGTCCAATGAAAATGGGAAAACCAAAACCTAAATAACAAGAACAAGTTTGGAGATAAAACCAGAAAATAATAAACATAAGAAGTGACTGTGTAGCTCTCACTAACAGTTTAGCTGTTCTGTGGCCTAAGGTAATCAAAGGGAATAACAGGAAATTCTTGGGGTGGTGAGGAGGAGCAGCCACTGCATAATTTGTGGGACTCTCAGATGCATCACAATTTGCAGCAGAGACTTGGAGTCTCCAAAGATAGTTTCTGGCAACACACCTGTCCTCATTGCATACTATGGTGGTAAGGAGCAGGCTATTCCCCAAAGGGAGCTATTTGTTGCCATTGTGTCTGGCACAGTGGGAAAACATTCTCAAGTCCTTTAACTCCGTGTAAACAGCAGAGTTTAAAGAATAAGCTCATTACAAAGAACATTAGGACACAAAGATCGATTACCAGGTACAGTAACTGCTCTGATATTATTGATATTCCAGCACTGACCTGCTGCATACAATATATTTCACCCAGTTTGACACAAAATAATTCTGCTAACATGATGCAAAAAGATCATTAAATGAACAAGCAAAGCTTTGTACAAAGCCTTTATTGTTCCTTCTTGTGCTAGCTGTAGGAAGGCAGATAAATTTTTAGTTCCTGCCTTCTTGCAGGGGACAAACGGCCTTTCAGACTGAACTGGACTGAAATTAGGAGTTAGGCTTAGTCTTGTTGCCCATAACTAGTACCAAATTTCTCTCAAAAATCCTCAGAAGACACCATTGAAAACAACATGCCAAAGAAGAGGTACAGATTCCAGCAAAGAGACATCTTGTCAGAAGTGACCACAGAAAAAGTGGAAGCTCCCTCATTGGTTTCCATGGAATTTTGACCAGGTGCTTAAAAACCTGAAAGGGGACTTACCAAAGAACTGTTCGTTTTTCTGCTCCTGATCTTGCTGAAATTAGTGGCCTACTGGTTATTAATACTTACAAAAAAACCATTTCTTCGAGGTTTTGCATTCACTTTCTACCTCTCAGCATTGAAATGTGTTCAGACATTCAACCAACATTTTGAATAAAGCATTTGAGGATCACAGAATTGAACTTTTTTTCATAATAATAAGTGTTCATGTTCTTGTGCCTCTGTATTATTCTAAACACACGCTTTTAATAATGAGATTCAGTTTGAAACAAACGAAGATTTTATGATCTTAACTTTCTTGTCTGTTACCACAGACCCCAGTACTGCCTAACGGGTTTTAAGACATCCTCTACGACGATTTCCAGAAGGGGCGGGGCTGAATTTACCTCCAAATACTGATTGAGCAAATGCAGAACTTGGTCTACAGCATTGAAGATGTTCCGCCAGTCAAAGTCCACCATTCCCTTCTCCCGGCTCCTTGAAAGTCCATTGTGGAGAAAGTTGATTATATGTTCCACGGTGAAGCCTTCAGCACCCATCTGGCTGTTCAGGAAGTCCCTCACTGTAGGGTGCTTCAGAGTGTCCTGAAGAAACATATCATGACAGCTTTGCTATAATGACTCTGTTTCCATGCCTTCTTTAGCTAAGAAGGTTTCCATTTCCATAACTCTTCCAGCACATGAACAAGGAGAAAAGAGTATGCTAAGGAATCCATTTTACAAATGGGTATTTGCAAAACTGGATGTGTAATCTGAAGAAGGGATGAAAAGAAATTTTTCCTTGACTATGTATTGCATTGTGTCCTTGTAAGCAAGAGGATAAATGTTATAAATGTCTAATTCAATATAGAAAAATGAGGAAACCAAATGTTTTTTCTAGTATGAACTGCTTTATAAACTTTAACTACAGATAGTAATTGCAGCTGATCAAAGTCAAATCTAAATGATGCAGCAATAAGCAATTTCCCAAAATAAATTTCTGTTTGGCCCAGAAAACATATGGTCCTACTGCCTTCTTTGCCTATACAGAATGCAAGAAAATCAAGTTGTCTGTTCTTGAAAGACATTTTGGAGAGGCAGGGAAGCAGCAATTGCTGCCTTTTTAAGAAGTCATTAGCCAGACTCTTGACTGCCCAGATCTGAGGTTTTGCCACAGGGATGCTGTAATGCATCTATGACTTGCCTTCAAGCCAAGCCCAGCAGCCAAGCCAACAGCCTTAAAGGCCATGGTTTCCTTGCTGCAAAGGCTGTGCTTCTGGCCAAACTTTTCAAATTATTTTTCTTCTCCATTAATAAAAATAAAATATGGTGAAAGGCTGCTCTTACTGAGGATCTTTGATAAGTTATAACATACACGGATCATATTCATTTGCAGGCTGTTTTGAAAGAAGTACCACAGCTGAGGTCCTACTTCCTCCCAAGCTTTGGTCAACAGTTGGAGGCGTTCAAGTTCCTCAAAAGTGGAGTTTGCCTGATGAAAAAAATAGCAGGAAAGAGTGTTAGAATCTAAGGAGATAGATAGAATTTATGATCCATCCAGAATTTGGTGACAGGGGAACCCCTAACTTAGAAAGCTGTAATTTTTACCTTCAAAACGTAATCAACTAGTTCAAATAGCAGAAATTTTAATTACCATCAGAAAAAGCATCTGTAAAATCCAACCAGAATCAAAGTCACTTAGGATAAAATTCTGTTGTATATGTAATGGAAGAAACAAGTGCACATTAATACTAGTCAACTTCAATTCCTTTAAATACTCAGATTTTCAGAATTATTTATCATTTTTCCCCTTGACTATTTCTCTCCATTAAGAACTAAAAAGACAGATGATGATGTGGGTAGATGAATGAATGGAAGGCAGCTGGAAAAGACAGATAATCTCATAGCTAAGGCATTAAGACCTGAAATGCTGAGCTGCTGTAAATCTGATGTTTTCCTGTGTGAACTATGAGCAGCTGTTCTGCGCCTTGTACAGATGTCTACAGTAGTGAATTGCTGGTTATGAGGTGGCCAAAACCTGGGTCATATGCAACCTTGATTTAACTGCTCAGAATTATTTCACCCAACTTCAAGCATTTCGCTCAAGAGTCCAGGCTCCATTCTATTTTAATGAAGGGAAAATACTTTATGATTTCAACAGATATAATACTAAACCATGACGTTACTATTGGTTTGCAATATCTCAGTGCTAGGTCTCAATAAGCTTCACAGTTGCCCCATTTAAATATTTACTGGCACAGAGCTGGTCATGTTCCTACCTCTGTAAAATAAATATAAATATTACTATATTTACTAGTGTAAATGTGGAATCATGCCAACAAAAAGCTGCTTGAGCGAGCTGGAAAATCCATGTAGCATGGACCAAGATGGGATGAATCAGTGAAGACCTGTCTCCTGTTTTTTAAACAGAATACCTGTTCTTCCGCTGAGGACCATCACAACTAATGGAGTTTCTAGAAGAAAATCTGATTAGGCTGAGGTATTTGGGTCACTGTTTTTCAAAAGATGTTTCACGGGACGCAATTTTTTAGAAATACACATTTTTGTATTTCAGAACTTCTTACATTTTTTATGATTTCCCGTACAGAAGGTGAATCAGGAGCAAAGAGAATTTTTCCCATCAGCAGGGGCTTCACAACACTCCAGGCTATTTTGGTTAAAGGGTTTGATTCCAGGTTCTGGATCAATGCATTACAAAAGGGTGCTAAAGACAGAAAGAAAGAAAGACAGTCTTTATGTAACCCTACTCAAATCCTATCATACGTAACATCCTGCAGGGCTTTTTACTGGCAGTACAGACTGTTTGAACCTGAACGGGTTAAAGCACATTCTGCAGTGCAGAGGTACAGTGTCTGAATGGATAGAAAAGACTATTTAAGTAGATATTGAAGTTGTAAAGTACACACTATGGAAATTGGAAAAGCAAACATAAATAACCATGTGAAAGTTGC
The DNA here is from genome assembly GCA_013397115.1 of Edolisoma coerulescens. Taxonomy (NCBI): domain Eukaryota; kingdom Metazoa; phylum Chordata; class Aves; order Passeriformes; family Campephagidae; genus Edolisoma; species Edolisoma coerulescens. The sequence continues at coordinate 1,369,110 of VWZW01007169.1, forward strand.
TGTTATTTACATGGTATTTCAAATGGAAGGAAACGAGACAGCTCAGAACTCACTGAACTGTTCAAGCTTTATTTGCTTTACTCCTACTGACTTAGCTCCTTTGTATTGTAGTTGATACTGATACAAAGCTGATCCTGCGGGCTTAGATGTTAAACTCCAGAACAGTTCAGAACTGTTACTACAATAATTTAAAATTAAAAATTTTAATGTAAATATTTTTATCTTACCCCTGCACTATGAAGTAATTAATTTACTTGGATAGCATTCGATTAATTTGTTTCCTGGCTGAAGAGATGGAGTGCTGGGCCTTTTACAGGTCTTTGGAAGGTTCAGACATGAGCAGAGCCAAGTATCAACACAAACAGTGAAAGTTAGGAGTCTCTGTAAGCAAACTGCTCATCTGTACTTTGCAACCGTGCAACCGTATCTATCATAGCAGAAGGGACACAGAACTACCAGCTATAACATGGGTAGTAGTATAGAAAAAACTGCTGGTGAGCTCAGTGTAGAGAAAAACTAAACAGCAAACAGAAGGGGACATAATAAAAAGATAACAAATGGTAAAAGAGATGAAATCGGTTCCTCTTTGCATTCTCTCCTACTAAAATAGTAAGAAGTGAGGAAATAACAAAAATCGGTAAATTGCAATATTTTCTATGCAAAATGTAAACATGCTGTAGAACATTACTGCTACAAAATATATGTACTTTTATGCAGGAAGATAACAGCCACCGTGTATCAAATTGAATATTATTTGAAAGGAGAGATTTTTAAATTCCTGTGCCCCAGGCCATCAAACAATCTAAGAGAAAAAATAAAGTTTAGAAAAATATTTTGGAGAAAAGTAATTTCAGAATGCTGTACTGTGTTTTCATGAACCTTCTTCAGGGGCATCTTGTTTTTCCTGATATCAGTAGCATATAACAGAAGATAAAACAGAGGGGCTGTCTTAATTATGATCATGCATATGTTTATGCCTCCATACTAAAAGCAAATGCGTATTTCTGTCAGTTGTCAATTCCTGGGCTTCTCTGTTTCCAGCTATGAAGCAAATATGAAGTAAAATCATTTCACCTGTCTCTAATTTCCTGAATCAACTGTTTTAAAATGTTCTTTTATAAAAGCAACATTCTATGCTAGTATTTGAACACAAGGTGCACCTGTCGAGAGTCTCTTAATGGTTTGGTGGAAAAACTTACTGGTCGTATTATCATAAAGATAATCAGATTTCTTCCTTGTTGAGTCAATCCCCAGGAAAGCTCTGTAGTTGTTATCTTCATACCAGTTGAAGGAAAGCACTCTGGATCCACCTCCTTCTGGGTAGCCACAGAAAAGATCTGACAGGGAACTCACCAAGTGGCCTACGGATTCTGGCCTTCCACCTCCTACAAATGGTTGCAGAACCATCAAAAGGTCCTGAACGCTTGGCCTCCTGGCTAGCTGCAGTAAGACAAGACTTGGTTAATTGCAGCCCTCAAAGCAGGTAAGTATCTGGTGTGGTCATAGTTGTGCCCACATGGTAAAGCGTGAGTGCAGTCAGAACCTCATCCTTTTATCTCCTCTGCCCTGGTCACAGGCACCATTTTCAGTTCTTGTTCTTTCATATCTTTTCTGAAGAAAAGAATACACTTCATAATTGCCAATGCTTATGTCCACATTTATTTTGTAATGAGAGAAGAATGAATTTTTAGGCAATCAGCTCTTCCCCAACAAATCTTATTTTCTTTCTGGTAAAGCAGGTAACTGGAACATAAAAGCAACATGTTTGGGTTTTAGGAGTTACCCTTTTGTTTTTCTTTTCTCTTAAAGAATTTTTCCCATACAGGCAGCTAGGAGACAAATCACGGAGTACTTAAGAGGGACAAAAGGACCTGGCCACAGGAAGGGAGGGTCTGCGAGCTGCCTCTTTTTACTTGGGGTGGGGTGCGGGCCCTGGCAGTGTTCTCTCGGCGTTCGCGGGGAGAGAGAGGCCACGCTCGCTTCTGGGGAAGAACCCACCAGTGCGGAGTCCGGCTTTTCTCCGGCTTTTTTCCACCACCGTGCCTCAGAGAAAATCGCCGGGACCCCAAGGCTGCTTTTCCCTGCCCAGCTGAAAGTTGGGCCGCGGCTGCCCTGCCTCGCCGCTCCTGGGCTACTCCTGTGAGCCTTCGCTGCACGCCTGCTGTTCCCGAGGGTCTGGCTGGACATCGGGATCAGCTGTCCGGGGGTTTGTGAAGCTTTTCTTCCATCCTCCCCCGGACAGGAGAGCTGCCATCACCGCGTGTTCCCCGAGCTCGCTCCGGAGCCCCCCTGCAGCCGAAAGAGAACCATCGCACCCACCCTGCGCACCGGGAGCCACCAACACCCCTGCCTGCTGTGACCGTCACTGCACAGAAAGAGAAGGTGCCTGCGGCCGAGAGAAGCTGTCACTGGGTTACTGTTTCTGTTTTGTTGTTACTGCCATAGTTATTGTTGTTGGTTGCCTTGTTGTTATATATATATACATATTAGTAAAGAACTGTTATTCCTATTCCTCATATCTTTGCCTGAAAGCCCTTAATTCCAAAATTATAATAATTCGGAGGGAAGGGGGTTTCATTCTCCATTCCAAGGGAGGCTCCTGCCTTCCTTAGCAGAAACCTGTCTTTCAAACCAAGACACAACAAAGGAAAACAAGGACTATGAGCTACGCAGAAAAGTGATGTAATCTATTATTAGACCACTTACCTTTTGCACTGCTTGGGAGACATTAGACAGCACCCTCCCCCAGGCCTTCAGGTCAGCACCTGGTGAGTTTCTGTCCAACACAGTGGGAAGCTGTGGATGCACAAAAAATAGAGACGAATTTCTACATGAAAACTGCTGTAACAACGAGAAGAAAATCCAAATGGCTTCTCTGTAGCTCAAATACTTCGAGTTATTTGGAACAATATCTTATAAGCCTGTCTTATGGGGCCACAAATCTAGTACCCATGTGCAGACTCACACAGTAGCCTGTGTAAATGTTCTTTCTAATACATGGCTGAAACAAACACAGGCCACTTAAAATAGATCTTGGGATTTTTTTCTGCTCATCTAAGCCCACCATGCCAAAAGGTGCAAAAATTGAGGAGGAATGCAGGAACTGGGACATTTGAGAAGCTGCTAACAGAGGCTATTCTTCCAGTGAGATACACAGACTCTTGGTAACTTCCAAATTTAGCAAAGGTTTGATACAGAAGCCCCCATTTGCTATGGAGGTAAATAATGTGTAGTACATTATACTTCAGAGATTTCCTGATTTTGGAGACAGTCTGGTCCTCACTGTCTGTCAAACCTGACAGAAACCACTACTTTCCTAGACTCCTGCAGACTGACCAAACTGCCTTTTCAGCAGAAGTTAACATTTTATTTATCAGTGACTTGAAAGAAACAGGTGACACCATGGTGTGCTGTCACATACCACTTTGTTTGCATCACTGCATCCCTTCTTTGTCAGCTGTCTAAAGAATCACATATGCACTTGGAGCTGGCACTCCTGAGGCTTCCTCAGGCATTTCTTCTGCTATTACAACAAAATACAAAGCTGGACTTGGAGATGGCTAGGCCGTGATATTTTTGAGACAAGCCCCTAAAAAGCCTTCCCCAAAAATGCCTATACACCCTGCTGATTGCCTGCCATTCCCTTCAGTCAGTAGGTGGTTAAGAAAGCAGAAGACAGCTGCACTGTGTAGGTACCTGGCAGGGAGTCACAATGGCAAGGGTTTTTATGGAAAACTCGTGTTAGTGTGTTCTGATCTGTCACTTGTGGTTCAGGCAGGAAGAACACACACAGGGTTTCAAAATACACTTTTCCTTGCCCTAAGAGTAGCCAGTCTGTGCAAAGATTCTTGGAGCACTTGCCTTAACCTGGCCTTTTTGAGACTCTGAGGAACAGGAATTGTAAACCTGTACAAAAGCTGGGCAGTACATTGTGAATATTGACATGAAGTCCTTAAATGCTGAAAACCTATCTTAGAAACACTGTAGCATTAATTCTCTGCTACTTCCAGCAAGCATAAGATATATGAAAACATAAACCAATATATTTTTAGAAATGGAAAATAGCAGCTTTCTGACCACAGATTCTTCTCAGGATTGGTAAAATCACATGGCGCAATGACTGACTATCAATGCTATAATAATCAAACTGTGTCTTTCTGGTGTGTCAATTACAGCTTCTAGCATCCTCTGTTCCCAGTTCTGGGCAACTTAGAGCTGAATAAAATCCATGTTAAATTAATCATCATGCTACACGGCTGTGGCAGAAATTTTGTGCTAATAATAATAATAATAATTGTGTTAATACTTACCAGCCGAAATAGCTTAAAGAAATCAACGTTTGCATACAAGACATCTTCTACTCTTTGTAGACTGTCCTGGGACAGGGCACACATGGCCTCGCGTACAGAAGGCAGACCTCTTCGGCTGTTGAAGATAATAAAGCGGTCCAGCAGCATCTCACTGCAAGCTATGTCCTTCAGAGTCAAGCTAGGGACACCATAGGCAAACTGCAACCAAAACCAACGTTTCACTTACTGTTATGAAACTTTCGTACTGCTCAGGAGCAATTAAAAATGTATCAAAAGTGGACACTTTCATATCAGCCCCTGCTAGTATTTTAATGAATGGCAGAGAGATGTGGTCAGCTGAAGCATCAACCCTTGAATCCCCTTCACTTGATGTTATGCTAGATCACCTTGCCTTCAGACACATTTTTTGTCTTCTCATTAGTGAGTTTTCCTTTCATTGCAAAAGTCCCTGTGAGTCATCTTCCCTTCCTCACTGTCATCTAAGCACACTTGAAGCCATGTCACCCATCCTTGTGGCTAAGAAAGGATAGCTGCAGCTTGCTTGAAATTATTTTCCCAGGACCAACTGATGGTGCTACATCAGTCTACCTTTTGTGTTCAGCTTAGTTATATTTTTGTTGTTAGTTGCTCTAACAAAAAAAAAGGCCAATACGTCTGATTCTCAAGCTTGATTTCTCTCAGCATTCTATTTCAGTTATTACTATTCCACTACAATGCTTCCCACAGCCATTATTCACTGTCACTCTGCACGGACATACAGCCAGAATTTACAAAGCCATTTTACATGAAATCACACCCATCTACTGATTATCACTTTTAATATAAACATGGAACAGAAAAAGCCCATGTTTTTATCTTTGATGTTCCACCAATGGGAACACATTAGTTTATAGTTAAACCAACGTAGATGCAGAATAAGTCCATAGAAATCAGTAGATTTACATGAGATTTACATTGTTGTTATGGAATGCTCTTGGTTAGTCTATGAATAAGTTCTACTTACTTTATAAAATACAGAATACATGGTAATATAATAAAAAGTAGCCCCAGAAGTTGCTCATAAGCTAATGTTCCCATCTTCTGTCCATCTCCTTTCACAGTACAAATTTAAGGAAAACATCTCAGAACACTGTGATGACTGTAAATGCCTACTGTGTTTGAGATGAACACAGACTTTCAGACAAGCAAGAACTATGCACTGACACAATATCACTAGACTAAATGAATTTAATAAGCTGCATAAGAAATTGTCAAAATCTACCCAGAAAATAATTTTCTTTAGAAAAATAATCTGCTGAGCATTCCAGTCTTTAAGACATATGGATCGAAAAAACACACCACACCTATACCAGGTCAGACATAGGTGCATATTTATTTCTTATCTAAGCAAATTAAGAAATTCATCATTATCAAAATTTTATATGTGCAAATCTCCCATAGTTAGCAACTAAGACTTGTTTGGTGGTGCCTGTAAAGAGAATATTTGAAAACACAGAGGAATGTGAAAAAAAAATTAATTTAGTTGCATTAGAGAGTAGATTCAAAGTAGATTGAGGAGTTATTCATTAAGTGCTTCGTCTGTCAGAAGCTGTCAAAGTGCAAATGTGGCTCTGGAAAGTCAGCATCCAGAATATGAAAGGCAGAGGTAGAGAGGTCTAGAACAACATTGTAGTTTATCTACCACGACTGCCCTGAGTTCTAGCTTATGGAGCTGCAGTTGACAAAAAAAGAAAGGCATCTGAATTACACACAGATAATGTTTTGGAATTATGATGCAAAAAAGGGATGTGAATTTCTGGAAGTATCTGAGAGGCACTATCATCACTACAGCTGTACTCATATAAAGGCATTGTAAACACAAGTTAGACAGCGTGGAGAGAGGCAGAATGCAAAAGAAGGAATTCAACTGGCAGATCCAGTCCATCTTGCCAAAAACCTCCAAAACCACACACCCCTGCCCTCCCTCAAACTGGAACATTTGAATTGGAATTAAGTCAGTTTATGTCAGTGAAATAATATGCTTATTTGCTCAGTCACTTATGTCCTGGGGATATGTGTGATAAGAACATCATTTTTTAATCATATACACCTCATTTGGCATGGTCCTCATCAGGCAGTGTCAACTGCAATGAAACTGGGCTGCACAGGGAGGCAGCCTGGGAACCTTGCTTTGACTTGTGAAATGAGGAAACAGTGACATTAACATCACTGAGAAGGATAAACACAGAAAAAAAAAAAGAGTTGTTATTTACAAACTGTAACTGCATTTCAATAATGTTCATGAACAGATGGGATTAGAAAAACATCAAACCTCCGCCCTTCCAATTTTTCCGGTAGGGTGTGCTGCTGCCAATCTTTCCTGAACTTCTTATTGTGTTTTAACATCAGTTTCTTATCTTTATCTTAGAATGACTCAAAAAAGCAGGCCCTCAGAGGGAAACTTCAATACTTTTTTTTTTTTTTAAATCAATGTGTCACTGTTTGGCCAAAGCTGGCAAGATGAAGTCCAAATTATTTTTTCAGCTAGTTGGCTGTTTGATCAGGTTTAGCTTTCAGCTCTGTGTCATTTCCTGACTCCCAGCTGGCTCAGGCCTAGATCTCCAGCCAGCTGTTGGCAACAGTCAGGCTTTTGTAAACAAGTTGCTTTCAGGTTGATCAGCTCTGTGCCATCAGAGGCAGGGGGAAGGGATGTACAGAAATATGCAGGCAAACAGAGGGCAGAGCAGCACGAAGAACTAGAGATGAACTATCACAGTTGAGGATTAAGACAACCATAGATCTAGGGTCTAGTCATGGCTCTGAAACTTCCACCTCAACCATGCATAAGTCCAGCCCAAGCAACTCACTTATCAGGAAGGGCTAATGGAATGAAGCAATTTATCTCCCACAGAAAATTAAGTGTTCAATTCCCACTGAAAATAATTCTCTTGTTGTGTCTTTAAAATTATTAGACTGGTTTTTCTGCATCATTTTCACCTGAAAGAAGTACTCACAGCACTTTCTTTCCTCATAGCTGTAAATCAGCTCTGGTGAGATGATCTTGTATCCCTGTAATTACTGCTAACAAGAAAACTGTATAGAGGGCAGCAAAAGTGGTATTTAACACCAGATCTCCTCCAGCTTCCTCTAACCAATGCTCAATTTCTTTAATTTCCAGCATACAAAGAACTACACCTCTTTCTACATCAGAACAGAAAATACAGCAGAAGGACTCTACATTCCAGCAGGTTTCAATCATTCTTTTGGTGCTGGTGTTGAAAACTTCAGTCCTGCATACACTGGCAAGCAGAATTTTTAACAGCAGATAAATGAATGCCACTGGGGAGCTAATAGCCTAACACAGCAGCACTCAGTTCTCCTGACACAGCAGATCTCTGGTGTAGAAGAGGTTAGGGATGACTAGGGAAAGAGAAACCCGGCAGGATATCTGTATATATTCTCCTTGTCACAAGCAGCAAGGAAGCAAATTTTCAACATCTCAGCTGACATGGGAGTGTGAAAATATGTAGGATGTATCAATTGACACTGGCTTTGGTATGATCTTGTGGTATTGCTTCATGATAAAGTGAGGAGAGGGGAGGGCTTCCCCAGGTACCAATGAAGAATACAGCAGATAAGTAATTCGGCTACTGGTCACACCAGCTGGAACCTGATGCAGAAGAGGAACTGAATGAAAGGTCATGAATGCCCTCCCTCTTTCTGCCCACACACAATTTCAGTATTTGCATTTTATGTGGCAATGAAACAGAGGAATTGTGTCTTTCAGCCTCAGTTATTCACTTGCTTCCACCCACACACTAATGCAGTGTAGAAATTATTCCAGAATTCCAATTCAGCAACATTCATTCATTAACACAGCATTCCTCACAGAGCTCCCAGCCACCAGTACATGCAGAAGCGGAGACAGCCTGGGCTTGGTCAAGCATAGTTCCCTGCTTAGCTACTTCAGGAGGGATTTGACCTGTACTTTTCCCTCTGAATTTTCTGAGCAGATCTATTATTCAATCAGAATCTAAGAAAGTGGGTCTGCTTCTCCACTTCCACCTATTGATGTGAGACAATACCAAAAAGCCACCATGCTGACATTAGGGCAGAGAATTTAAATTCTAAATTAAGAACCTCCAGTAGTTCTTCTCTCATCAGGGCTATTATCTCAAAAGGATGCACAGCTGCACTATGCTTGGAAGTCAAGTCTTCAGTCATGGGCATGGATGCACTGCTTGCCAGTACTGTCTCTTGATGCTCCTCATTGTTTGGGTGCAACAACAGCACTTTGCTGTTTATTTAATAATTTATTAGTATTTAATGCATATTCAAAATGTTTTTGAAGACCAATCAAACATCTCTTCCTCTAGATTCACAAAAAACAAAGGGAGAAATTGTACAAACAACCCCTAAAGTATCAGTCATTCTGGGCCCAAGGCCTTCACCGAGGCTACTTTGCACATAAAACTCAGGAGATTCTTTCCTCACAGGTAATGACTCGGTAACTGTTAAACTCTACCCACCTGTTCAGGGCGCACTTGAGCATTAATAAGCTGGTAAACAACAAAATCTGTGAGGCCAACATTTTCTAGCAAGAAGGAAGTGAGTGTCTCCCCATCTTTCAAAATGTCTAGAATTCGTATTCCTCTTCCTGGATGAAAAAAAAGAATGCACAGATCAGTGAGATACCAAAGAAAGGAAGTTAAAGAACAACTCATATCCCAGCTTAAACCTGCAAAAAGAATGTGCTTTGGCTCTTATACCTACGTCATGATTAACTGTGGCTAAAATTATTTTTGCAATTCAAAATCATTTTAATCCTTTGTTGGGAAATGATAATCAGAAAATGCTGAGTGTTCTGACTCTGCATATTTGATCTCTCAAAGATGTTTCAGACTAGGGCTACAGCAATGGACACATAGAAAGCAGCACTGACTGTATTTGAAAGTGTCTGCCTTTTTCTGATGTAATGCTTTATTTCCAATGTTCAGATTCAAGTACGCTACTGTTCTTAGTGTCCTTTCTTCTGGGCCTCATGTAAATAACTTTTGTCAACCCTTTACATTTACACTAATTTATCACTCGCTGTCAATCAATTTTAGTTAGTTAATCTTATTCTCTAGCATTGCAGAAGTGACCCTTTAAAATCTTCCATTAGAAAAAAATCAATTTCTTTGGAGAAGCATAAAGTGTAGCTTATGCTTCATATTAAACTAGATTAACAACTGCTCTTCAGGCAAACCAGTGAGACCACCCACTGTTAAATTAGACACATTTAAGAGGCCACCGAATTTCCCTAATACTGTCTGTAACAATACTCAAAATACTGCTGCTCCTAAAGTCAAACAGTTCCAATCTTTTTAAACTTGTCTCTGTTACAAATCTTATCAGTGAGAACTCTGCCTCAGTATGGTGCAAGAGAAAGCTTGGAAACTTAATGTTGCTCATGTACATAGAATACTTATTATAACTTTATTAAATTATACCTTTATTAAAGGTATCTAACACAGCATCAACAGACTTTGGTAAAGAATGCTTGAAAAGTTCCAATTCTTCTAGTTTTTAGAACATGCAATTGCAACTGACAGGAGCAGTGTGTATCCTATTGACATAAGGAATGCAACTTTAGACATTTCTAATAAACATGCACTCCATTCTGTGAGCTGAGCTTTATCAGAGTTTGCCAACTAACTTCCACAATTCCATCCGCACTAAGCATACTCTGGCCTAAGGCTATAGGGCCTGAGGACTTCTTCAATTGTTCCTCCACGTATTTATTCAAGCAGTAAACACTGAAAACAATAGCGGGGTCTGTCCCTCATATTCTCACTGATGCTTTTCCTGGCATCCAGGCAGTGTGGAGGAAAAAGCACACCACAAGAACACATCTCATCAAAAGTGTCAGTGCCAGGGGAGACTGGGACAAGGAAGGAGGACTCAAGAGGAAGATCTGGTTTCAGGAATCAGCAGAAGGAGCAATTGCAACTCTGACATTTCCAAATTTTTCCTTGCTCAACTTTGCAGCTATTATGTTAAGATTGTTACTTACAAGCAATAAACAAAGCTAAGCTATACAGTAAGCCAGCTACAGTAAGCTAGCTACAGTAAGCTATAAACACAGACAACTTAAATAGCCGATCTTTCTTTTTCTGCATGAAGAAAGATGGTAATTCATATTTTATTAGTTAAGCTCCAGAGCAGACTTTTAAACTTTATTTCATATAATAGGAAATTCCAAACTTCAATTTTTTTTAAAGTAAAACACATTTAAAACCCCCACAGATTCTTGAAGGAACATTAACATTATATTTCACAGGACTAGGGGGAATGTACTCTATTTTTAATGAGTAAAGTTGATATGGGACGCAAAGGCAACTTCCTAAACCATGGCGTGTGGTCCCTTAGCAATGCACAGCAAACCCATGGCATGACATGCTTTTCCTTGCCTCTAAACAGTCAGGTTTGATTTCTGTGGCTGGGGACAAACAACAGCTCAGATTACACTCGAGTTCTTGTTGTTTACATTCTGGGGCATTTGGTTATCTCACTGTTATTTAGAATGAGACAACCCCTTTTTTACTTCTAGTTATAAACCTCTGATAGGATAGTGGAGCATGTGTATCAGATGGTTTGTACACATCTTATCAAAAATATATGGAGAGTGACTATTTAATTTTCGTAAGAATACTATTCCTGTGACAAAAGATTTGTGAATGGGACAGACCAATTCACAAAGCCAGACCATTTTTATACCTTTAGTTTTAGGAGTAGCTTTTCAAATTCCGTACTTCAAGTCCAAAAACTTCATTATTATACCATGCCCTATTTTCCCCAGGACTGTGTTTTCAGTTTGGCAGGTTGTTTAAATAAAAGTTAATGCAATGAATTTGCAATTTTCAATCCTGTTTAGAAGTATTCAATGCTTTCTCTTTCTAAACAGATTATCAAGAGTTTCCTTCTTCACTGTTCCAGACCTGTTTTAGCTAACACTGTGACAAAGTATCTCTAAGCACTTCTCTGGGTTATGCTCCTGGCATATATTCAGACATGTTCCTCAGTTTCCATTTCTCCTGCATCTTCCAGTGACACTTTCTCACTGCTTCTGCTTTTTATGCAATAATAATTAATGAAATTTCTTCAGCCATGTTTTACTTTGTGTGATGAGATATCCATTATCCTTTTGTGTTTCGAGTTTTGTCCACCGTTATTTAAGGAAGATGGTTGTAGAATGGAGCTGACTGCCTCTCTTTTCTCTTAAATGACAGGTGTTTGTCACTGAACAGATTTTAACTTATCCTAACAGTAAGCAGAGTAACAGCTACATGGGAAATATATTATAATGTTGCCAGCCTACAAAGTAGCTACTATTCAGCTCTCAGAAGGAAAAATTAAATAGTCTAAAGGATATAGACATAACAATTACCTGCAATTCTTTCAGGATTAGTTCTCATTGTTTCCATAAACTGAGTCATAATGATCAGTTCTTCCCAGATTCTTCCAAGGTCATGGATTTCAGGGGCTTCCAGTAGAAGCTCCTGAGCATCTTTATACACCCTTGCAAGGCTGAAAGGAGAAATAACGAAGAAACAATAATTTAAGAGTGATGACTCTTGAGAACCTTTCAAGTCAAAAAACCCCAAAAAGCAAACAAACAAACAAACCTAAAAAAGAAAAAAAAAAGAAAAGAAAAAGCAAAGTTGACTCTCTCTGTAATAGGGATTGTTTTGTCCTCAGTTTCAGGTAGTCTGGGATTCAGTTAGATTTGAAAGTCCACAGAAGGATTAAGAGGGCTACTGGTGTTGCAGAAAGTTGGCCATTCATACATTTTCTTCATTGGCCATGCTGGTCTTGGTGGGGAGACAGGACCTTCCCCAGATAGCATGCACCTCTCAGTTATGGTGCAAATCTGCCCTGGTTCTAGCTCAGGCCCAGCTCCAGCAGTTGAATGGGGCACTCTGGGCACATGCAGCCCTGCTCAGCCTAGCAAGTGACATGGAATCATTCACAGACAGAAACCTCCTCCCCCTCTTACATCAGTCCCCTCCAATTTTTTAGGTGCCTTCAGAATATTTCTTCAAGGAGCAGCAGGAAAACACAAGTAACAATAGGCAGCTGTTCAACTACTGGTTCTAGGTTAGAACAGGCAGATCAAGCAAGGATGCAATCAGTTCCTGTATTTATGAACAAGCATAAAAAATTCTTATTATGAGGTAAGGCTATTACACTTCTTCAACAGTGTTATGTTTTTCCATGCATGCAACAGTATATCTCAGTCCACATGACTCATTTTAGCTTACAGGAAACAACAAACAGGAAGGACAAAATTCTTTCAGAAAACACAATGTATTTACTTCTGTTGTAATGCACTGAATTTACTGGGACTGACAAAGTGACAGTTTGCTCTGTAACAAGCAGCCTAGAAAAACCAGAATGTATAGAAAACAGAACCCTCTAGCTTCACTGTGTGTTTGACTGTACCCCACCAAAAATGTTCAGCTGACTATTTTAAATCCTGTTCACTAGGAACAAAAGGTCAAACGGTGAGTTAAGTCCACATTACAGACTTCCACATGACAGGAGCTTCAACGGCCTTCACATTATTAGCTCATGAATTTTAATCACTGGATTCTCCGAAGTGGACTTTGCAAAGGAAGATTTGGAGCATTTTTTTTATCTAGGCTGACAGGGTTTTTTTCACTCTAAGGGTCCTTGTCTGCTATACTTTCTTTCATGACCCAGCTGTAACAAACAATGCAATAAAACACTCCTATAGCGCTTTTTCAGTAATAGTCTGGAAATCTCCCATCCTCCTATTTTGCAAACAAGCTCAGTATCTGAAGGTTATGTGCTGATTAAAGTCTCACAAGTATATAGCCAAAACAGGTGCTACCTAAGAAGTGGCAGTTCGTATTTGCTGCTACTTCATCAGAGCTCTCATACAGAAGGGACAACTCTAGTGATGAGAAAAGAAGGCTTAGGGGTTCCATGCTCTTTTATCAAAAAGGTTTGTCCCAAGACATTCAGTAAGCAGTCAATAGTAGAAAGCATGGATTTTATTAAGTGAACATGTGGTCCCTAGAGACTAGTACTGAGGTCTCTCTCTAAAAGGCCCAAAACTATCATTGTGAGCTCTGTTTCAACTTTGCTGACCATTGTTAGCATGAAAGCAAAGTGCTAGAACTGAAAATTTTTGTCTTCCACTGTTTTCACATTGGTGTATTATCATCTTCCCTTTTCATTCACACCACAGAACAACTCTTTAAAATATTCCTTGGTGCAGTGAGGGACCTTTCTAAGCAAGCTGAGGATACTCCATCCTTTCTCCTTGCATCATTCATGTCCATGAACACCCAACAGGTGCCAAGAGCAAGCTACTAACAGTTCCCTAGCAGGTCTGTATTGCAGCAACCCAGTCTCACACATATAGCTCTGCTTACATGGAATTTTTGTAGTTGGACACTACACCTGGACCCTCTCCGGGGGTTGTGCTGAGGAAACAGGGATTGTTCATGTTGCAGAAGATGCCATGTAACCATGGCAGTGTTCCTGCGGATGGCATCGCCTTGTTTGGGAAGTGACCTAGAGTATCGAAACACAAAATATAAATTGTTAGGTGTCTTTTCTAGTGCAGCCTTTGGGAACATAAATAGTAAGATAAGTTGGCTCTCTACAGAAGGAATGTGATAGGAATCATAAAAGTTTATCTTTTACTGAGAAAAAAGAAGTCACCAATACAAGCAATATGGCTCTTTTCGACAGAAATGAATTCTGAGTAATGTGAGGGTTTTTTTAAACGGATAGTGAGGTAGTACTTTCTCAGTAACAGAATTACAGAAATCCACAACTTGATAGAACCTTGAGACCTCAGGTAAGTCTCACCAGAATACATCTCACAGGAAAACAAGACTTTTTTTTATCTCCTCACTGGTAATTCTTACACTTCATGGCTATAAATAACTAGGCTACTCAAACCAAATTCTGTTCTTTTGCCACCAGACAGTAACAGTCCACAAACAGCTCCCAGTACCTCTGAGAATACCTGGCCATTACCTACAACAAGTCAGATCATGATAAAATCTTAAACATTCTTACATTCATGTTGACGATACAGTGGATTAGCTTTCCTCAGCCAGACAAGTGCAAGAAACAATGACAGAGGCCATACAAGCTCCACCAGAAAACGAAGCTGGAAAAAAAGGAAAAAAAATAAACTAAAAATAAATCTTACAAATAGATCACCACGGAGTCACTAGGTGGCTAAAGGGATGAGACCTCTTCTCACAGCAGAAGTGCCCAGTGCAGCATGTGCCCATGGCTATCCTTTGCCTCTTTCACCATTTGAAAAGGACACCCAAAAGGACAAGGATTTCATCAGAATGCCATGAAGCATCACCATTAACTCAGTGCTCAGTGGCTTTTCCACCTCTTCTAAAGAAATATCTAAGCATCCTGACTGAGGTAAAAAGAGACAGAAGGTACTGCTTGACTCTACAACAAGGATTAGATATAAGAGAGAAAAGGGGTTTTTTAATCCACACTTTAACACTGCTGGGCTCATTAGCAGGCTGTCAGTACACTGTGCTTACCCAAAGGTAAAAGACTTCAGCATAAACTTTACATTCTTTGACCTTTAATTTTGCTTCTTTTTGTCATCATTCATTTCAGTGTTACTAGTTTCCTAATACCTGTAGAAATTTATGCATTAAGATCAAACACCTTATTCAATAACATAGAAGATCCCATCAAAGGCCACTTTATCGCCCAGATCTTTCAATACACTTAAAACAGCCACCAGCTCCCGTGTCATGACAGAAAATCAAGGGCACTGCTTTACCACAGAGCAACATCCTGCCTGCTTTTCAGTCTGTTTTCAGTCCTGTGTTTCAGTTTGTTTTACTGCCTCTGTGTGTTTTGGCAGGGTTTGAAACTACAGTCCTTTGATCCTATAACACAGGCCATGGGCTCTGAGGAACAGCAATGGGATTTTTGTGTTGAGACACGTGGCACTTTTTTGCTCCTCCCTGTAAGAGCCAGGACAATTTACCTTCAGAACCGGGGTTGTAGCACATGCACAGGAAAGCCCTCCTTGCTTCTTTACCTTTGTTCCCTCCTCCCCAACCAAGTACCAAATACATAATAATAATGGACATAGCAGCAGAGCTAAAGACAAGATGGGTTACATGTGAATGTTGTTTTGGGCAAAAGACACTCCACAGCATAAGAACAGTTTTTTTGGAGCTGCCCTCTTTTTCCACTATAAGTTTGTTTAATAGCTTTAGTTAAGTACAACATATTCTTACAGCAAGAGGGTAGAAAGCTTTACACTAGGCAACAATTTGCTATTTCATATTTTTCCTCTTAAGGGTTTCTTTTTTAAAACAGAACAATAATGAAAAAAACCCACTCACCACCACCTAGGAAGTTATATATGCCTGATCTTTCTAAAATGAGGCAAAATCTTACCAGCAGCAAAAGGCAGATTACACAATTATTAGAGAGGCAAACCTGACAGCTCTAATTCTGAGCTGTGACAGCTGACCTGTGCACAGCTCAGAATTACAGACCCTTCCCAGCAGGGTCCACCAGATCTGATCAACATCCATTGCCATCCATTTGGTAAGCCATTTGGGACACGCACTAAACACTCATAAACTCAGAGGGGAAAGAACTGGGGAGTCTCCTTGGTCCACCTTTGCTGCAGAGTTAATCTGTGTTAATGCTCAGATGTTGATTCTTTCTTCATCCCCAGGAAATACAAAACCCTCAGACTTGAATTTGGTAATTCCTTTCTGTCTGAGTTAACTAGTCTGGAAAAGATTGAAATCTAAAGCCCAAGGGAAGCTTTCTTTCAACCTGCTACACAATGTGTTGCGTGGTAAGGACGGACCAGTGCTGTCAGCCCTGTAATTCTTTCCTGTGGACCTTATCCAGAGGACACAAAGGTGTCTCAGAATTCACTAGAAGCATCAGAAAGCAGCCCACAAGCCTGCAGAACCACAAGATAAATAGCCAGAAATCCCAAAAACATGCACAGAGAAATGTAATATCCAGACAGAGCTGTAATGGAGTAAGCACAGTGGTAAGACCATATAAATGTGACAAGCTTAAACTGGCTGTGGATCTACTGTTGACTCTGCAAAGAAGTCTTTCCTCTTGTGAAGTAGATTAGACTAAATGATGAACTGGAGTAGAAGATTGCATATATCTCCATTTATGGTACTGCATGATGGTTAACAAAAAAACAATCTGATTTTCCCAAAACACATTTTATAGCTACCTTTGACATTATTAATTTTTGGTTTGGCTACTTTGTTTCTCTGTGAGGACAAATAAATAGGCAGGTTTATATTCTTAAACAAGAAAATTATTTTTAATTACTCTGCTGTAAAATATTTTACTCTTCAGGGTGGAGAAAATATTTCTCAGTTGTAGATTAAATCACTGTGCTTACAAGCTAGGAATAATCATTAGAGAAGAAGACATCTAGCAACACCTGGAAACACTCATTTTAGTTTTTGAAACTTCTATCAGAAAAACTAAACAAAAAGAGAAGACAATTCCTGAAAGCCAAGCTGGCACTTTGTGTCGCATATCAAAGCAGATTTTCACAAATAACACCGTATTTCACATACTGAAAATACTGAAGAATTCTACAAATATACATTTGTTAAAAATTAAAAACCAGTGGCTTCCACTTCTCTCAGTACACACATGTGAAGATCAGAAAGACATGGATTTTCTGTTTGGCATTAGTTTTTTTGAACTTGAGAATCAAACTACCACAGTTCCTTGACAACCAGTAACTGAAGTCCAGCCTCAAAAAGGGGTCCTTAACTCAAGTATGGATTGGCAACTTTCATGTTGCAATAAATCATGAGCTGCAATGTTATATGCATCAGCTCTTGATGACAACGTACGTTGTGGGAGAAAGTCTGCTAGGAAGCTATGAAGGAAAGGGCATTCAAATTGTCTGTGAAGAAAATTACACAATCCTGGAATTCAGCATGTGAGCAATTCCTAACGACTAAAATCAGGTCAGCATAGCGTAAATATTTCAACTCATCCCATGGTTCAATTTGACTCTACTGACCTGTTATTATGGCAAAATTGTTTGTGTGACTGTTACAGTCTCATAGATGCCATAAGATACTTTTTAAATGGTTTTTCATTTGAAACAGGTAGTCTGTATCTATAGGACCTCAGAGAAAAAAAAAATGGAAACCAGGTAAAGGGACTTCTTTTGCTGGGCAGAAGTAGCTGCAGTACATCAGATAACTAAGACCCTAGTCTGAAGTTTTGTTTCACTCTAAGAAAATTTAGCTTGAAGAAAAAATGAAAAGAACAGTGAAATTAAGGTGAATTAAGGTGGAAAGTAATAGGTAAATTTGCTGTAAGACAAAATGTCATAAGATCTAAGGGGATTTGAAAGTACTTAAAATACTTCCGGCTTTTGCTTTACTTATGTCATTCAGCCATACTAAAATAGACAAAATCTGTGAGGACTGTAAGATCCTAACTAAAATCATGTCTAAGAGCAGCTGAGTGTGAAGAGCAAATCTAAAATTAGGAATCAAACCTCCCTGAGCTGAATGGTGCTCATGATGTTTTCTAACAACAGATCTTTTTATGTGAAAATACATAAATATTACTACCTACAACTCTTCTGGTACAGAATATTATTTGTCAAAGAAAATCCCAACACAAGTATTCTACATTTGGTCCGTGAAGAGCAGCTTTGCAAACTGCACCAGACAAGATACCAGACACCAGGCCCATGCAAAGATCACATGTGATGCTTTGAGGGACTTGAGAGTTTTACACACTGATAAATATACCAGTCACTTAATCCGGTGGAGTGCATGGTTCAAACCTGAAACCCAAAGACCAATACTTTACCTTCTGTCTTTTCCGAAGAATCCAGTTCTTCCAGAGTAGAAGTCTGACTTGCCTAAAGAAGCTCATTCTTCTGCATCAACACTTCTGGTTAACCTGTGGCAAAGGATGCATTGCCATTTCTCAGCTGACAGCAGAAACAGACCTTAGAGCAAAATAACAGCTTTCTGTTCTTATTTTAAGACTATGTTATCACAGAGATCGGTTCCTTTCATTGTCTGCACCATTTAATTTTGCACTTGATACACTATCATGCATGAAAAATCGTGAGTTTCCTTTGTTTGGAGGCTACTTCCTGTGACACACTTATCAGCACCAAAAAGCAGTAGAGAGGAAAAACATCTCTTTCGAATAAAAAAAGTCATTAACATTGAATCTGGCTATCAGCTTGGACTTGCATGAAATGAAGGCAGTTAACTGTTGCATCATTTATCATAACAAATCTGTGTTTTCAAACTATTTTTTTCCAAGAAAAGACAGATTTACTACTAGACATTAGTTTATACAGAACTGCTTAGTTATTATGATACAACCAGGTTTACCATTCAGACATGATAAATATATATTGATTAACGGGGTCTGAAACAGATTTTATAAAACCAAATCCATTCTGTTGCCATTTCCTTAAAAAAATACAGGATCTCCTATTTTTATGTTTTTAAATTCAGCAGCTCCCATTATATTTTAGTAGAGATACCACAGTATTTAAACCATTGCATGCTCTGTTTTTCAGGTTCGTGACTCATTATAACCACCAGGAATTTTTACCTTCAAAAGGAAAAAGGAAATTTGACCTATAAATCCAAATATCAGATACATGGGCCTGTTAAAAAATAAACAAATCATTTAAATTTGCTACCTGCATGAACTTTCTACTTTATTGCTGCTTTATGGGATTTAAATGATTGAAGAGCAGTTTCTTTATGAATGATTAGTAACTTGGAGGCATTTGAAAGGAAATGAAGTCAGATATTGGAAAGCACACTCTGGTTATAAGAATGGTGAAGTAGTAGAACTGGTTTTATGGGAAGACTGAGGGCCCTCCATCACAGATTACTCAAACCTCTACAAAATTACACAGGTAAAACCACTCATGGATTAGATAATTTTTTTAAGTCTCACTTGTCAGTATTCTTCCAAAATTTTGTTTCTGGAAATTATATTAACTGAAGGAGATTTTGCCTGATTTTAAGAGAAAAGGTTTGGAAAACATGTGGGGACATTTTGGCCCAATGTGTCAACAAAGCAGTAGTGAAAAACACTAGATAAGAGATTTGATTGTTTCAGAAAATCATCTCAGGTCCACGTTTTATGAACTAAAAAGGAATTTCAACCTCAAGGGAGGAGGTGGCCAGCACTAGGGAAGGGTTGGCATCAGCTGTGACTAATCCTGGTAGAAAGGGATCCTAAAGAATGTGCAATCTCTTCTGATATACCAGGCTTGAAAGTGTTTGAAGCAGAAAATTTAAGGCCAAACAGTAAAAATTGGCTGTGCTGCTCACTGGGGATCAAATAATAAAGCAACAGTTCTGCATAAAGAATATTCATGAAAAACCAAACTTGGAACATTTTCCATATTTTGCAGATCAACAGTTTCACGCAATTTTCAGTATCCCTCCCTCAACTTTGCTTAAGTTACAGAGCAAGAAATAAGACTAGCTATAAAAAGCTACTGCTGTTGTAAAGAATAAATGGACTAACATCTGGTGGTTTGAAGAAATACACTTTTGGGGTGTGACAGCCTCCCACTTTGAGTTGCCAACAATAGGCAGCCAGGGAGCTTTCTTGACACTCTTGTGTAGCCCAGGGCTCTTGAACCTGTTGCTACTCTGAAAAATGAATCCTACAGCTGAAAAAATGAGGAAGAGATAGTTTTGCACTCCAGCTCCTTTGCCTTCCTCTAAACCCCAGATGGATGCTGCAATCTTTCTGCAACAGCTGTGAAAGGAAATTCAAGCCTTCGTGTCAAAGCCATAAAATCTGTAGTCTGCCAATGGCCTGGCCTCTCCTCTTCCTCCTGATGGTTCTTTACTGAGCCACCCATCATTAAGAATTTCTATCTCAGTGAGAGATCCCACAGTACTACAGAGAGTCCTAGCTTATGTTCTAAGTATCTTGCTATGTATGACATACCTGCACCACTCTTGAACTAGTAGTAGTTGTACTACTAGTAGCTAGAAAATTTGTTGTGCAAGGCCATAAATGAGATGATGACTGACAGATAAAATGGCTGCTACCATTTGCTGTGAAAAATATGACTATTTTTCTGAGACTAAAAATATAAGTAGTAAAGAAGCAAAACCCAATAAACCTTGGTGGGAAAAAAAGGGCAGTAAGTCAGGTTATACAGATTGTGCTTGCTATGTAATCTTTAAGATTTTTTTACATTGAACCTAGCTAGCTATATTTGTTGATAGTGATGGGGAGACATTGCTTATAAGGGATGTAACTCAATGACAGACAACCTAATTAATATGCATAAAGGGACAAAAAAAAATGGTCTCCAATAAAATGACTACTAGATTGATTACCAAGGTTAACACTGTGCTACATGAGTCAGAATTTAAAAGTACTTAAAACAACTATTTAAGGTATGGCATTAATACATGAAGTTCAATCGACATACAAAACTTTCTTAAAGTTTCTACATTTCTCATCAGACACACTTTAGGACGACCTCTAATTTTAGGATGAACAAGGATACACTTATATTTCCCCAGACGGTTTGTTTATAAAACCTTCACTAGGATTATAAAACCTTCACTAGGAGCTAAAGGGAAAGAACCTTGCTTTCCTAAATGGAACAGCTTTAGGGATGCGAGTTAACCTTATACTGCTTTGAAATCTAAATTGGACAGGAGAATATGAAACAAAACTGTAGGAAAAGAAGAACTTAAATAATGCAGTCGGAAGACATTGGACAGATAAACCTCAGATTCTGCAGCAGCACAGAATAAATAAAGAATAGTTAATTTTTCAATCCTGAAATATCCTTCCCTATCTGGGCATTACTCAGACAAACTAACAGATTTGTGTGGTTAAGATTCAAGCTCTACTATTTTAAGTAGAGCAAAACACTATTATAAGAGTAGAACCATGATAAAGAATAGTACCTAGTAATAATGTGTGAAGAACTCCACTTGGACTGAGGAGGTACATGAACTTCTGGAGTGATTGGTCATGGTGGAGATCTATCTTCACTCTTTACAGGCAGCGCCCTGCTCATGAAATCAGTGGTGGCTTGGGACTGCTGCAATCAGAAAGAGCATAGGCACTGAAAGAAATCCAATTTCCAAAAAAGAAGTTTATTTACACAGATAACAACACTCTCCTAAAACCACAAAAAGACCCCTACACTTATGAACTGAGTGAACACTGAATTCCCTATAGATTTTCATCTGTAAAGGGCATCTGAAACAGCAATGCAGCAAAACCTCCCACCAGTGCTCATGCTGGGCAATAACTCTGTATAAGCACTATCACAGCTTCCCTGTGATTGTTCTTCCAAGTAGAAGCTGAACAACAATCCAGCCTTCATTATTTAAAAAAAAATTTAAAAGGATGTGGCAGTGCTTGCCTGTTTCTTTCCCCTTCACAGGGCTTTGGGGACACCTTTGAGACTCCTCCACAAAACTGCTTCACTGAATTTAACACTCTCTAGATCTCCCCCAGCGCCCGCTGCAGCTCTGACAGCAGAGCACTGCACTCTGCACACTGCTTCTTTCCCAGCACCATTGCAGGGCCTTTGAGCCCCTGCACACAGGTGCCACCTAAACCACCCACTTTAACCTGGCCTCTGACACAAAGGATAACAAAACGCAGGATCAGGCCACCCCTATATGCTGAAAGGTGAGCCAGGAGGGAAGAAGATCAGCCTTGGCTGAATAGGGCACTTTCACTAGAAGTCAGGGAAAAATAGAGAGTTTATGACCTTTGAAAGAAGGGGCAGCCAACTCAGGAAGAGTACAATGACATTGTTAGGTCACGTGGAGAGAAAATTAGAATCAGCTAGACCTCAAACTGGCCACTGCTGTGAAAAATAATAAAAAGTGTTTTTTTAAATGCATCAACAACAAAAAGAGGGCCAATGACATTGTTAGGTCACGTGGAGAGAAAATTAGAATCAGCTAGACCTCAAACTGGCCACTGCTGTGAAAAATAATAAAAAGTGTTTTTTTAAATGCATCAACAACAAAAAGAGGGCCAAGGAAAATCTCCATCCTTTATTGCATGCAGAGGGAAACACTGTAACCAAGGATGAAGAAAAGGCTGTGGTACTTAATGCCTTCCTTGCCTCAGTCTTCAACATGAAGACTGGTTATCCTCAGGGCAACCAGTCCCTTGAGCTGCTAGACAGGGATGGGGAGCAGAACTCCCCACCCCCCACAGTCCATTAGGAGGTAGTTAGTGACCTGCTGTGCCACTTAGACACTCACAAGTCTATGAAGCAGGATGGGATCCACCCAAGAGTACTGAAGGAACTGGCAGAAGAGCTCACCAAGCCTCTCTCCATCATTTATCATCTGTCCTGGTAAACCAGGGAGGTCCCAGATGACTGGAGATTGGCCAGTGTGACAACCACTTGCCAAACGGTCATAAAAATCCCAGGCAGTGCTACAGGTTGGGGGAAGAGTGGCTGGAAAGCTGCCCAGTGGGAAAAAGCCTGGGGGTGCCGGTCGACAGGTGCTGAACATGAGCCAGAGTGTGCCCAGGTGGCCAAGAAAGCCAATGGCATCCTGGCCTGTACCAGCAACAGTGCAGCCAGCAGGACCAGGGTAGGGATTGTCCCCCTGTACTGGGCACTGGTGAGGCCACACCTCGAGTGCTGTGTCCAGTTCTGGGCTTTTCACCTCAAGGAAGACATTGAGGGGCTGAAGCAAGCCCGGAGAAGGACAGTGGAGCTGGGGAAGGGTCTGAAGAGTCCTGTGAGGAGTGGCTGAGGGAGCTGGGGTTTAGTTGGGAGAAGGGGAGGCTCAGGGTAGAATTCACCATTCTCTACCACTGCCTGAAAGGAGGGCGTAGCAAGATGGGGGTTGGCCTCTTCTGCCAGGCAAACAGTGACAAGAGGGCAAGGCCTCAAGCTGTGCCAGGGAAGGTTCACGTTGGACATCAGGAGAAATTTTTTCACTGAAAGGGTTGTCAAGCATTGGAACAGCCTGCTCCAAGGTGGTGGAGTCACTACCCCGGGAAGTGTTCAAGAAATGACTGGACATGGCACTTAGTGCTACGGTTTAGTTGACGTGGTGTTTTTGGTCAAAGGCTGGACTCGATCTTGGAGGTCCTTTCTAACCTTAATGATTCTATTCTATGATTCTATGGTAACCTCCTCTTTTAAAAGTGGCTTTGATCTAATTTCCGTTGAGCATATGTTCATATTGCAGAGACCCAGCCTGCTTCAATCTAGACAGAGAAACGAAGCTTCATAAAAGCCATAGATAGAAGCTAACTCCGACTAATGGCAGTGCAAAGCAGAGAAACTAGCACTGCTGCTGCTGAGCTGCAGACTCTGTTTAAGCCCTACCACTATGTGTGAGGCAAACAGATAATTTAACAGTTTTATTCAGCAAACAAGCATTTTAATTCTAAAATCCTAAGTCAAGCTATTTTAAGAAAATGGATCTCTTTTTGCGGCCCGCATGTTTGCAGAGACAGCTCTAACAGATTAAACTAATCTCCTAATTAGATTTTTACATCACAATTGGATGATGGTAGGGTATATTTTGCTTTCTATGGCCAACTACACCTGCTGCTCCTGTGACCCATTTTTGCTTTTTAGCTTTACAAAGGGATCTTCAGAAGTAAACAGAGAAAGCTTATGCAGGGCCTATCATTTTACATGGGAGGGGAAAATACAGTTCAGCTTATGGAGCACACTGCACAATTTCACTGTAGCTCTGTCCACAGCTTTATGTATCAGAACATAAAGAAAGCAGTAAGTGGAAATAGATATTTGGTGATAGTTCTTGCACTATGCCTACAGCAGATATCTGATAACATAAAAGTTCCCTGTGACGTGCTTCATGAGCACCTATATGGAATACATGGGGTCACATGGTGTGTGTGCTGTGTTATCCCCTTACCTCACACACACATATGCCATAATTTTAACAGCTGTTTTAAATATCAGAATTTTGTTTTCTTATTTCCAGGCTTATTCCTGACTTTTGATTAAAAAATCAAGTCTGATTAAATGCTATTTTTTCAGCAAATTATAAAAACATCCCCAGGAATTTCTCCAGTACCACAAGCAAATATTTCTCTAAAATAAGGAGAATTTAAAAATTACCTGAAAAGATAGTTTTGAAAATATGCACACTTACGTGTTTTGGGTGCACTCATGGGCCAGCACTTCTAATGTTCAACAGTGCTTTCCAGCACCCAAACCATTTCTTAACCTGTGAGACATTCTTACACATGTGGAAGAGCATGTCCCTCAACACAGGCTCACTAGAAAGGTAACACAATTAATGCTAACACGATTGTGCCTAGACTAACTGTAGGAGTGGATGCATTTAAAAGTATCTTATATCCATAAACGGGTATATCTATGTGTGTGTAAAGAAAACTACACAAACACAGGTTGGGGCTTTCTGAGTTAAGTTTTCCACCCAGCTATCTCAAACTACTGGGGAAACCTCAAGCTGAAATTTTTAGGTGTTTCCTTTGTATTTCAGAGGCCTCCCACCCTCTGAAATAGAGAGTACGCTGAAGGACAAGAATGGGAAGTTCTGTCAAACCAGGATCAAATGATAAAAAAAATCAGAGACCAAGATAAGGCCCCACGGAACTTCTGCTTGAAAGGTGTATTTCTATGAATCAAAGACAATCGCAATCAGACTCTTCCATGTCGTACACAGAGAAATGTGGAATCTTAAATGGATCCCATTCTTGTGCAAACCCAACAGTGGGCTAATCACCCCAATCTGTGGATAAACAAGCACAAAGCAGTAGAAACACACAAGGCACGTTTTCTACTTCAGGTGTAATTCATGTTACTTCATATAGGCACTGTTCTGTCATCCAGCTGCATAAGGGCTGAGGAGTGAGGATTTTTCTAGCATTCACCTTCCTCAAACACTTGACATTTTGGAAGATTTAGGATAGCTTTTTCTTCTACCTGTGAGTGAAGCACTCTCCAAGGATCCCTTGGATCTCTAAATTAGAAAAAGAATTCCCCTCTCCCTATGAATATAAATGGACACGCAGATAGAACATTTTATTCAGAAAGGCTTGTCTCTAAAGAATCCTCCTGTAAGACTTATTTCCATGAATATTCTAAAAAACACCATTTGTAAATATCAGACATTCCCTGTCCCTCCCCCCCCACACTTTGCTAACGGAAAGTTGAAACATTGTGTTTGTTCCATTTTCCCAACATCTTATGCATACACTGACAAGTAGGATGGCCCAATAAGAGAAGCTTCATAGTGAAACAGGGGGTGCTGAGGACCCAGGACTCATGCACTACTTGGCTAAGGGTTGCTTCAGATGAGCTCCAGGCACAGACTAGACGTGCATCAGCAGCTGCAGCACATCAGGTACGGTGCTGAAGCACACGTTCCACTTCAGTTTCACCCAACCGGAACTGAGTTTATGTGCTCTGAGATCACTCTGTACGGTCAGCCACAGTGGCATGTAGCGAAGTCACTCAAAAAGTACAAACATGCTCTGAGCTAAGTTACCAACGTTACCATCCATGCGCTGCCTTTGCAGAGCGCTTTGTGTCAGCTTCCAGATTAGCTCCATTAGGCCTCTGCTACACGGAAGCTAAAGAGTTCATGGATTTGCAAGCAAAACAGAGACTTCTTATACGGAAGCGACAAAAACCTTGAAAACTTACCACAAAAGCTTACCTCATGTATGAGCACTGCTGAAAGAGAAAGGTTTCTGAAGGAATGTTCAGCTTGGCAGCAAAGAAACACATATCTTAGATGCAGTTAGCACTCAACAGAATAACACTGCTCAGTTGTAAGCAGATTGTTTTAATCCCCTGCTTGATACAGAACAGCTCAATCTGTGAGTTTAAGGACTCATGAATAAAAATCCTCCCAAATATCCAATATGACCAACACAAGCACAATCAAGTCTCTACTAGGATGCTGATATTTCTGAATGTATTTCTTCGGATCTGAACAAACCCCATATTTGAAAAGGTGGTTTCAGAAGGGTAGTTCTGGTAGCATCAGAAGCCTTACTAAATGAACAGCTGTCATGACTAATTAGGTCACCGACTTAGAGAAGTCGATACTCTTCCAAAGCTTTAAGAGGGATGAGGCAGTGCATTACGACTTCAGAAAATGCAATTACCAAACAAATCTGACAGCAAAAGGTCTCCTCGCCAGAGTTCAAGCTGGGTTCAAGCAGCGTTCTGGCACTTTGCGTGACCCACAGCCTGTTTCGTGGGGCAGGTGGGTAGGATTGCTGCAGTCCCGTCGGAGTGAAGCCATTTCAAAGCAAGACCGAGGGAAATCTGCATCTGAACCGAAAGAAACAACAGGGGCCATTCGAAACTTTTCCAGTTCCAAAGGAAACCAAAGCCTTTTCGACTGGGCGTAAGGCTCCGCTGCCGTGGCCGGCTCCTCACGGCCCCGGGGGCGGCCGCCCCGCCCCTCCCCCCCGCTCCCTCACAGGCGCGCGGGCCCTCAGCGTAGGGGCCCGAACTCAACACGGCCGTGGCGTCACCGGGCAAACGCTTACGAAAATTGACAAATTCAGAAGTCACAGAGTGGCCTTTGAGGCGCCGCCTCCCAGCCTCCCCCGCAGGGCCGCGCTGGCCCCGGGCTGCCGGGAAGGCTCGGGAAGAACCCCCGGGCCCGGCCCGCAGCGCCTCCTGCGCTGCCGCCACGCTGGGCAGCAGGGTCACAACTCTTACATAGGCTTCAAAGGTTTCCATTTCCAAAGACGTGCTCTTGCTATTTCGCTTGTATTACATAAAAACAGGCGAAAGCATTATAAAGCTGGGACACGTAAGTCATCATTTGAAATTAGTATTTTCTCCGAAACAACGGGGCTTTGTAAGACACCTACGCATCCCCACCCACAGCACCAGGCCCTGCTGCCCCCGGCTCCCGGCCCAGCCCGCTGGCAGCTGCGGCGCTGAGGGAAACACCTTTAAAAGAGCAGAAACCTTTCGCACTGGCAAAATATGGAAGCAGATATTACGTAAGAAGGAGTATGGCAACAGCCAGTAATAACTGCTATTATGACTTGATTAAGAAACGTTTCTGTTTCTCACTGTATGTTGTATTCACGGTTGTAATTCTCTATCACAGGAGCCTGCGCTGGGGAGTACCAGAGACCCTCCATGACACTAGGGGACTAGCTTTATTGTATTAAGAAATTATTAAATTGAGAAGTTTAATTAATTTCTCAAGCCATTACCATATCCAATGCTAGACATGCTAAAACACTTAAATATAATGAGACAATAAATTTAATGATAATTCACAAATTATTTTGCTATCTTGTGGTCCTAATCAATACTGATCCTTTCACAACTGTGCTATGAAGTTATGCTACACTGTAATGATTCATTAACCAGTTGTGTGGGGTATATATAGTTCACTCCTCCATTGTCAAAGTAGAACAAATTCCCATCTGTGTCAAGGAGCCTTTCCACATATTTTGTTATGCAACTCCCGACACTAGTGTGAGCAGACAGCAGCATCTGGGGCCTTCAGCTTTTCTGTAATAAGAGGCAGCTCCCCCAAAGAAATGACCCCAAGTGTGGCCAGAACGATCCAGTGATAGGATGGCCGTTGCCAAGAATGCAAGCCCTGCTTCTGTGGAAATGTGACAAGGAATCAAAGTTCAGCATTGTGAGTTCTGGAAATAAAAATCAGATTATGTCCACCAAACGGTGTGGGATTTTATCTGTGGTGTTTTGGGAAGATTGGCAAAGGTAATGGAGTATTGAAGTCCAGTGTATTTAATGTTGCAAAACAAGAAAAGTGATTCTTTGTCTTTGCTGTCCTTTGAGAATCATCTTGGTGCTTACAGAAGTAGAGAAAGCACCATGCCAAAACAACTGTATACTAGAGTATGCAAGAAAGGGTCATGCTAATTGTAATCCTATTAAGAAAAGCGTGCCACCCCCTAACCCCAGAAGACAGATGCAGGAGAGTACTACACTATTGCAAAGGCCAAACATCCGTATTTTAATAAGTTAGAAGAAATCCAGATATAGAAGCCATAGAGTCACTGAAATGTTAACACGTTAATATATTTTAAAGCAAATATAACACAGTGTACACATAAAAACCATTTAATACAAAGTGAAAAACCATTAGATGCACCTACTAATGCTGATTTTTGGTTATTTTTAGCTGTTTCACTGTAACTTAGAAACAAAGCTCTTCATTTCAGTTACACCAGGTTAAGTGGTGAAACTGATCTATAGCAAGCAAACCACTGCCTCTTCATTCACCTGGGAAAGACAGCACCACAGCAACTGAATGTCTCCAGAAGGGCACCCAAATGAAACAGGCTATGCACATTTGCCCCACTTGCTAAGCTACACAAGAAACCAGATGTGAATTGATTGCTGCCTCTGAATAGTAAAGCTCAGTAAGTGCATCCTTGCTGTACAAGAAAAAAAAAAGTTAAAGTGACAACATAGAAAACTGGCAACAGATAACCATGTCTGCCTAAAATATACACATATGATACATAATTATGGCCATGCTGGCCAGTATGCAAGCCTGTTCAAGAGCAAAGCTTTAATTGCACAGATTAGAAAAATGAACAAATGCTTTTACAGAGCAAAGCACAAGCTTTGGTTTATGCTTAGACGGTGAACATTAAATCTTCCATTTTTATTATAACATCTATTAAGAAAAATAGCTGTTTCTCTGTGAATAAGCCCTCCATTCCACACAATGAAATGAAGCTCAGTGTCTTATTCAATGAACCCATTAACTGTGTCTAGACTGGGAATGTATTACATCTTTATTGAAAGCTACTGAACTACAAAAAGTTTGACTTACTTAATTCACAGTTCCCCAGGCTTCCCCCCATTTTTAAAATGCTGCATATATAAAAATAACTCCAATATGGCACAAAAGTGGGATTCTCAAGGAAAGGCAAAGGATAAAGGGGCAAAGGGAAGCCTCCACTGGCAACATCAACAAATTGCATATAGTCCAAGAGGAATTTGCACCCTATACAAAATGAGCTTCCCTGTGTTCCAGTTCTTGGATCCTTTTTGGTCTCAGTCTATGGTAAGCAGGCTTCAGATCTGTGGGGTGAATATCCTCTGAGCTAGATTTCTGTTCATTCGTGTTTTGTTCAGGATCACCTGATGGAAGTGCAGAGCTCCTAGCCAGTTTCACAGTATCATCCTGGTGGAGCACAGAGCTAGCACTGGTTGGTGCACAAGCTTTAGCAGAAGAATCATCTCCATTTTCTTTTGATTTGTTAGAGGGCGGTTTATAAAATGTCCCTGGGGGTGGTTGCAATGTTCTTGGCGCCCTAAAGGCAGCAAGAGGATTAACATCAGGACCATTCTCTTCTGCTGCTGTCCTTCCTGACCCGACAACAGAATATGGCTTATTAGGAAGAATGGCATTAGCTGAATTGTTACCAAGGCTGCATGATGATGATAAAGCACCTGCAGTTCCACTCTCAAGTGCTCGGATCTCTTGGGGCACATTAGTCACGATCATTGCTGTCCTTGCTGTGATATCATACTGTTTGTATTGCTTGTCCCAAGTTTTTCGCAGCATCTGGGTGTCATAACAAGGAGGTCTGCAGCAGGTATCAGCAGCAGGGAGTGCCTTCACCTCTGAGACTTCTTCAATAGTAGGGCTTCTGCCCAGCTTCTCTGAACTTACTGCCCCTGCATTTCGTGAATTTCTTTCATTCAAAACACAAGGAGGAAGTATTCGGTCTACAGGCAGGCTCACAGGGCGAGACACTGGTTTTGTCCTTGGAGCCCGCAACGGGACTTTGGCAATCTGACGGTTGGGTTTTACAGGAATCAAGTTCATTTTACAGGGGTCTTCACCTAGAGAAATGAACGGATCACTGTCTTTCTCTGAAGCTGGACTCACAGCATCACCTAGAAACACACAAATAGATGTGACTGGATCTTTGCACCAAGTATAAAGACAAGTCAGCAAGACTTCAATGGCGCCTTGGAAGTTAGTATTTTAACGGGGTAACAGTTTTTAGGGATAGCTTGTATACATACTAGGAATATACTACTCTAACCAAATGATAGCATTTCAGTAACAATAAAGCACATACTGTACAGCTGTAACCAAAGAGAAAACAGACAAAAAGACACTTTACTTTTTGGCTGTTGCTTTGCCATCCCTGAATTTTTTCAGTTTTAGTATGTTTCAGGATGTTGCACTGTTGATGTACGGGACATGACTAAATTGGTAACATCAGATGAAAATCAGTTAACAATTAAAAGTAAACAATTAAGAAAAAAAAACCCAAGTTACTCCTAAATGAAGTACATGAAATCATACCTACATTAAAACCAACCCCTGTAGTAGCATAGGCAGATAAACAGAGAAAAATTTAGAGTTAGAACTGGGTTAGCAAACCTGGGGGTTTTTGAGCAGAAATATTGATATCCAAAACACTCTGATGATTCTGTCAGACAATTACACTTTCCAAAGCCTTCTGGTTTAGTTCCAGTGAGCGGCAATGATACATATTTTGGGGGAAGACAGTGGTCAAAATACATAAATTGCTGGGTATTAGTTTACAGGATTTCAGAAATCCACAGTCACAGCATAATTATGGTTTTGTTTGCTTTTTTTAAAAAAAGGGAGAAACCAAACCACTGTTATATTCTCTTACCAAATACTTTAAGCTCCAATTCCATAAACAGATGTTTCTTAAAAGTCTTTAAAAAGATTTAATTCTCTGTTCTTCTTACAAAAATAAACAGTATATCAAGCAGTGATGAACAAGTTTTATCACTTGCTTCTGTCTATATTGCACAGCTATATGCACCATAATCTAATGCATCCAGGGCTCCTTACCCACCCACACCCAGAGTTAACAGCATACTAACCAGTTACAGATGTATCTGCTTCTTCTTTTGTATTCTTGCTATTCTTCGATTCCAAAAAGAGTGCAGCTGTTTCTGAAGCTCTTTCACTTGGAGCTATTTGAATACCCTGCTAACAAAAGTCAGAACAGAAGTAAATGAGAACTCAAGAGAAAAGGCACTCCTTTTCAAAAAAACCCCACAAAGATTTATTAGAAATGTGCTCTGGAATGCTGCAGCATTGAACACAGACGTTAAGATGGCAAAGGTAACATTGTGGCAGCACAAGAGTCACTCACTTCCTTTACAGCAACAAACAATTTCCTCTGCTGCTGGGGCTCCCTCTCATCTGCTGATAAAGCAACTCTGACTGTAACAGCTGTTTCTTCAGAATGAGAAGTGCTCAGAAGTGGTTTCAATGAAACGTCAAATATCTTCTCATAGTACGTGATGAGCAGCTCCACTACCCGGGCCTGGTAAGGGTAGTCCACAAGTGACGACAAAGAAACTGTAGCATCGCTTTGACGTGGTCTAATCAGAGTTGGGCCAAATATTATGCCAAGGTTGCTGGCTGACATTTTATTTTCATCAGACTGTTCTGTAACTCTGCATAAAGAGGGGAAAAAAAAACCCAAAAGAAACCCCCCAGAGTTAGAGGGGTTTATTACTTCAGAAATACTTTCAATATTAAAGGATTATGTCTAAAGGGGATAAGAGACAAGAAAAAACAAAGTTTTTGGTAGGCAGGCAGAATCTTCAGTGCAGACTACATTTAACAGTGGCTTGGACTTCCCACACAGGGTGTTTTTATGTCCTATTTGTTGAAGTTATTTGTGGTTATTTGGCATTTCTGGGGTTGGGGAAAAGAATGTCTCTCATTCTAAGTAATAATATAGCTATAGCCCAATATTACCCATTTTTATAGGTAATCATCAGTTTAGTACATCATCATACAACCGGCATATGGAGGACAAGGAAGTGAAATGTGACTGAAGAATGGCTATTAAGAGACATGATACAAGTTTCAATTTTCTCTTAATAGCCACCAAATCACTGCCCTATCTTTGTTACATCCCAATTTAAATCATATTTAGATCCCTGCATGTGACACTAGTTACTACTGACCCCAATGCTAGCAGAGAATCAAGAATAATGGAGGGCAACACTTTCCCTGCTTTATTTCCCTTTCATATTCTTCTCTCACTTGAGAATTCATTACATGGAAAAAACCCCAGCAATAGAACAGTGTCTTCAAAGGTATATGTGACTTCTTCCTCTACAGTCAACAAAAAGGTACAAGAGAGTCTTAGCATGCAGCATGGAGCAGTTAAGTTTTCAACATCAGTTTCCCTTTAAAGTATTTTATTACCTGTGAAGGTGTCCAATAAGATACTGAAGAGTGTTATAGTTTGGTACAGGCAGTTGTTTCAGAAGATCTTTAATTTTAATGATGATCCTATTCAGTTCAATACAGAGTGACTGTCTTGTCTTTGCTTTGGGGCTAGCTTGTTTAGCATCCAACTCCTCATTAGCGTTCTGGCTTTCTTTTGCAAGTCCAATGAACTCATTGTAAAGCCGAAACAAAATCAAGGGTTCTGGAAGCTGAAGAAATACGAACATTTCAGAAACAAACTTGAATTTTAACTTGTTTCCTTCCTGTTTTTCTTCAACTTTTTTTCTGGTCTAGCATCTTTTCTTAGATGATGATGTTGTTTAATCCTTGTTCATTAGCTCAATCCCCAATTCTTTCAAACCCAATCCCAGCTAACAAAAATATGCCTTCCTACACCTTTTTCCAGAAATCTTTTGCTAACCCTTTCCTACTTCAGCTTCAGGACTGAGCATTTATCAAAATTTATTGAAATAAGAAGATTCCAAGAAAAAAAAGATTTTTTCAAAATCACTTAATGGTGATTGGAATGCTCATCTCTGACAGCCACTGTGAGTAAGAGGACAGGACCATGCAGCTAATGGTTGTTCCTTTCAGGGTTAACAAGTTTTCAGAGTGACTCAATTTTGCTAGGCAACATCACAGCTTCATTTTTTCACATACATATTGAAACTGTTTTAGAAAATTCCATCATGAAGCTTTAAGGCTCCATTTTAGAAGAAAAAAATGGATAATCCCTCCATAATGAACACATCATGACTACTATGAGCATTTCATAAAATTTTTCTAGGCAGGTATTAACAGCAATATCTGCATGAATAACAGCATCTGTCTGCATGAAGAGGCAAGAACATGGGAATCTTATAAGACAGACAAATTCACTAATCAGAAAGGTTTTAGAAACTAAATTCTACTATGAGTAGACAAACAAAAGCTTGTTCTGCATGTGGTACTAAAAAGAGCCACAAAATCCATGTGGAATACATGTTGTAATCCCAGCAGTTTTCCCAGCCCTTGTCATGGGCTCCATGCGTAAAAAAAGAAGCCATTGCAGTTATACAAGGCACTTGTTTAATCTGCTGCTGTAGGACTGCTGAAGCAGGGTGTTTTTTCCGTATTGTACTGAAGAAATATACTACAGCACTTTGGTTTTCCATCTGACCTCTCGATTCCATACCTGGCGGAGATACAGCTTGAGAACATTGCTGATATCATGTGCATAGAGTTCCGAGAGCTCGACCAAATCCTTTCCATTTTCAAAAGCTTGACAAAGCTTTTCAACTCTTGATTTGGCTCCATTCACACGATAGATGCCCTAAAATTAAAAGGCCAGGACAACTTTATTTCAATTTGAAAGGAAATTGTAAAACATGGATGATATTGACAGCATTAAAATCTTAAGAGAATTTTTTTTTAAGATTGTGTCTGAAACTTAAGCATGAACAAACTTAAACGTACCTTGACATTGAGTGCTCTGCTTTCAATTTCTGACGTACACTTTTTGATGATGAAAGGAATGCCATCAGGAACATTTTTAGCAGCTTGGGCAAATTCCACTCCAAATAAGTGAAGCCTTCCATGAAGTTTTTTGTGGCCACATTGAATAGCTAAAGTCTCTAAACATTTTTTATGGCATGCAAGTGAACACTACAGGGGAAGAAACAAAAAAAGCACATGGCTTGATACAATTTGACACCATAAGAAATATCTCTGCTGTTTGTCACCCCATACGTGAGCAAAATGCAAAACTTATTAGTATAGTGTGCCTCTGCTTCAAGTTCACGGTGATTACACTAGCCACAAACTCCAGTTTTTATATAGAAACATAATTCAAATTTCCAAAACTCCCAACTTTACATAAATCCCAAACAGCAATTTAAACTAATTTTCAACTTACCTCCTCACATTCAGCTCCATGAAATACCACTAAGCTGTCACATTCTCTGCATTTAGATGGAGCCCTCAGCTTCCGTAGTTTGTGTGTTTGTGCTGCTTTGGACATGTTAGCATTTCTAAAAGGTCCTGGAGAATTTGCAGTTTCAGATGTGAGATCATTTAAACCTGAAGAGAATTTCTCTGTTATAGTCATTTAAATATCTACTATTGAGATGGTAGTTACTCTGACTTTTTAGAATTGTGCTGCAGAACACAAGTTGTAAGTAATGGCAAGTATCAAAGTAATCAAAAACATTTCAATCACAAGGAGGCAAAACTATGTTACAGTTCACATAACAGAGACATTAACTATCAATCTTATGTAAAAGCAGAATCAAACAATCATTTTTGCATTTTTAAGTATTCCATTTTCTTCTGTATTGTGGCAATGTGAAAATATTAGGACACTTAATTCCAACTGCCCTGCATCTCAGGCAACAATTCATGAAAGTTTAATTTTATACATTTCAAAATCCTGTACTAGAGGATGAAAGATGACTTGTTTTGGCCTGTACTGTTTCTGAAATACTTAAAAAAATAAGAGTATTTTGCAGCAAGGAAGAATTAACACATGCTCATGGCAGAAGCCATATAAAATAAAAATATATTTTAAAAAAATCACTGTTTCCTCTAAAATCATTGAAATATTTTGTAGACGATTCTAAAACTAAAAAGGATAGCAACTGGTCCTTTTTGTGTCCAACTTTTTTCAAGCAATTTACTTAAAATACTACCAACAACTCTGTGAACCAAACCCCTTTGTTTAAAGGTAACTTTAAATTAGCACATTCAGTTAACTGCCCAGAAAGCTTCTTAAATGCTCAAGCATTGATTAAACAATACCACTCCAAGTGAAAGCTTACATTCATTAATACATTGCCATGCTTTAAGTCTAGATCTTAATTAATACTGTTAACCACAGGTTCTTTCCTAGAAGGCAAAGTATATGTTTATGAAATAAGGACTAAGTAAAGAATTTCCTAAGGGCTTTACTGAGCAAGTGCCACAAATTTTTCAAAATTAGTTTGTAAGTACTGTAGACATACCATAGAACTATTTCTGATAATCCAGTTATTCAGGTTTCAATGCCTGTGGCAACATTGTCGTTATACAGTCAAAATTCATTTGAAAATTAGAAATAGCCTGGTCAAATCTGGGACAGACATTACTGAACTTGCTTATCTTAGCTGAAAAGGGTAAAATCTCAGTTATTATCCTAACCATTTGAATCCACTTTTTTCCAATTTGCTACTTATCAACTCTGTATTCGTGCATTTCATATCAAAGTTTAGAAGTTATCTTACATAACTCAGTGCCATGCAGCTAAATTTAAATGCAAATGTCTGGAGGGAATGGTTAGTGGATCATTTGCTTTACCTCAAGAGGGTGAAGACACTAGAAGTGTTCTATGGTTGCCCATATAGTAACCTAAACATATAAAGAAAATTCTGCACCACTTGATTAAAATGACTTGAACATTATTCTTCATCTCTCAACCTCAAGTGGATGCACACTGTATTGAAAAACAATGCTGTTGGCAATCACACCTTGTTAAAGTACTTTTCTTAAGCACATTAAAAACAAAAGCCACACACTAACAAAAAGCATCTTCTGGGGACTTCAGGCATGGAAACAACATTAATTACCACAGTCTGAAGGAGTGGGTGGCTCTCTTTCATCCAGATCATCTGCAGATGACATAGTCCCAGTGGAAGGTGTTCGGGGAAGCCGTCTTTTAAAATCCCCTAGCAGATGAGAAAAGTTTTCAGGAAGCTGTAAGTATCAGTTCTACCCAACTGTTCATTTCTCATTACATGCTCTGCTCAGTACTTGCTTATTTAACAATGATGTCTTTACTAATGTAAAACAGTGCAGGGAAAAGACTTCAGATTAGTGTAGCAGTGAGGGTAGGTGTACCTGGGCTGGCAGATGGAGAATCCATGGATCGGGACTCACTGCTTCCGCCTGCGCTTTCAGAGTCACTGCACATTCCTCCACTCTGGTTGCCAACTGACCACGATCTGAACGGTGGTGGCCCTCGCACTGCTTTTGAAAAGAAAGTCTGCTAATTCCAAATGTCAAAGACAAAATATACTTTTTTTTTTACTGAAGACTATGATTATATTCAAAATAGGAAAATATTGCACAAGTTACACGAACATGCAATATAGTGAAAAAACCCCAAGGCATATATTCCTGTAAAAGCTTCAGGAGCTAAGAAAATTATTTTCAGAAACTCGACAATTGTGCTTTTGCAGGAGACCTGCAATCAACATGGAATTTACAAAACCAATGGATTTTCAATTGCTAAAGCTAATTGAAATAGTTTAGTCCACTGAGCTTGACAGTACTTGCTTTTTGAATTGTATCTCACATTTCTTGTCAAAGGATCTAGGAATGCATACAGGTAGTTTTCCGTTTGTCCTTATTATGCTCAAGTACATCATGTTTTATAGGCTTTGAACTTTATAATATATTTTTAACCCTTCAGTGTTACATTTCTGACTGAGACACCAAGCATTTTTTTTTAATTTTCATTTTTAAAAATTTATTTATTTAGAGACTGAGCTCCAAAAGAAATACAAAAGAACTACCTTGAATATCTGTATTGCTGGAAGATCTCTTCTCTCTAACCTTTTGTGAACGATGATAAACTGGGCTTCCCACATCATCTAATGTCTGAGCAGGAAAATCTCCTGAACACTGAGATAAGTTACCATGGGATGTATGGACGCTGTTTGTTGATTGCTTATTAAAAACCCTTCGGAAAGAAGAAAGTAATTTGAAGAATTAATAAGACAAAATGTAATGAGAAGTAATGCATTTTTTTAATCCCTGGGCACTGAAAATGCTACACTTAATTACTATTCACGAACATACATTTTTGACATGTCATTCTCAAAATTTAATTTAATTCCGAAGTTATAAAATAAAAACATAAAAAGGGTGGCCATTTATTTTCAATTAAATATGTGAGATTTCCCAGTATTTTCTCTCCACCCAGAGAGAATCAGCTTTTCCACATCTCTTAATGTTCGTAATACCATGATCCTGCAGAAAAAAAACCAGCCTATCTGTTCATCTGAAGATAAGAATAATTCAGAAGCCATTGCATTCCATGATGATGCTTTCCCCTCCAAAAGACTCTCTGACCAGCCATCAGGCCATCAGGTGTGTTCACATGCTGTGCTTTTTAAATGCGTTGAAGCTGCCAGAATGTCAGTCCATTTTGAAAATCTGCTCTCATGATAAGGACAGAATACTGTTAACAGTAATTAATGTAAAATGCTGAAGCACCCTGGGGACAAAATGGCCTGCTGGCCAAGTTTAGCAGTCAGGAAGCTGTTCCTTAATCAGTTCTACCCTATCAAGCTTAAGGGAAACAGAGACTGAAAAACATTAAAATTTGCATTTGTTCAGGGAACTGTCCCTTAAATTAATGCAGACTCAAAGAATAAAAATGATCAAGTACATGAAGAATCACAAGGCTGTGACAAAGAACACAAAAGGTGGGGAGAGAGCAGGAGAAAAAAAACCACTCCTATAAATGTCAAGCAGTAAATATCTGGGAGAGCACCCAAAGTGTTGGAGATTTCATGCTCATCAGTTTCTCAGGGAGCTACATAGTTAAATCTCCCTAAGTCAAGGTTTATGAGTATAGCCTAAATCAATCTTAAAAGGCAGGAAATTTACAGACAAGAATTAAGAATATCAGCTTTAACTTTGAATTTCCTGCCTTTTGTTGGTAGAAGTCTGACTCAAGCATTCGGTTTTTTGTATTTTGTTTCCTTTTGAAAAACGATGACGAGGCTTTCCTGTAGAACTGTGAAACACACAGATTGAAATGGATATTCTGGTGCTTTAGTGCCAAGATGACTATTCTACAACAAATTTAAGGTGGAAGAGCATTTGGGATGCTGACATAATGAGCCATCTTTGTCTTGAAGTCTTTACTTCCACATTAGCTGGATCTTTCATAGTTTAACAGCAAAAACTTCCATTTCATACAGGTTGGAAAAAAATAATTAAGTTATAACATGTCCCCACGAATGGACTCTGAGCTTTTTTTAGGCACACAGCATGAGACAGAAATCAAGAAACACTTCCTGCCAAAAAGATGCCAAATGTAAACAGTATGAAAGAAGCTACTATATGTAGCAGCAAGGCCTGTAGAAGGGGAAAACTACCTCTTCAGACTTCCTAAACTGATTATCAAGTACTACTGTCACACAACACTACCAAGTCCAAAATTTAAATTTTTCATATTAACCAGTACCTACATTAAAATAGTAACAAATCAAGTCTTGCACAACAATTGTCAATATTTTAGCAAGTCTTACTGCATAAAATGACATTCTGCTTTAATGTCAACATTATATATAATCTACCATCTAAAGGATGAGACAAAGACAATAGGAAAGCATGGTAAAACACCAGGATTCCTTAAGTTCCTCCAAAAACATTGTTCTATTGTTAAACAACATGTGCCTAGTGTCCCATTCTAAACCAAGCAGTTGCTACCTGTACTTTGGCACTTACCCATCAACCTGGGAACTCTGGGTTTCAAAACAACCTGATTCAACAGGAACACCATCCTTTGGCAAACTTTTCACAAACTCTGAATACTGCTGACCAGGGTCATAGAGTTTGGCACTCTCACAGAGGGACTGGCAGTTAACTGGAAGAGATACAACCTGAGCATGCTGCAGCTGGAACAGGTTAACTGTTGCCTGTTGGGAGAGAAAGATTTTCATTATTTGTAGATCATTTACAAAATATTTCACTTACACTTTGCTCAACCCAAATTAATACTGTAGCAGAAGATTATTTGAACAATAAGACTAGAAAACAGTAACATGTTAATTTGTGCAAGTCTCCGGAAAATTGACTGTAAAAAGTCCATCTGTAATAGAGATACGAGTATTTCTCTCCTCTCTGGGTTATTGAATCCTCCCAGTAGCAAAGGCTATTCCAATTGCTTCTCACTTTGGGTTGATCAAGATAAACAGCAAGGGCTTTTGCTATCAAAAAGGCTTTTTCGTGTTCTGGAGGGAATATTAGTCATCACTAC
The DNA here is from genome assembly GCA_013397115.1 of Edolisoma coerulescens. Taxonomy (NCBI): domain Eukaryota; kingdom Metazoa; phylum Chordata; class Aves; order Passeriformes; family Campephagidae; genus Edolisoma; species Edolisoma coerulescens. The sequence goes on from VWZW01007169.1 coordinate 1,408,700, forward strand.
AATGACGCAGTAGTTGGAATTACAAACCCAGGTGAGCTCCATATTGTCTTGAGACATGAAATGGACAAAACTCTGTCCCAACAGACAGATTAACTGAAGACTTTCTTCATTAAATTACATAACACTTCTAAATTATTTTATCACATGCCAGAAACCAGAAAAGGGGGACACTGCATAACTGCTTTGTCAGCTTTCAGATTGCAAAGTAGTTTGCAATTTAAATATGCTTGAACTGACAAGTCTATGCTTTCTACTCTTATGGGTTGGTCTTGGTGTTGCTTGTGGAACAGGGTTAAGTTTGATGTTTTATATTCCCTCCCTGGCCCAGCATTGTCATTGTCTCATCTAAATAAACCAAAAAAACCAAACAAAAAGCCCCAAACATCTCATGGTATAATGCGTTCTTATATTCTTCAAGCTTCTTTTAAAAATTGTGCATGTAATATGCAGTTTTGACCATGACTTCCCTATCACACACAATAAATTAGTACATTCTGCTAGTCATAATGGATCCTGCAATAACTGAGACTGCCATCACGGCTGAAGTGTGTTAATGTCTGTTCTGGGCTTGATCCAAATGTCTTTGCGAATGCACTAATCAAAGCAAAGAAAGCTGCACTCTTAAGCAACAGAGGAACAACTACTGCCATCGAAATTTTGAAAAGATATTTTATACGGATTGTATAGTCAGGGTGTTTGCAAGGCAACAGCTCACGAAACACCCAAAAACGTTCAAGACCCCCCACACATTTTTTTTTAAACTCCTACCAGAAAGAGAACACAAATAGATTAAAAGTTTTCCTTCTTTTTCTGTTGGCTGGACATCTGTCCTTTGAAAGCTTTCTATTTAAAATGGGGTCTATGGGGCTCTTAGTTTTAACAATATATAAATATCTGTGCAAAATATATTTTAAAAACCATGCTTACAGCTTTAAGAGTAAGATCACACTGGTAAATAAGCTCCCGAAGTTGTGTTAAAACATCACTTTTAAAGCTTTCCAAATCACTTCTTTTTTCTTCAACTTCTGCCATGCTTGCTTTATAGTGTTCATTGGCTTCTTCAGCCTAAAGAAAACATAAGTATAAAGAGCTCATGGACTACAGCCCTTGATACTAGAAGCAAGAAAAAACTCCACTCAATATGCTTGTATTTCAGATTCCCTTTTACAATTAAAAACCAGAAGTGCACAGCATGATTCAAATTAAAAATGTGAACTTACTCGAATACACTCATTGGGAAAGCATGAATAAAACCAGAAGAGTCTTAACTTTAAAAGCAAGGAACAAAACCTCTTTACCTTTTGCAGAGCTTCCTCTTCTAGCCTTCGCTTTTTTTCCAGTTGCTTGCTGAAATCTTTCACAAAGCTTCCACTTGAGCTAAGATGTTCCTCCTCAGCACGAGTAGTACAGGATTTTGCCTTTTCATACTCATCTTGACGCTGTGTATACAGCAACTTGGCTTTTCTTAGAGCAGCTTCCAGCTCTTGCTGCAGAATGCAGCAAAAGAAAAAGCAGAAGAATGAACAGTATTAATTTTTCAGTTATTTAATGTAATGTTTAAAGAGACTTATGCACAGGTCTGTATGCTGCAGTACAAAGTATACAGTCATTGAAAGACAACCTCTTACAAATACCAGATTGCCATGAAATGGACAGTTACATCTACTTTCAATAACCCCTAGAGACAATGTGTGAATGTAAGTGTCTAACAGCCTAGTTTGAAACTTTCATCCTTTTGAAGAATTCTAAGACTGAACCATTAGATATGAGAGAATTACCAACCATTTTTTTCTGTTCTCGCTGCCAAAGTTCCTTGATATCTTTCCTTTGTCTATCCAACTCATTTTTCCTTCCAAGAAGAGGCTAGATAGGAAATATTAATGGAATACATTAAAGGCATATAGGCTGGAAGTTTGTTCTTTTAAATATTCTATAACGTTATATATATTTTTGTCTTTTTCTTTAAGCATACCTGCACAAATTTGTTAGACTGGAGAGCAGCAGCTGTTTGTTGCCAAAGTTGACCATTCTCGATATCATTTTGAAAAGCATTAATGAATATTGACTGGAATGGCATATAATCCTAAAATTACACAAAACATATTAATGTTCCAGGTAAGACAGAGGGGTAATGACATACTACATGTCTGCATAACTGAATTAGATTTTCAATTAAATTTAGTGAGGTGTTTACTAAGATAGGTATGAATGTCAGTTATGAATGTAGAAAATTACTAATTTCTCATCTGCAATTCATTCTACCAGGAAAAAAGTCTACAAGTCCAAATCGCAAAGCATACAAGATATTAGACCGAAAAAAGAATATTGTGAAAACTGATCTGCATACTCAACAAAAATAATATTGTATATCAAAATTTCCCTAACAAATGGAAAGACATAAAATGCAGATCTCTTAACCACTGCTTTATAGTATAAATCAATTTTGTATCAGCTTAAAAATCCATTCCTCAACATCATCAGAGTTTCACTCCTGGGCAAGCCATCCAATAAAGATTTAAGACTAAGACAAAGCCCCTAAGGTATACTCACCTGGTGTCCAACAACAGCTTTAGCAGTTTCAGCCATTTTTGCTAAGTTTCTAGCACACTCCACTTCTGTTAAGAAAATTTCACAGTTACTGTTTACATTATAACACAACAACAGTTATAACACATGCTAAATGCATTTTACAGTCTTCCTTTAACAAACAGACTACAGAGGGGACTACCTTCACTTTGTTACAGGCCTTTAATTAGAGGAAATGCACGATAGCTCTGTCCACTTCAGCAGAACAGCTACTAATTTAGAAATCACATTATTGACAGTCTGCAGCACAGAGGCCTGACAACAGATTTAATTTCATCATGACAAAGCTGATTAAATGCCAGAAAGAGCCACTCACCCAAGCTAAGCTTTTTTTCTACCCATGCGACTACATCCTTGGTATATTTTGACCATGCTTTAGCATAGGACAGAGCCGACTCAATTCCACTGTCATTTCTTAGGAGCATGCTATCAACCTCCTCTGCTCGAAGATGTCCTGCAAATAAAGCATCCAAGACAAAGAAGTGATTTTTAGACATGACCACACACTGAGAGCAAAGCCAGTGTTAGCCAACTGTGAGTGCTTAAGAAGCTCTGATCTTGAGTTGGTCTTTAATGCTAGTTGACTCTAAACAGGACTGACAGAGGTTTTAGAACAAATTAAAGGGTCATAGTATTTTATCTGGAGTAGTCATATGGTCAGCATAACTTTCTTCAAGAAAGTGACCCAACAAAACACCAATCGTATGACAACACACAGAAGGTGCTTCAGGCCTTAGTTCTTCCCCCCCAGCCCTCAAAGCAACCTGGGTTGATTACTTAGAAAAGAATGAAGCCTTTGCAATAGCTTTTTTTTTTTACAGTGAAGTTGTAATGGCAGCGTAGGTGTAAAAAAGTGACCAAGCAACTTACTTAGAACATTTTTAGAAGAAAAACCCCACAGATACAAAATGGTGTTTATCAGTGTTAAATGAATGACCTACCTTGAATATCATCCCTTTCATGCAGTGAACCCCCAGACTCCACAGAAAGATTCTCAAAAGACTGTTGTACAAGAAAGAAAACATCAAGTTAGCAAAGAAAATCTCTCACTGGAACTGAAAGCTAACAGCATAAATGGCATTATCTGCCTTTTTTTTTTGCAGATAGATGAGATAAAGCAAACTGCACCATAACTCCCTCTCATCTAAGGCACAACATCTTTTAAACTCCCATTGCTGTCAAATGAGACCTAATAAATAGCAAGGAATCATTACGTACCTTTACATCAACAAGCTTGAAAGTCTGTGATGAAAGAGTTAAATATCAACCAGATTTGCTAAACAATTAAGTGAGCACCAGCTTTTCTTAAATCCCTCCGTATCTTTTAAAAACCATTTCACACAGACCTAATGCCAGATACATATAACAGACATCTTTCTACACGCCATTACAATGCTGTATTTCTTCCTCAAGGGAATAAAATTAGGATTTTTCGTAAATTACTTGCAGATGGTGCTCTGTAGGCACAACAGCTGACTAGTAACACTTGCTAATGAAGCCCTGACAATCAGTACAACCTGACAATGTAATCCAATAATAAAAGGAATTTAGCACATCATGTCATCCTACCTTTTTCTTCACACTGCATTTTGCTACGCCTTTAATTGTGCAAGTTGAATTATTTATAGGACTGTGCTGTAGACCTGACTGCTCAACAAATTTAAATGAATAAAAAGTTTACCTTGTAACCACGACTCCCTTAAAAGCCAAACCAAACCAGACATCAAACTCTACATAATTTTAAATGGATAAACTACTTTTGAAAACTTTGAAGCAGACAGAAAACAAAGGCTAAGAAATAGCTGCAAAGTGCCCTTAAGCTTTGCAAGAACAGCTTGTTTCCATTTAGACTTTGGCACTGGTTTATTTTCAGACATTCACTAAAATGGAGCACAGTTATCAATGATAAAAGTAGTTTTGGTTTGTTGGGGTTTTTTAATGTAAATGAAAACTGATCATAAATCACACAAAGATCCCTCAAGAATCATTGTTTACTTCTCAGCAAAAACAGCTTTTCCATAGACCAAAACATGCAAGGTATTAATCATCAATGACGTCAAACAGAATCTAACTACAGCCTAAAGACCTGCTTCATTCCTAAGAAAGTGGAATACTATTACAGTGGCTGTCTAATACAAGAAAGGTTCAAAAAAATGGAAGGGCTTTTCCAGAACAGATGGGAAATCTATCCAAAGCTGTCCCCAAGTAAACTGTTAAAAAACCCTAAAATCTTAATTTAGCAATGGATCAACATTCGGTTGCAGAGAAAGCCTGAACATTCCTAGATTTAGTTCAGATTTTACATAAAATATTACTGTCTTCAAGTAGATTTTAAAGTTGTTAGGGAAGAAAAACATAATAATAAGAAAACCCCCATACTTCATATTATCTCGATGCACTTTTAAGTTCTGGTCCTAAAAATTATTTCCCATTCTGTAAGACCTAAATCGCCGCAGTCCTGCAAACTGTTCACTCCTTTCCAGTAAAGCAGGCACACTAGTTAAGGCAGCTAATCAAAGATCACTCATTCTTTCACATTCACTCACTGCAAATATGTGATACCACATTTTAGAAGCAAACATAAATACTTTTATCTATGTCCTAGAACTTATTATCAGAACTTGATCCATACAGCTTGCCCCCTCAAGCAACCAGTGACTCATCCCAGTAGTCCTAGCAAAAATTAAAAGCCTGACTTCTAGACAGATTTCACTTCCAACCTCAACCAGTCTCTTGTGTCTTTTTTTCCCTCATTACCCAAGACTCTCACCCTGACACATGCAAATCTCTTCACACACTTTGAAAATTTTATCCTTCTTTATAATGCTCTCAGATCTGCACAGCATCAAATAGCACTCAAATAGCTTGTTGAGTAAGGAAAGGTCAGACATGTCTGTCTGGTCTCTTCCAGCATATTTTACAGCGCTTTTGTTTTTGATTAAAAAATATCTTTGCTTCCACCTTGAACATCTGGTTGAACTACAAGAACTAAAATGAGAACAATTACATTTGCTAAGAGGGGGTATACATATCATTTAACTTAAGCTTCCAAGTGGAATGCCTTAAGTAAAGAATGTAGACTCCCCTGCAGTCAAGAGAAGCAAGATCGCTACCCACCCCCATCCTTGGAGCCATCCTCATCAACTTAATTAGGGAGGTCCGTAACTAAAAAGGCAATTAAAATATTTCCCCTTAATCAACCCTCAAAGTATTTACATGTTAAATTCTACCAAAATGTTATGCTCTGTTTAAAATACAGCTAGCTGCTATGATCAACCACTGAACACACACAACTACAGCAAAAGTTAATACAGCTATTAAATATTTTGCATTTAACTCCTCTTAACACTCAACTTCTAGCTGGCCTCCAAATTGCTCTCTGAATTGTAAATCAAAGTGAAATGATTCACCTGTTAAATGTGTATTTATTTGCCTAAATGAAAATGTACTTAAGACAGATTTCTAAGAAACTGAACTATGTTATTCTACCTGCTCCAAAATTTGTAATTGTTCACCTTCACATTAGGAAAAGCAGGAGATACTACAAAAGCAAGCTTTTAAATATAAGCTGGTGATTTCTGAAGCATCTAGAATGGAATTCCTTCTTCATTTCACTATATTTGAATTTGCCCTTAGCCTTCCCCCCACCCCCATGTTCAGAAGAGTGATCTTTTAGACAATCAATCATTCACTTCACAATACAATATATAAGACCATCTCATGCCACAAGCACGTATTTTTGCAATGCAAAACCATTTCAAGATGAAAATGTTGGCAAATTCAGCACCTTCCTTCTGCTGGTGAACCAATTTGATGAACATGTACTTCTTCAAATAATCTCATTTAATTTACATGAGATGCTGGGTATTTTATTTCATACTTTTTATCAGCAACCTAATTCTAAGTTTGCCAGAACCAGTTTTCTGGGTAGCCTACTCTTCCTACATATTGTTTATGAAGATAAGTTTTGAAGCAACTACAGAAGTAGAATTCGTGTGATAGCACACATGGGAGAAAGACAGATTATCAAACATAGTGAAAATCTGAAACGACTACTCAGCTGTAGCTGCATGGCTTGCTGCACACAAGCCTGTGTGAAGAAATGCTAAGTCTTAAGTATGTTTCAACAAAGCCTTTAAAAAAACCTCACAGTCTAACATTTTTAACCTTGCTACAACTTAGCTTGTAATACACACTAATTATCAATTGTATCTTCCTTGCATGCAACTCTTAATTTTATTTGATTTACCTGAAAGTCTGCTGCTAGATACACAAAAATTCAAAACAGAATTTGGTATTGAGCATCTTTCGGTCATACCTTCAGAGTGTTTAAAGGGAAGTTTAAAACATTAGTGTTTTTCTTTGACTACCTATAAGTTGACAGTTCTTTTAGTGAATTGTTGCTGAAACAATTACAGCACAAAGTGGGCTCTGAAAGAAGAAAAGCTTATTTTGTCATGAACACTAGTCTTTAAAAGCCAAAATGAGGTCATCAAACCTTTGGTTTCCAGGTTTAACAGGTAATAGTCTAACTACTTCAGTGAGCAATCATTCAAGTATCTTTCTTTTCAGTATTTCTTTTCACTTAAACAATTTAAAAATCTTAAAAACAATGACAGCAGGCAGCCCTGTTGAGTCATTGCTATCATTTAAAATTGAGAATACATTCAAGTATTTGAAAGCTTGAATACACATTTTTCCTGGGTTGAATCTTCTTTTAAAACTCAGACAACTCCAAGTGTCCCAGCCCCATGATGCAGAGAGTTTCAGTGAAACTGAAGTCTCCTTTAACAGATATCATTTTACACTCCGAGAGAACGTGCTTAGCCTACCCTACTTCTCCGAGATACAGGAAGTCCCAATGACGAGCCATTGTCTACATCTCCCATAAGGAAGTCTGAAACACTGCCAGAAAAACAAAGAATTGTGTTACTTCATTACTTTACCTCACCAAGCAATTTTGTATCACTGAATTCAAAAATTCAGATAGTGTTACTAAGAACTTTAAAAGTTCTGCAAACCATTTTTAGTAGTGGTCTTATATTCCCTGCAATTTCTATACCATCCTAGATTTCCTTATTAAGGAAAAAACCAAACTGACAAAACCATAAAGCAGTAAAGTTGTTCTAGATGTAGTTAATTTAAATTACTTTATTAGAAAATAGTTGTCCAAAAAAACCCTAAAGCTTTTGTTATTGTTGAGCCTTAATTTGATTCAGCTCCATTGAGTTCTTTTAAAAACTCCTTCTGGATTCAAACTTACACGTTTCCAAAGGTGAATGCCAATGTTTCAATGGAAGAAAATATTTCACTGAAGAGTTCTCTCTTGTTTTCTTCATTAACTTCTTTGAAGTTCACCGCTTATGAAAACAAAAAAAAAGAAAACCAAAGGCTGAGAGGTGGGGTCCATCAAGCAAGTTTACTAGGCCTAGAGACAAATTTTAAACACAAAGTCTCCTACAGAATATGCAACATTATGCTTTTCTGAATAATTGAAAAAGCACAGTTTAAAGAAGATTAGTAAGAGAGTAAACACTAAAGGAAAAAAATTAACACAATCCAGATGCTTCCCACAATGAAGTCAGATTACTCTTTCACTTCCTGTATCTTCCCACTTAAGGAGCAGCTTTGTGTGGAAACGTTGGTAAACGCATGGAAGACAAAAACAGTCATTTACCAACTAGCGTCAAATCACACAGCAGCAGCACCACCACAAAGCAGCTCACAAATGCAGTCAGATATTTGAAAAGCTGTTTCTTTTCTGAGTAGAAATTACAGAATTCCAAACAGGAGCAGTAGCTCGTGGGGGTGTCCCCCCATCTATATGCAATGCAGAACACAGCATTTCTGGCTTGAGAACAGGCAAGCAGAAAGCTATCAAAAGGTGGTGTCCACGGCAAAACCCTTCAATTATTAGCTCCATAGTCTGGCAAAAGCCCCTCAGCTTTTCCTGTTAAAAGTGCGGAAGAAACTCAGCATAACTATTGGTGGTCCAAAATAGGAAGAAGAGTGTTGCTGAACAAACTAGATAGTTTAAAGTGGTCATCAAGTACTCAGCCACTCAATACAGCCTTTAGCACGCTTCCATGACAAGCTGCAATAATGAGACAAGAAGAATGATTCATCCAGAGTTTCTATTAACAACTACTAAACAAGAAAAGGGAGGGAGAAAGGAGAAGACAAAAAGCACAACCATTTTTGTCTGTTTCCAACTTAACTCCTTAATCAATGAGGACTGGGAGATTTTTTTGTAGAAAGCTGCACACACTCCTTTGAGCTGAAGCTGTACCCTCTGGATGGAAGTTTTTCCCAGTGTTACATTGTGAGAAATGAACATTCACCAAAGTATATTTTTTTAAGCTTACTTTTTTTTCCAGTTTACTTTAAGAAAGTTTTTTTTTTTAAAGCAATGCAATATTCTTAATTCTCTAGATGTCTAAGTCACACATGCTCACACCTATTTCAGAGATACTGCAATGACACGCATACAGGTATTCACCCCACATCACTTTTTGCAAAATCTAACAAGGTTAATTTGTCTTCCTTACACTTCAAGTACAAATAGAATACAATGACTTGTAGAAGTAGCAAAAATAAAATAATTGCCCATTCTATACAAATTTTCTCAGCAAATTAACAGGCTTTAATCTTAAAAAGTATTCAAACTTCCTGCCAGGTGCCTAAATACTAATGGGTAACAAACAAAGAAAGTACAGTAATCTGCTCCCCCATTAGACTTCCTTTGTGAAAGGAAAAGTTTTTAACCAGTAAAGTAACACAGTTAAGAAAACAGAGGTTTACAGACTATGTTAACAGACTTGATCAACTTTTTGTAACAACTATTTCTACACAAAGCCATTACAGAAAACACATATTCTTCTCAGGGGCTATTTTTACAATCACTTGCAGATACGAAATAATGTTGTAGTAAGCCTACAGCAAAAAACAATTACAGCATATTACAAAAACACTACCAGTCTCTGTTGACACAGTTCACGGCTAAATTACAGCTTCTCCTACCTCTTCGTTCTGTTACACTTTGTAATTACACAAAAAAATGCCTCTGGCACCTTTGTTTGAAAAGAGACTCAATAAAGCTTCACAGATGATTTTTTTTTTAATAACTTTGTAAATAGCAGTGGATTTCTTTTTTTTAAATTCAGGTTAGTTGAAAACCTCAACTTTCCAGAAATAATGCTGCGTATAAGGCTAAACTTTGCATTCCAAATCATTAAGCAACAACAGTCACAATGAGACAATCTATTGATTACTAGCCACTAATGACTGGAAAAATCATTTAAGAGCCTGCATGAAATGCAAACTGCTTCAAAATTAGAAGGAATTAGCAAAACTTGTCTGTGCATTCAAAGCACTTACCACTGAAACATTTGTATATCCATTAGCCGCAGTGTCTTCCGAGAGAGAGCACTTCTTTCACTTAGTTAACAAGACATTAATATAGAGAGCCTTTCCCTAAAGAAATGCCGTCTGTTTCACTCTGCCTTCCTGTTCCAGGAAGAGTTTTGTTAAGCTTTACACTTCATATGCCAGAGAAATCCTTTCTCTTCAGGATCCATCACAAAAGGAATAACAAATCTCAAACTTTTCAGATTTACTTCTTTTCACTTCTCCCAAAACAGGTTAGTCTAATCTCTCAGCAATTCAGTAGAATACCGCCAGCTTTTTTCTAGCTTACCACTGGAATGCTGATGTACTTAACGTCAACTTTAAACCACGCACTCTCTTTCCCCAGGACATCCTGACTGCACACAATAGCTACTGACAACAATGAACTATAGTAATCTTGCCATGTCTGGAAATGACAGCTATCTATCTATAGTTCTACAGATTTCAAGTATACAACTAGACAACTCTTTTAAGCAAGATTTCAGATGACACATAATGAACTTCAAAAAAATCATACGACAGTGATGCGTTAAAATCCAAATCCAGTACCAGAAATGCAAGCCTAGCTTACAGTGGATCTCTATTTCCAAAGCTGTCTTCAAACTGAGGTGGGTTTGGCAATCTTATCAAAATGCTGCAGTATGCTATAGTTTCAGCTCTTGGGTCATGCCATCAAAACTTTTTTGAATCAAGCACAGACCAGGCTGGGGAACCAAAAACAGCCATGGGAGTTTTGGAAATGAGAATCCCAGAAGCTGAAGTACTGCCTGAGGACATTTGAGCAATGCTGCTAAAACTATGAAGAAAAGGCTGACAGCTGTCAAGACGGAAGGGCAACCAGGGCCTTTAAAAGGCGATGCTTGGATAGTTCCCAGTGAACCCACAAGCACACAGCCCATGGGACACAGCCATGCTGGAGTCTGCACAAGTTCACTTGCTGCCTCAACCCTGCTGCCCATACACACATGCAGGACTGGCAACATCAAAGCTGCCTTGCCAGCTGTCTGCAGAGCCTGGACAAGTCAAAACTAAACCAGAATTTGCTCTTTGCAGGTCAATTTTCTCATACCTGATAGATATATATGGTGACAACACAATCTGTCTTTTTAGACAGGAATACATCTTCAATCCATATTTTACTAGTTGACTTACAAGAAGTAAGCAACTGGCTGACTTCGTGGAACTGAATATCTCTGCAACCAATTTTATCTTTAAGCTCACAACAATGCTTTCAAAAACCTTTCAGAACTATTTCAAAAACAAAACCACCACCCAAGCAAAGAAAAAACCCAACAAAGACAAAAAGACCACTCCCTCTCTCAAAACAAAGACTTGTAGTACTTCTTGTTATTACATCTCTTGTTCAACAATATGTAAAATAAATGGGGAGAGGAACATCAGTAAAGAGCAATAGTATGGAGATTGGAAAGAGGCAGAAGAATGTTCTTGTATCCTAGAGAGGATCAATAAGCTGTCCAGGCCCCACTGTTCTACTTTTAGTTCTTAGTGCTATATAATTTCACCAGCCTGTACTTACTACCAGGTTTGGTAGCCTCCTCAACTTGAGCTGGATGCCAACAAGACTGTTTCAAGGAACTGTTTCCTACTCCTTCCAAAATAAATTTTGCTCTGAATGTACATCATAAATGCACCAACAAAACTGAAATTACTTTATCTTGTTTGAGGTATTTCTTTTTGATGCGGAACTACTACTACAAAAAAACTATGCCTAAATAGGAAATTTCTACAAGACAAGGGTAACTTTCAGCTTTACCAGGAATCAGTGTTCATTCTAGTGATTAAGTCAAAGGACGTAATTAAGAGCAAAAGAAGAGTACAAACTTGAATTCAGCATGGGATCAGGAGAATCATGTACTCTGGGCCATCAGAGTTAAAGGCACCGAGTGGAAAAATAACTACGAATATGATGCTGTGCCAGAATGGGAAGTGACTTACAGAAACAGGAGTCTGAACAGGTTCCAAGCAAGATGCTTCAGTAAGTCTCAATTCTTCTAGGTCAAGTGAGATGTCATTTAAAAGACATTCTTCATGAAGCACTCAAGTTGGCATGTATAAGTAGTAGAGTCCCAAGAGGCCCAGTGAACCATGTCATGTTCACGATATAACCAGAGAAATCCAATATGTCACGTCCCACTCTTCTCACTGCCATTTTCCTTCAACCTCAGTCCAAAATAGTACAAGTCTGACAAATCTGTACTGCCAAGCGTGATTCTCTGTAGCAAGATTCAGATAACATGTTACAGCTAGTTTTTCCTTCAATCTGTCTAAAAGGAACAGCACTGGACATCCAAAGCAGAACCACAAGCACATTTGTATCATTCCTATTGAAGGTCCTGAGAAATGGCTGAGAGGCTCGAAAGAGGGTCACAAGCACTCTAATTTTTGTTAGCCTTCAAAATATTCACACTTGCAGTAATCTAAAGGGGGTAGTCTATCTGCACTGGACATTATGTTTAAAGCCCGGTGCAACTTGTCATAGTTATGAGAACATTTCACAAGACAGAGTCACTAAGGTTCCAAAGTTATTGTAACTGATTTAATGAAGAGCAAAAGGCATTTGTTTGTTATAATAGCAGTTTGTTCCTGTATGAAGTTCCAAAGACAAAGTAGATTTGAAACCCTGACATTATGCAAAGACTCAAAAACCAGGAGGTGGAATCGTGTAAATCCCAGCTTGTTTCTATTTTATCCTCTCCTAAATAAACATCAGAATTTTTCCATGCCAGGTTAATTTTCTTCCTACTCATAAATCCAACTACGGAGTGCTTCCATATCTTTTTATAGTTCTGTCCTTCAATGACAAGAAACAGATGAGTCACATGAACTGTTCATAATGTCACATTAACAAAGACAGGGAAGACAGAGGAAAAAGGACACTGGATATGTTCTACCAGCTCCTCACATTCTTGTAGCTTCCTGTTTATTCAAAAGCTGCATTACCTCTAGTGAAATAACCACAGCTGAAAACCTGTGAATGCATGTGTTACAGACAGGTCACTGTAAGCAAATCTGAGGTCTGATATGCTTACAACCACCACAACGTGCTGTATTTTTATTTCCGCTTTCTCAGTACCAGCGGTCATACACTTCGGTTTGAACATAAACTTGGAGCAGTAGGATCCTCAGAAAAAAACCAGCTGTAAAAACCAAACAGGTGCTAAAGGCAAACTGCCTCCACATTTACCACAGATTATGCTGGGGGAGGTAGTCTGTTTTCATACAGCAAAGGCTTCACCGTTCTCAGAGAAGCAGGACTGAAGTACCAGTCAGAAAGAGCCTTGAAGTCTCAAATCTCCCCATTTCCATCTCCAGAGGTGTGACAAATACAGTGTCTGTCTGAGCAAGCACTGACAGGCATGACAAAAATCTTCATATCAAAGTACTTGTTTGTATCAATGGCTACAAATATTGAGGCAGTCCTGACTGAGACCATCTTAAATGTGATCTGGAGTTCACCTTCCTTGCAATTATGTGGCCAGGTCACACAGCCTGGATCATAGGAAAGACGTTTTGCCACAGAACGAGTTTGTATTTACTTCAGCCAAAGGATCACAGAATGGTTTGGGTTGGAAGGGATCTTAAAGCTCATCTAATTCCAGCCCCCCTGCAAAATAATGCAATCCCTCTGTGACTGTAGCTCCTCTTAAACACAGTATATTAATGGAGAGTGAAGTCTACAATACAAGTCTTACTTGTATATTTCAAGTGCAAACAACTAGATCTGTTCAGGGGAGAAAAAGTAAAAAGTATTTGTGGATACCTGCATTGCCAAAAAACCAAAAAGCTTAGTACTAAAATTATTTCTTCTGCTCACTATCAAGGTAAATGAATGAATCCTAAAAAAACCATTCAAATAACAGCTACTCATAAAAACAGGTAGAAACAGAAGCATATAAGGAAACATACAAAACACAAATGCATCTGCCCAGGGTTCAGTGCTGTCTAAACTGTATGATAGAACACTACGCGCCAAGAAGAGAAAAAAAGTATGGTATCAAATTCAGAAAGCTGCAAGTACTCTAGAGGAATGGATTATGTAATTCAACAAAGTGCTTAATTCTCCACTTCTGAAGTAAAAGGGTGTAGGAGGGACAATAGATAAATCTAGATCTGGAAAACTGGTTCAGCACTAGAACTATAGAAAGTGACCTTGGACTTACCACAGACGTTTAAAGTATACACAAAAAATTCACAAAAAGCCAATGTAATTATGGACTCAATCAACAGCCTTACATGCAAGACAAGGAAAATTATTCTACTAGTTTACCTTGTGAACTTGGACAGTACAGACTGTGATTAATATGGGGCATTGCACATCAAGAACAAAATTAATAAACTATGTAGTCCAGGGAGGATAGATGATATTGCAGTGGTTTTTGAAAACGTGATTTAGCAAAGGCTGATGTGATATGATTCACTCGCATACCTTAGGTCATTTTCCCCTCAACATTTCTTGAATTAAAGAACAGTTGAACATTGTCCTGTGTCCACTGAAATTAGGGCAAAATAGAGGACACGGTCATCTCACCATAGCACTTAAGCATGGAAACGGCTTGTCTAAGGTGGAAGTAGAATTATGTTCACTAAACAATTAACATTTTCACTAAACATTGACTACCACTGTATGTGTGGACTTAACTCTCCCCATGATCAACAGGCAAACAGCATCACGAGGTGATGCCTTGGAGTGGCTACCTGAAAACAGAGGCTACACAAGATTAAGAGAATAAAAGTGGGTATTTATTGAAGGGCCTTCAATAAGGTACATTTATGGGCAGAGCCCTACGGCTACACCCAAAATGGACATTGGGTCACAGGTTTTTCACACTTTTATAAATTTGGTCCATTTGCACATCAGGATTAATTCTCCAATTACAATTTCAGGTAATGATGTCATTACCCCAAGCTTGTTCCCCCTTTCTAGAGGTTTAGTTTACATATTTTTGGGCCTGGACAATAAGGTGTCCTTGAGTCCAGGCGTAGAGAGGATTTGTTATGTCTAACCAGAATGGGAGAACAGCAGCTAACAGGCTATATGGAGTTCTAGAGTTACACACTAAAGCAGTACAGGATCTGAAAAATATAAAAGCTAAATCCTAAGGCATCAGAGGCCGCAGGATACCCTCTGCGTTTCTGCTGTTATGTACAAACCTCTAAAGCAAGTTCAGGAGTTATAGCCTGTCCCACGATCATGTGAAATACCAGGTACAGAACTATAGGAAACACTATGCGTAACATGAAGAAAATGCAAATACCTGCCAAGATCCAACAAACTGGCAAAACTATGTAGCAATAGGAAGAATCCATAAGAAGCTTGGAAGAATCCAATATATAGGAATTGGGAAGCTAAACACCTTAGCATTTTAACTGATATTCCCACTTTACTGAATCAACAATATATTTCAGACATACTAAGATAAATAGGAAACAAGAGGGAAAGCCTAGAAGAGGAAGAAAAACTAAGCTATGTGTCTCTGAAGGAAGATATCCTACATGATTTAACACAGGCAAGAGGCAGAGATTTAACCCTACTCAAAGCTGGTTCCACAGTAATATACCAGACTCCAGAGCAGGAAGAGCTGCAGTCCAAGGTTACACAGAGAAGGAACAGGTTTATGGAGCTGGAGCAATTGAGTGCTTCACTATTTGCATTTGTCTGACAGGCCAAGAACTGCAGTAGCAAAGATCAACAATAGAAAGTATTAACATATGCCTGCAACACTTTTTCTTGTTGCTGTTAACACCTTTATTGACAAATGGCTATGATCCACTTGTGGAATTTATAACTGTTTGACCATTCAGATTTGGATTGCTCAGAGATTTCTTCACCTGATATAAATACAGTACCATCCCTACACATTCATAGAATTAGGCAAAGATTCTCGGTAAATCTCAAAATGGATAAATGCCAGGTTTATTACTCCATGATATTATTCTGTGATACTCAGGTAAAGCTTAAAATCAAAGGCTTGTGCTTTTAGAATTCAATGTGGGTTTGCACTTAGCTTCCTATAAGCAGAGTTTTATCACATCAATGAGAGAACAACTTACTTAATATTACTCTTCACTTAGGGAAGGTATTTTTTTAAACAAGTATTAAAATATTACTCTTAAAAAAACCCCCAGTTTCTTCTGTATATGCAGAATTCTAGCTACAACTCCAAGCCAGTCAATCAAGTCACTAATTACAATTTTCCATTAATATGAAAGGTAGTAATTCCTTACCTTTTACTTTTGCAATAACTGTTCCTGCAGCGCTAAGAATATCAACTGAATTTAGAGTCTGATGTTTATTTATCACTGCTTTTAAAACACGTAGCAGCTCCCCCAGACGTTCGTGTACTATTTGATGCAGGCCATCATGATTTTCTGAAAAAAGTAAAGGAGAAACTACATTAAAACAGTGAATTAACACCCAATCACATTACAAACCACTTGGACAGTATTCAGCTGCATGGAATTCTAGCCCATATTGACACCGAGTCTACTTAGACTGAAGAAATTGTTAAAAGATAAGAGTTATACTAGCAGTTGCCAATAGTAAACTTGCAATATTGTACATCATTTACACAAACTTATTTCTCACAGAAAGTCAAGCAAGTATACTTAAAAAAAAGAGGGGGTGGGAATACTACACAAATACCCTAAGGTTTCTGAATTAAACCATTATCTTCTTCTCATGTAATTTCATCAACCACCATTTTGATAATTACATATACAAAAAAGGTATCAACAAAAGCAGATTTTGATTGTTCATTAAGTATTTCTTCACCTGATACAAATTCAACCCCATTTCTGTATATTTGTAAATTAAAATTTCTGGCAAATGTTGGCTAGTTTTTAATTAAAGTATTCGCGAAATTTCAAGTATCTTTAGTATATAAGCCCAGATCTACAAAGGTCTTTAAGCATGTCAGTCCTGGTAAGTAACTTCAACACCTAAATTAGGCCTAATCAGAAAAACTCTCAAACACACACTTCAAGACAGTGATGCTTTTTACAGCATATGCCTCTTGCTATGTGCCTCTAAATTCCAACCCCATCTTAGTTTTTTAAAAAAATACTTCTTGTTGCATCTATCGCACAGGTTAAAGCACAAGCTCTTCTGTTCTGTTACAGAAGAGGTGCTGGTGCATGCAATTAAAGTTTCTCATGTGCTAGAGTGCTGCGTTGCAAGTTGTGGTAAAAAGCTTTCAAATTCAGGAAAGTCTAGCTTATGAAAAAGAAAAAGAGGATCTAATACAAGCTGACTCACTTCCGCACCGAGCAGAGGCAATTCTGTGTTGTCTGTGGCCATGATAACAAACAGTCAATACAGACAATTACAGTACAGTGCAAATTGATCCAGTGCTGCTCAGAGAATAGTTTCAACTCAGAGCCATTTTCTCTGGTGACAAGACATTATATTTAGGCTAAAGGGACCTAAATTTTTCTGAGGAATCCACATAGTACAACATGATACATCAGTACAGTAGATCACTGCTGCCAGGTGTGCAGGTGGGGGGGCTACACACAAATTATGTATGTTTGTATCAGGTACAATAGCAAGTCTCCTAAGGACTGCTGTGCTTCAGGCTTTATTTCCCTACATGCCACATATCAGGAGATTTTTTTTTTTCCAACTCAGACTGGCTTATACATTGTCAAAGGAAAAAACCTTGACTCAGGAAGTACACTAAGGTAAAACCTATCTACCATTCATGGGCACATTTCTTGCTGGAAGGGACAAGGAAGCTCTAACAGGACACACAAGAGTCTAGGAAAACCCATCTTACACAGCAGTAAATTATGGAAGTTCCATGGAACTTTTTAAAAAAGAAAGCAAACCAATTGTGGCTTTGTCTTCATTTACACCTAAATATAATGATTTTTAACTGACTCAAACACAGCTAAGGCAAAAAAATGTCAAAAGCCTGGTACGCAACATGCCCATGATTCAGTGCATCCACATTAGCAGCAGAGGTTGTTTATGACAAACACACATTAATCTAAAGGCATACTAGAGCTCAGAGTTCGGAACTTAATGGGGAAAGCAATCTAGGCTTGAAGCGGTTTCCATGAAAGCAACAATAGTAGAAGCTGCAACCTTGGTAAGAAATGGTTTATAGGGGATATGAAAGAAGATTAGGAAATTTTAAAAGGCATGAAAATACCAGGTAGAATCAATTGCTTATCCATGTCTTTCAATTCTACATAACACACCTCAGACAATTAAAGTGAGCAAGCAGGAGCTTCAAAACAGACAAGGGTGATTCTTCATGTAAGAGACCTGTGGTATTTCTTGCTGAAATACAGCATTGCCACAAGAAGTTTACACAGAAACAAGGAGACACTGGACAAGTTAAGCTTCCCTGCGGGTTACTAATGAATCAGTAAATGTCTTAGTGGGTCTGGCCATGAGTTCTGGCCTGTGCCTTGCACAGCCGTGGGTGCTGCTGCTTAGGAGCCTAGACCAGACTGGCTGCTTTCAGCAGTCCAGCTCCCCAGCACCCATGACTGCTGCACCACAGCTGTTCCTACACACAAAACGGAACTGCTGCCTCTGAATTAACTTAATTCCTTTCGAACCTGCCTTCACAACTTTTCATTCAACTACTCCACACTTTGCTCTACTGAACTACCAAGCACTGTACTAAACCAACGTAACTTGCAACAGCTCAAGAATTCTACTAATCAAAAACAGTTCGGAGCATATGTCCAAGCTCTCATTTTTACTTTTCTCTAGCTATTCAATTTTGGCAATAATCAGAGCTCAGACAATGGGTTAGACACAGCTTTAGCCTAAGCCAGTATGGCCACTGCCACCTTTTAACACTCAGAAAAATTTTATAGCTGTCAAAATGGAGACAAATAATTGTAACGGTCCCTTCAGGCTTTAATCCATCATTTGTACTCCATCAATGAAATAATAAATGCTGCTGGGAGTACCAGGCAGCTCCAGGCAAAAGGCAGTGATGCAAATGAAAAACAGCAAAGCTGTACTGATGCCCACAAACTCAAAGTGGATCAGACAACATAGAAAATATATCTTAAAATTATAGTAACGTTATCTTCAGGAATTAGAGTATTAATAGTTAGAGGCAATTCAAATTATTTCATTAAGAAATATGTCTAGTGCGTACACTTAAGTTTTGAAATTCTTAAGGAGGTAGTCCTTGGAGCTTGTATCTTAGCTCTTCTCCAGAGGCAGACAACTATTCCACAGTCTTTCATCAGAACTAATTATTTTTATTGGCAGGGTTGGGATGGATGGGCTTTTATGAAGGTATTTGAAGACTATATGCCACAAATCATCCCCATCAGCTGTCTCTGTCTAAGCAGAATATATTCAGTCCTCACATGAAGGGCATGGACATTGTGGTCAGTGGACTAGAGATGGTTTGCTCAAGTGCACCATTTGACCAGAACTGCATCTCTTGCCTCGCCAAGATGATGATGGTGTCCCTGCCTTCTGACACACAGATGCTCACTTGTGTCTGAAGAGAAGTGCTCCTAACCACGTGATCAGAAGACCCATACCCCATAGACAGATCCTTTTGACAACATGCTGGGTAGACTTTTGGACTCGTAGCAAACAGGGGAGGGGAAACGAGGCCATAAAGCAGCCCAACCAATCTACAGATTATTGTCAGTTTGAGAGTGCTCAGGAAGGAGCGTATCACAGACGTGCATCAAACAGCATGAATTATTCCAGGGAGTTCAGTGTGACTCACAACTACAGACTTGTCATTATAGATCAAAAAAGTCTCTTAAGGTTCCGTATGTGTTTGGTGAAGACAGAAAACCACACCCTCCCCAAAGACTAATTAAAGCAAAATGAATCCCAAAGTGCAGTTTCTTACTATTAAAATTTGATAATATATCTTGCCAGAACAGTAGAGCTTGAGGAAAAGGCAAAATAAGTGAGAAGGGGAAGAAAGAAAGAAAAATCTTGAAGTGGACACAAGCCTCTTCAAGTCTGAAACAGAAGTAACAAGCTTCAAAGGGAAATGCTAGCAGAAAACAACCACCGAGTTGAATTAAATGTTTATCATACCATCCAGGAGAACACTATCACTAAAATAATGCACTCAAGCAGGAGATTACTTATTTGTACTCTCAAAAGCAAAGGTCCGGCTACACCCAACTGAGATTTCTTTGTATTCCATCACTGTATCATTTGTTTACAAAATATCTGAAACATTGTTTCTGTGCTTCCAGAAGACAAAAGGTCTGTGACAAGTGGTGCTTGGGGAGAGGTGGGGGCAGAAGTCATCAGGAACCACAACTACACTGCATTCACAATGACTGAGACCAAACAGACACTAAACCAGAGATTTCCTGTTCAGGACAGATTTAGAAACCTCAGGTAGCGAAACAATCTAAATATGCCAGATCAACAGAAACACAGTTCTAATGCTAAGAAGTCTGAAAATGGCTGAGATCAAAACAACGGCAGAGCAAATACTGCTTACAGTGAAAGGAATGCACAAGGAAATGTGTCTCCAACGAGTTCCTGCAGCAATTCAATCTAACTGAAGTAGTCATAAAAAATATTTGCTTTCAGTTTTTCTTCTGTATCACTGTACACATTCACTGATGCACATGAAGTCAGCAGGAAATTCTCCACCAATGGATGCCATATTACTTTAAAACATCTCTCAAGCTTAATAGCATGAAATACAAAATCCATAGAATTCTAAAGCTGTGACTGCCAGTGATCCCGCAACACAGAGGCCATCTCTGAGCACTTGAGCTCAGCTGTTCACTCAGGTGACTAGTTTCCTGCAATCTCCTGGAGGAATGAGTCAGCCCCCTACCTCTCAAAAAGAAAAAAGCAGCACTTAAAACTGAAGGGAAAAAGGAAAAAAAAAAAAAAAAAAAAGGCTTGGATAGAGCTTAGTAACCTATCTGCAAATCTTTCTTTGGGGGGTTGAACTGTCATTTACAAGAGCTGAAAACAAGCTCTTCCCAAATGAAAGCATACTCTGTAGGAGAAGTGGAGAGAGAAGAACAGGGTGAAAAAACATGTATTCAAAGCTGACAAGCCTAATACAAGAATGACAGTACAAAGCAGCTGGAAAGTCTGTCGTTTGCCAAGCCATCTCAGTAGCACACTACTGTCATTAGCATCCCACTTGCTCAGTGGTTTTGGTCACCACATTTTATAACTGCTCACCCATCTTTAATGTAAAAGCATAATCTACCTATTTTCTAATTTTACATATTTCTCAAAGGGAAGTCTTTGTTTGTAAGTTACAAAGCAATAATGTCCTTACAGCTATGGATTCTATTCACGCAAAACAAAATCAAATTTGCTCATCAAGCTTGTCAGCACCAGTCACCCTCCCTGCCAAGTCAGGGCTGGTCACAATACATGCAGTCAGGAAAGGCACTGCTGTGTCAGTTGGCTGGGATTCTTTTGTCTGACCTGATTTATTGTTGGCCCAAACATTTCTGAAGTTGTTTATGTCAACAAATATTTGCCAGGGTAGGTTTAAATACAGACTAACAGTCTTTCCCCCACTACACTGCTCTTCAGACCCATACAGAAGAGGCACACTCAGTTCTACTTACTGCTTCTCCACCTAGAATATTAAGGCCTTTTAATGGCAGCAGACTCACTCTCTACTACCCAATTTTCACCAGACCCAAAAGAAGGGAAACCACTAATACAACTACTGTTTTGCTGTGGCTAAAAGTTTGTTTTGAACAGTAGTTGGTCACACTAACGAAAGACAGGGTAGCAATCTAGATAAAACAATTGAAAAGTAACACATCCCTGCATAATTCTTTGAGACAGAAGGCGAGACTGTCAAAGCAGGTATTCTAGTTCACAACACGTAATAAGGGCCAGCTTTCCATTAGAAGCTTTTTACAATTAGAAAGATGTGATTAGTTATGCCATGCATTCAGACAGTTTTCAAGAATGCTACACAGTGTGGAACAACCCACCACGCATACGCTCTACAGCCACAAGTTTATATATACAGACCAGTCTCTTTAGACTGGGGGGAAATCTACATAAACTCACCTCATTTGTCAAAATCTCACTATAAACTAGGTAACTTGGATTTTTGCACAAATACTTTCTTCTTCATCTACCTTCATGAACACATTTTGCCTTCACTATGATCAGCATCTTCCAAGAACTCACTCTATGGACATTTCCAGTAGAATAAATGGAACTGATGAGAACACCTAAATGCCCATTGTAGCCATCACCCTCACTAGGTCTAGTTCTCATTTTGAGAGCTCACTTTGTAAATCTGTTCTCCTGGGATCAGCTGAAGTGTGTGTACCTCCCCTTCTACTGAAGTATAAAGAGTCTCAATTCCAGTTTTAAGCACCATTTCACATCTTCTCCATACATCCTGGCCTCTTTCAGGACAAACAGGCCAGATAAAATAGTCTTGCAGGATGGTGGCGAGAACAAGCACACAAACTGGGAAGCAATTTCCCCAATATCTAGATTCAGAAATTTTTATTAAAGTTTCACCTTACAGAATGCAGTCAGCTCCTCATCACTTTCAATCTTGGAAGGATTCAGAAGAAAGATGCTTAAGTAACCAACATTTCAATGTGCAAGACCAATATCTTGTCTAAGAGACCATTCACTCTTATTTACTAAAAGTCTCATTTTTGACCTTAAGGTAAATTATATCCTATTTCTATTACATTATATACAAGGATTACATGGTATCACTAGTTATGCCACCTAGGGCAGGAAAAAAAAAATTAGCACTGGAATGAAGCTGATCCAAAGTCGAACAGATTTAATCTAAATTCACATTATTATCATCTTTATCTATGTCCATATTGCATACTAGGACACTGTCAGCACTCAGGTCTGAACCTGATCCAGACTATGAGACTTCCCAGTGAGCATCACAGAGTAGGCAAAACAATCACACAACAATGAACTGTGTGGAAATCACCTAATTACTACATCTGCAGTTTGGCAAACAGTCTCAGATTAAACCATCATTTTCTTTTTGCCCTCCTCTCTCTGTCAGCCCCATTCTAACACCATTAACAGCCTGGCATATTTGTCTGATTTAACAGAGTTCACTACCACATTCAAAAGACCACAAGAATTAATCAAACACACAGTGAAAACATGTTTTACATTGATTGGGGTTTGACCATAGCAAAGTTATCTATGTCCATGCTGTCTGGTCTACTGTCAAAGAAGCTTTATTTTAGGCAATAAACATACGAGTTAGACAACATTTTCATTGACTGTATGGTCATAAAATGAACAAAACTTTTTCCTTTAACGGTGGCAGAGATATTTGTTGGCTGTCATAGTTCAGGAGTGATGAGAAAGCAGCAGTCTTAGCTACCATATTTCTTCCTTTATGTGGCTACATGCTGCAGATGGTAAGGAAGGAAACGTTTTAATTCACTGAAAAACTCCGAGAATTTCTGGAAGAATTTATTCCTACAAAATCTCTAGCAAGGCTGGAAGCTGCCAAAGGCAGCTAGTGAAGTCATCACCTTTCTACCCAGCGCACAACGTAGAATTAGAAGCTACCTACCCATCCCTCTGTCAAGAAACATTTTACTTGAAGCTTCCAAATTAGCAAGATAGCCAGTCCTAGCCTTTTTGTTCATCAGTATCACAGCAACCCCTGTAGTCATGGCATCATTAAAACATACCACACCAAATTCATAGTCTTTGGCAACATGTGCTCCAACCAATGTTCTAACCACATTATACTGCTGCAAAAAATGACAATTTATGGAAAATAATCAGTTACGAAATTATTTTAATGAGGAAAATCTAGGGACACGTGAAGTTTGATTAGGAATGAGGAAAAGAAAGTAATAAAAACAGTAACCCAAACCCCTATATTTGAAATAAAAGCATGGAGTTTTGTAAGGGGTTTTTTTGAGAAGAGCAATATACTGACCCAGTTCAGTGAGAATGCATTGAAACTTCCTGCTAACAGCTCACTGAATACAGTATACTGAAAGTAGCACTGCTTGATTTCAGTTATTCCACACAAATAATGTTTTTGTAAAACAAGAAAGCGTCTAATATTTGGCAAGTCAATTGCCTATTTACAGTTAAACTACTAAATTTGATCTTAAAACCAGGTTGCACAAATTTAGGTTAAAATAAAAAAGCACCTGGTACTTAGGGGTTTTTTTTTGTATTTTAAGG
The DNA here is from genome assembly GCA_013397115.1 of Edolisoma coerulescens. Classification (NCBI taxonomy): domain Eukaryota; kingdom Metazoa; phylum Chordata; class Aves; order Passeriformes; family Campephagidae; genus Edolisoma; species Edolisoma coerulescens. The sequence goes on from VWZW01007169.1 coordinate 1,432,863, forward strand.
GAGGAAGTTCTGTCTCTACTTTTTGAAATAAGCACTGTGTATATGCAGGCTTGCAATTTTTGCAGAAAAAATATTCCTGGATAAAACACAGAACTATCCCACATTAGTTCAGCCTTCCAGGTTAGGTTTTTTAGCATGATGAACTTTTGTTATGTATCACAAATGCCCAAATAACCCTATCAGATTTGTCATTTGCTTTCAGGGATTGGCCAAAATACAGCAATCTATCCATTTAAATTCGACCACTAACCATGCTGATTAGTCTCTGATGTGACCTTGAGCTGTGGTGGTTTTTATTTTTTATTAAACTGGGCTAATACTCCCACCCCATTTTAGTTATGGACCAATTCTGTACTTGTGAAGTCAAAACTTTTGTAAGAAGTCCTTCTTGACTACATATATCGAGCAAACCCAGACTAAACTGATTTTCAGAAATTAAAGTTACAAAAATGAAGATGTCTTAAAACAATCTTTTCAAAAAGTCAATAAAATAGGTGTATTTGCAAAATACATCCAAATAATCAAAATCTTGTAATTCTGCCTACACTGAAAGCAGTTACATATTTTCCTTTTGTTGGTTTGCCAACTGACTTCAGCAGAAAAGCTGTTACTTCACATTCATTTCACATTTAAATTCATAGATGAATTCCCCATTTGTTAAAGTGGGGAAGCCTTTCAGAAAAAAACCTACCACAATGCAGCTTTTCATCTATTTCAATATGCTGTACAGTCCATGCCTTTAATTTTTTTATTCTACTAGGCTTGAGATTCCAGTCAACTAACCTAGATGTGTTCAGCCATGCAGTTTAATCTTTAGAATACTTTAATCTTTTATTAAACCAAAATTTAGAGACCAGAAACCAGAAATGAAAATTGCTAGTGTTTCCTTACTTACCTGTTTCTGACAAATGAGAGTGAAAACAGTACATGGTCATTTTAGTCACTGTCCACTTCCCTGAATTTTCCCAGAGATAAAGAATAAAGCTAGGTGAGGATAACGCTTCAGCAGTTTCAGAACACATTTTAAGTTAAACCTGGAAACTGTCAAGTGGACAGGCTATAAGGCTATATTCTTTAGTATGAATACATTAGCAATAAATCTGATCAGTCACAGTTCACAAAAAATCATATCCATTGGGAAAGGCAACCATACCACTAGCAGTGACTAGTTACTTATTTCTTATTCAAGGATATTTCACTAAAACTTAGTCAAACAGTCACTAGACTGAACAGCTGCCAATGGAAGACACTTGTTAAAATAAAATGAGAACTCTTATGCTCTAAGCAACTATGTTCCTTGCATACTGGTTCAAGTTCCGAGAGTATATGAAGCAATATTTGCTCAACATTTACAGCACAAATTTTCTGAAAAAAAGAACAAATCAGAAAATGAAAGAATGACCAGCAAGTTGATCATACCATATCAAACTTGCACACAGAAAGGGTAGTATCAAAGTTATGGTTTATTCATTCTAAATAAAATAAATTTAACCTCTGGTAACCAACATCAAGAGATTATCAAACAATACTTAACCTTTAACTCATGTTAATTTTAGTCTAAAATGCTGTTTGTTCTACATGCCTGCTCCTTCCACTTTTAGCCTAAGCCACTGACTGAGTGAAGAAGCTATTTTACTGCTGCCTGCCCACCTAGTTTTCAAAAGACCACACAAAGCCAGGATTATGAGATTATATAGTGTTAAACAAGGGGTGTGTTACTTCATGCATTTATTTTAAAGGATCTTTTAAACACAATTATGGACTGCTATAGGATGTGATAGTAGTCCATTTCTGGTTTGTTGATGAAAAGAAAAAAGTTACACTTTAAAATCAACATAGATTTTAAGTGGTATTCAAACCACTAAAGCAGCAGCTAGTAACATTCGTTGTCTAGAAAACTGGTGAACATAAAGGATTAAGGATTATTTGAAGTTCCTTCACTGAAGTCCTGCTGAAACAACCACCCAAGAGAGTAAAGCCTGACTGCATAACTTACACAGGTGACAGAGAGCCATTTGAATGGGCCGAAGGAAGTACTTTAAAAATCTTCCCATTTACTAGACTCAGGAACAGTCAATCCCCACTGAAATACAGTGTTTTGGTATCAGTTATTTCACATCAAAGCATTTTTGACAATTTTGTATAAAGAGAAAACACAGTAACACTATCATTAAGGCAGCAACTGATGTCACACTGGCACTTGCACTTCCCAAAAGACCACAGTAACTCACTGTACATCTCACCATTAGTTTTTAATAGAGTAGTATTTCTTCATAAATACCTTGCAAGAGAAAGGTGAAAAACACCACAGAAATCATTTGTTTTGTGGTTCTGGATTTACCCAGCTGTTTCTCCCTCGGACCACTAAAGGTAGGCATCAATGCTAAATTGAAAATTTATATGCTCCAGACCTATTGCTTTCTTTCCACATTAAGTTCTCAGCCACCCACCTTCCCTAAAATCACATGTGTAGTCATTATCTGAAGCCAACTACAGCTAGAAGGAGTTCTCCATTGCTTGCTGAATTTGTTTGCTCGTCCTTAACACAAGGGCTTAAATATGAATACCAGAAAGCATTTAATCTGACCACTCTGCAGTCTGAATCCTACTGTTAGTTCCCCCTTCTTCACCATTGGCATAAGCTATTTATCACAGCCACTTTCTCGAGGCCCTTCAGGAACTGTCTTCACTCAACTATCACACTTCATGTATGCTGCTAAGCTTTCAGACAAACAATTGGCAGCTTACTCAACACAGCACAAAGGATACAGAACTACCCCTCAAAAAAGCTGCCTCCTTCAACTGCTCATCTGTTGGGAGTGAATAACCTACTTGTGAGCTGAGACCACAGCCCATTTTCTTGGCCACCAGTCTTCTGTTGCTCTGCGCCTCCACTTTAGTGATTCCAGTAAACACTTTTTTCCCCACTTCTTGTCAGCACTGGACAACTTCTGGACAGATCTTTTAGTTCCATAGTTGTGGTAGTACAAAATACCTTATATACCCTGTACACAATGAATGAATGAAATAAAGAGTCCACAGGAGAAACAAACAAAAAACCCCACAGAAAAGCATTCTATTGAAGAATCCATTCATACCACTATCAACACTAAAACAGCAAGATGAATTTGTGAACACTGAGCAGTCTTTAAGCTAATGCTTCAGGAATACCATGTCCATAACTATTTCAGTGACATCTGATCTTAAAACTAGAGCTAAAAACATAGCTGTAGTCCAAAAGTAGAACATTAACTGAGATGTTACATTTCCTCACAACACAGAGCCCTAAAAAAAAAATCACACCTGCATAAACTGGAAAAATTTAAATTCAGTACTTAGAGAAGAACTTGGAAATGCTAAGTACAAAATTAACATTTGGTCCCAAGTCCTAAAGATGTCAAAGTGTCTTTCTGAAAAGGCAAGAAGATGCTTTAATTCCACCATACAAACATACTTGCTGCAACTTACTGATCTACAATCCTGCAACTGAGGTTTTCAATTATTTTTTCATTTTCATTTTTTAATGCATCTTTGCTGAAACTTACTCAACTAGGTCTTTCCCATCTCAAAGATTTCTAAAACCGGGAAAAGATTGAGACATTACAAGAGTTAGAAGAACACCTGATTCCTTCCAAAATAAGAACCTCCCCTTCCCTTTAGCACGTACGTGTAGCAACATCCACAATCCCACGGTCATTCTGTGTCTCACAGATAAGCAGCACTAACAGAACTTGTACCGACATCATGAACTGCTGCAACACCCACCTGTTGGCCCTGAACTCAAGTTATACACAGCTGAGAGAATCAACATATTTGAAAAAGGGAACATGTTATATTACTAAAATAGCTTGAATATCTGAAGCATTTCAGTCATGACAAAGAACACAAGACTGAAGAGGCAAGTTTTGTTAAATTAAGATTAAAACTGGTTTATCAACTAAAAATAACTGTAATTGGCAAGTAAGAATTCCTACATACTTTGAAAAATTAGTCCAAGAAATTATTCAAGCAATAAACGAGAAAAAAAAACAGTGAAAAGGAAAAATCCTTTGTTCAGCTAAATCACAGCCTCTACAAAAGAAAACTCCTCAAGTCCTAGGTTTTGCAGTTACACTGTTCTGTAATGAATGTCATTAAGATGAAAGTTTAACTCAAACACAACTATTTTCTACAGCCTTACATGAGTCACCTCCGTCTTCCAGAAAAACGGGCATTTTAGGCAGACAAAGGAATAAGTCCCCATAAAATCCCTACTTTCCTGAAAAAAGGGAAACAGCCACCTAGGAAAATCAAGGTTCAAGCTCTGTATCAAATCTTCTACCCTGCCATGCTGTTCTAACTCTAATCCATTACCAAGACATTAGACCTAACAATCAAATCGCTAAAACTGTCAGATTAGATGAACATTTGCTCAGAATTAAGAAACAAGTTGGCTTCAGTTCTGTGACCTAGCTACATAAATAGGAAGAACAAACACTTCCAACAAAACTTGTAAAAATGAATGGTTTAGCCTATGAAACCTTCATGAAGTCAAGGTCATTAAGATGACAATCACAACTGTTAACTCTATGCTGTCAGGCATACAAAAATTATTTGTATTGATGCTCTTTATGTTGCAACTTTGATAAATTGATGCATCAGTGAAATGAGAAAATTGAATATTTTTGTGTATCTGCTATAATACATTTTGCCAAGAGTGGGAAACTCATTTATGGGAAGCGGTTTTTGTTTTGTTTTTAAACAAAAGAGCTCCTACATGTATATGGGAATTGCTGTTTAGAACACAAGACTCAGACTGGATATGGATCAAATCTTATCTTTCAGATGTTAGGACAGTTCTTTGAGAGATAGAAATTGGTTTTTGGTTCAAGTGTTCCTGTTTCTTAAGCTGCAAACTATATTAGAAGAATTTTTGTTGTTGAAAGGCCTAGCTTTACTTTCAAAAAGGAAAATATGACTATTCATCCTCTTCCTCACTAGTGACCTTTCATCTTGCTGATCTTGTAATTTCAGTTCTATTAGTCTAGTTGCTGTGATGGAAAGGGAAGCTAATGCTAATTAACACAAGAGCTAAGACTCTTTAAGTGTTTTGAGCTCCTTTTGTACATTAGAAATGTGAAAAGGAGGAAGAATGAAGTTTTTCCTTGTACTACATTTTTTTGCACTTCAAAAGCAACATAAAAATGAAAAATGCCTGTGCTCTCTTATAAATAGTTCAGAGTTTTCCTAAAGAAAGATATGCTAATTATTTAAGTCAACAAAAATATCCGACTGCACATAAGGGTTGATTTTACATTTTAAACATTCACAGGCCTTCAAGACACCCCCCTCCTGACTGCTGATCTTAGACACTATAGCAACAAGTGAACATTTGTTCTGAAGGAATGTGGAGTATGCAACTGGGGGAGGGGTAGTACTATCAGCCACAAACTTATCTCCTGGTCCACTAAGTTATTATTTAACTTCAATCTTCCCTGAAACTGAAGAAACAGCATTTACTATCCAACATTAGCAACCAGCATTTAACAGGCAGCTTACACTTTGACTATGAAGAACACAGATTTGCTTGAACTCAACTTCAAGAGGAGGTTGGTTTTTTCCTCTTCTTCAGAATAGTGGAAACAGAAGAATTGTTCCATGACTGCAGATGAATTAAGCAGTGCACTACCATTGCAAACTTGCAAAACAAAACAAAATACCCAACTCCTCTGGCTCTGGTCACAGTGTCTGAAAGTCCAAGACTCCCTGACAAAAGCCTGCAGACAGCAGACTCACAGAAAACAGGAGGCTTGGGCAAAACAGACTGTGGGATGATCTGGAGTGAAATGAAAAGAAAGGTGGAAAGTTCGCTCTCCCAGATTAAGTGCAACATTCCTGGGGAAAACCTATGGTTCATAGCTATGCTTGCCTCCCATAAACTGACCGTAAAATACTCTCTTTTGCATTGCTGTGGGTTTGCCTTTATCCAGGCTGTACATCAAACTTCTATTTTCTTTGCATAACTTCTCAAGTTTGAGGAAGCTGGACAGGAACATGACTCACGGCCACGGATCTCAGTACTTTCTGTCCAAGAGAGGGACCAGAAAAGGACGGGTGTGAAAATGAAGGAAGCATGGGAAAATGACCAGGAAGTCTCTAGCTTGCTGTGGTCCTACAGCTCCACTAAGAGAAGCAGCCTGTCTAATTTTTTTCCTCTGAGTTTTGCCATTAAAAAACCCAGGAGAAGCTCTTAAAAAAACATCACTACTACTACTTTCAGTTCTTAGCAATAATTTTACCTGTTTAAGAAAATTTAAGGAAGTATTAACTTTGTTCTTGTCCTTGTTTATATCCTTTACATCATTCAGCTTGAAAGACTATTTCAGATTTGTGAAAGGGCAATTTCAGTTTCAGATTGACAGAATTTATACTCAGCAGTGACTACTACTTGGAGATATGTGAAAGGGTGTACTAAAGAATTTCCAGGTCAGAAAGACTGGAAGCAGATATGACTTCGCATGTAAGAAGCGGGTCTCAGAAAAGCACATTTAAAAGATGACTGTCAAATTCAAGCGTGCCAAAAGCGCAGTGCTAAGGTGACCGATTAATTTGCCATCTACAAAGGGCACTCTCTGCTTGCTGTTCTCCCCACCACCACTGCACCTTTCATATACCCCTGTCAAAGTCAGCATTCAATGAAGTAGCCAAAAGAATCAGTACCGGTTTTAGCAGCGTATGCTGTGATGCCAGACTGGAGGGCCACTTCAACTCCGCCTAGAGCTTCAGAGTCTTGTTCCATTTTAACCTCTGGCCACTTGTTCCTCTGCCAGCCACCTTCTCCCTCTTTGCTGGTACTCAGCACAACCTTACAGCCAGCTCATGGATCTGACCTGGCTAAAAACTAGTTCCTTTCCTCCTAGGACTAGTTTTCAGGCAGATCTGCCCCCAAAACTTGGCTTGCTATGCAGTCACCAGAGAACTACCACCAGTGTCAGGAAGCAGCAGTGAGATCACAGCAGCTCACACAAAAGTTTCTTCAGAAACTGCTGTGGAAATAGACTATCAGCAGGTTTAAAACAAAGCCCCAAATATAACAAGCCTTATAATAAGAAAACAGCAGTTTTAGATGCATCCTGTAGAGTTTAAACAGTTACAGAACTGTATCAACAATTCAGCTGCTGATGGAGAGGGGGGAAAAAAAAGGCAATTTCAGCAGGAGCACTGTCAGAAGTTACTCCTCCAGCTGCCCCAGCCTGGTTTAGTCCTGGCCTCCCTGCTACTGCAGCTCACAAGGACACTTCTGCTAACTCTGCCATGGGAACAATAACATCCAAAGCAGCAAATACAAGTTGTCAGAATTCACCTTTTAACACCTAATTTGGTTCAGCAAGAGGATGAACAATCTTATTACAGGCAAATGCATTTTAAACATGCAGTTAGTTCCTTGTGGATCAAGTTTGAATAGAGCTACAAAGTACAAAAAACCCTATATTTTAACAATAAATCACAGAATTATTCTTCAGATATTGCAAGCACATTACACTTTGACAGATTCTGGAAGTGATAAACATTACAATTCCACTTTAGACTATTTGTCAACATCCTCAAGTATTTTTAACTCTATAATATTATTTATCAGTTACTAGACAGTTTGTTTTCCCTTTTTTTTTCGTGCTACATGGAATAAGAGAAACCATGTGCTACACTTTACATGGATTCCTCTGCCTTTTTCTAATGATTCTCAAAGGTCATTTAATAATTCACACGCAGGTTGTTTACACATTTGATAATCACTATGTTTTCGCAGTTTCCAGAAGTTAACTGCCCTGACCACATTTTACTTTCCCTTCTCTTGTAAAAGTTTTTTATTTATCACACAAAATACTACCAGAAGAAAACCAGCACCATCTTCCACAAAAAGTCTAAAGAGATCAGTCCAACTGCCCTCAAAACAAAACAAATACAAAAAACTCCTGCAAACACTGCTTCCAGAAACTGTTGCAAAGAAAATTAAATACTTTATCAGATGCTTGTTAAGAGCAGTTTGCCCACCTACCAAGCATTCATAGTATGAGGTGTCATTAGACAGGTAAATACATCTAGTTTAAAGTGTATCAAAGACAGCACCTTTCATTGAGAAACATCAAAATTAGAATAAAGAACAAACAGCAAAATTACACCTAGTATTAAATGTTATCATAAAGTCAATCTGTAATCTTCACTGCAATAGCTAATGAACTTCAGATTTCCCTAGCAAAACAGGACAAACTGACTTTCAAGAACACTGCCTCAGAAAAAAGGACATTAGTATTTTAGACTATAAGAAAATAAAGAAATAAAAATGAAATACTAAAAATACTGCAGTGCCTTAATTCATACCAAAAATAGGGACAATATACATTATCAAGCCAGGAAGGGCGGAAGAGAAATCATTCACCTTTGAGCCTCAGGCACTCTATTCAGTAAATGGCTTCTGGCTTTTAGTGTAGCATGTGATTAACACCAATCTCTGTGGTGCTAAAAGAAGGTTTTGAAGTCACTAGAGATTACAAGTTCCTCATTTTGAGGAAACTATTTACCTTTAGACACCTTTAGGATAGTCCCACTGGGGTGAATATCTTATCCTTCAAAAATAACAACCTGATAGGTTTCAAGTTAGGTAGCATTCCTGATGCTTTTGAAAATATTGGTGCTACTATAAAGAGAATGTAAACATTCCTGACCAGGCCATCCAGCTTCAGCAGTACTTTTGCCTCGGCTCCAGTTAAAAAAAAAAACAAAACAAAAAACCAAAAAACCCCCAAAAAACAAAACCAAAAAAACAACAACAAAAAACCAAAGACAAATAAACAAAAAAAACCACCCACAAAATCCAAAACAAAAAAACAACCAAACAAAAAACCCCCAAAACCAAAAAACAAACCCAACAAAAACAAACAAACAAAAAACCCCCCAAACCCCAAAAAATCTATCAAACTCTAAAAAAAAAAAAAAAATCAGACACATTCTGATTCTCAGAGAAATCTGTGATAAAAGATAATAACTTTATCTTGCTAGTCTGGTTTCTAAGATACCTGGGAAAAAAGAGTATACTAAGATTTTAGAATGAACTACAATTTACATTAGTTGACGATAGGATGAAATGGAAGAAAAAAGTTTTTGCTCATTAAAAGGATGCAGAATTACCCACATGAAGGACACAATATCACACTTTGAAGGTTACTTCAAAGTTTGTGATAAAGTAAGCAAAAGCTTCCAAAACATATTCTCAAGTACAGCCAAGAAGACTACATATTAAAATGTAATTACTCCTGCACTTTTAAACCATATGCAAATTTTACCCTTAGAGCTATTCATAATGAAACACAGTATTTCCCACAGTCTCAAGGGCAGACCTTATAGTATATATTATATTCCTTAAAAGAAAAAAAAGCAGCAGATGTCACAAAACCAGTAGCTAACTACCTTCAGAGTAGGGAAACAGGAATGCTCCCCCCCTTTCTAATGCAATACAACCAAAAGCTACTATGTACTGTTTAAAGATGAAATACTTACTCTCAGTTCATAATTAAAAGATATTTTACTGTGTCCTAAATATTCTTTTGTGTGGTCTTTTTAAACCTGAGAAAATTAATCTCATTTGAGCAAAGACCACACAGTAGCATCATTTACTTAAAGCAACAATACAATTTATTATATGCAGTAAAAGCTTGGACTGTAGTCACCAACCTCATACATAAATACCTATTAAATAGATTCTCAACTTTGCATATCAATGCAATAAGCAATTTTTATTTGAACTGGTAGATTCTCTAATACAAGTTTGTAAGAGTTAGGTCCCGCATGTTTGGGACAAGAACTAACCTCCTCAAGTTACAGGATTCACCCCAAATATAACTCAAACACTTCAAAATCTTTAATATTTTCAGTACTGTAGTCAGGTTTTTAAACCCTCAGCAGGTCTCCATGGGAAGCAAACAACTTCTAAGTTCCTAAAACTGCTTTTACCATAGGGAGTTACTTCTCATCTTGAGTGCCACTACTCTGAAAACCACAGATTGGCTCCAGCCTTCAGACTGTACTTCCCTGTGTATCCTACCTTTCCAAAGAAGGGCCTAAGTTGAAGGCAACCATAAGGTTCTCACATTCTCAGCCGATGGCTGAAATGTTACTGTTGGAACTCAAAGCATAGAGAAAACTCACCAGCTTTCAAACCACTACGTCTTAACAGTTTGTACCTGGGATTTACATTAAAACAAAAAGAAGTAAACCTGGGGCACATCAGGAAAACTGAACAGTCAAATGAACAGCACTAAGAATAGCACAAATTACAGGAATTTATCTGAGCCTTCTAAGTATTAATTCAATATACACTCTCAAATTTGGCCTTCCAGGCAGGGATTGCTAGGGAACTGTTTTCATTTTCTTCTTATCAGAAAAGAAAGGAGATTGACTTATTTTGAATCTTCTCAATAAATTTCAATTATCTCTAACTTCATAAAGTACAAATGCTACTGCCGAAGACAACCTTTCAGTTCAAGCACAAAAATGCAATAACAGCAACTGTCCTTACTAATACTAGCCACATGACAACCTTGGTCATCTGGAAATTTAGCTGAAGACTGTACCAAGAGACTGATGCACTTACTGCATCAGTTGCACTAACCACCACTACAGTTTCAGCCTGTCATCAAGTAGAATTAAATACAAAATTTGTGAAACAGCACTGGATTCATTGACCTAGGTAAAAAAATGCCCAGAGCTCTCCTTTAATGATGACAATGGTAAAGTATCTTCATCTTATGCCTCAGATTGGATCACTTATAACAGAATGTTGCATCCAATGAGTACAAGGCCTAAGGGACTGCAAGAACTGAAGGGTATGGAACACACAGTATTTCACTCAAGACAAGAGACAGCTGCAGCTCCCACATGTCCAAATATCTGCCAAAATTTTAAACTCTACAGTTACATTCAGAGTGTTTTGTTTGCTGTTTTGGGGTGCTTTGGTTGGTTGGTTGTTGGTTTGTGTTTCCCTTTGTTGAAGGGTATCAAAAAATTATTCAGCATTACGACAATGAGACTACTGTAAAAAATTAAATCATGTTAGCATAAGGAATGCAAAGAGAAGTAGCCTTGGAATCTATGGAACATTTCATTTACCTAATACTCCCCTCAAGAGACTTCAACTTATTCTTCATGTTACAAATCGACTTGCACTGGTACCGTAACAAAACACAGTTCAAGTCTGTAATCCCAAGGCACTTATGTTCTAGTTTAGACACAAACACATGTTATAGCCCAAAATCTCTTAGATTTTTCATCCAAGATTGGATCACTACATCAGATGAATGTCAAGTGAACCACAGGTGAATAACTGCTGGGCTCTTCCTCAACAGCTCAGGTACCACAACCAGGGAATACAAGCATCAGTCAGTATGACGCTGAAGGCACACACCCTTGGCAATCAGCTGCCAGCCACTGCAGACCCCAGCAGCAGAACGGGGACAGCTGGGAGCCACACGGCCAACTGGGAGCCACATGGTCAAGCATAAAGCTACGGTGCATCAGGAGTTTAGACAAATCTGCCAGAGAGGCAAAACAACAGCTAATAGTTGATGTAGAAGCTGAGGGGACAGTGGTCAGAAGCTGAAAGACCTACAGCAGGCTCTAGGAACGCTTACCAAGCGAATATAAACACTCACTGATGCAACCCTTCCAAAAAAGGAAGAAATTAATTTCCTATCCCTGCAACTGATTCCATCTTGGAATAATTAATGTAACTAATTTCAGGATGGTGGTAAGCTGCAAGCATTACAAACCAGAATTTTATGTGCAAGAAGTCTGTCCAACCACCTTAGTAAGTTTTTGGACAGACAACTGTGAACATTTCCAAACACAAGAAAATGCAAACCAAACTATTCAGCTTCTAGGAGGTTGTCTCCAGCCAGCAGGAAGCAAGGCCAGCATTACAGAGCTCACTATATTATGGGGACAAAGATCAAAAAACACTCTCAACTGTGGAAGAGAAGCATCTTTCCTTTATAAATTATAAATCCTTTAAATGGACGACACTGTTTCACAAATTAATTCTATACCATAGTATAAAGCAAGATGACAACTCCTGTCTTCCATGTTAGTTTTTTTTGGATCTTCTGACGTCAAAATTTTAAACTGACAAGTAATTAACTACTGCTGCACAGCAAGAGGAACACTTCAGTGTTTTAATAGTCCTTTCCTACAGGATGCTCATTTCATTCTCAGTAGCCACCAGACACCCAACCTCACAAATAACTCTGCTCATCCTGTGTGCTCAGCAAAAACTATGAGGACACAAAGTGATCACTACTGTCAAATCATTGCTCTTTTAAGAATTGTTCACACACCTTTTAGCAGCAGTATTTCAGCTGTGTGCACACTCACTTGAACACAGAGGTAACTGCAAATGCTCAGCACTCAGGACATCTTATACAAAACTGCTCTGGTTGTTATTTCAGCTATTAATGTCACAAAATTTAGATAAAAGCTTTCCTGCTGAGGACCAAAACAGGACTAATGCTATTTGCCCAAAAGGAACAGGAACACAATAATGCACACCTCTCACAAGCAAGAAAATTTGCAGTTTCCACCTGCTGGCAGAAGACGGTAAATACCTCTCTTGCAAAGGAAGACAGTGTAGTTGTATTCTACCTTAAAACTCAGACTACTAGTGTATAAGACTTTCAAAAACCAAACCAGCCTAGAAAATTGAAACATAGCCAAAATAGTAATAGAACTGTTTGGAATTAGAAAAAACATTCAAATGGTTAAAAAACTGATCAGTTGATGGTCTCACGAATTTAAGTATCAGCCTACACAACCTGCTAAGAGCTTATTTTCCCTTGTTATGATTATGAAACAGATTGCGCCGTTCTGGTGAGGAAATACAGAACCCAAACTAAAAACCATCGCTTCCCGTAATCATCATGCTGGGGGTGGGGAGGGAAGAGGAAGGGAGGATAAACGGTGAAGGTAAAGGGCAGCGGGAAACAACCACAGCAAACACTAGTTAAAATATACAAATAGAGTTGTTAGAGTTTCAGAAAATCTAAGAATTAAGAACAACTGACACACCTTCTGAAAGAAAGGCTTCCTTCAAATAGAGTAGCACATCTGCAAATTTTCTGACATCATTCACCAGTTGCATGATATATTCTGGATCCACAACAGGATTATCATAGCAGTCAGAGTTGGAGCTAATGCTGCTCAGAGAGCTGCTCTTGGTGCTGCGCCCCATTCCCCAATTTCCTGAATTCGAGATGGTGAAGAAGTTGGAGGTAGACAGTCGGGCTAATCCCAAACCACGCTTGTTACTTCCGCCGTTCTGCCGCAACATCCCAGCAGCCGCTGTACTTGTAGAGCTCCCGCAGTTAACACTCACTGTCACTTGACGTCCATCGGACAAGCCAAAGCCAAAACCCTTAAAAATTGGGGAGGGGGAGGAGAAGGAAAAATGCTGATTAGTATAGAAATATATGTGAAGCAATACTTTTGTACCGACAAGATCCAAAACTTCTTTCAAGATGATACTGCTTTACATAAAAATGCTAAACTGAGTACTATAAAGGCTTCTGACTATTTGAAGTTATTTAAATACGTACAGTAGATAGATTGTTGCATAAAAAAAAATCAATGGCATGCCAAAATTATTTCAAAAGCTAATCATGATGCATGCTTATTTAATGAAAAAAGTTTCTGCCATGAATATTTATTCTGCGAACCTTAAAATTGCATTCTGTTCTTTTACCAAGACCTATTCTTTACCATGAAATGTTACTACAGCTGAATGCAATTGCAAAAACATTTGACATGATACAGACTATGATCAACATCCCCTCTTGCATGAGCCACCAAACTATATTCAGCATCCTGTCTCTTAAGATAATACACAGCCTTGATCTGATAGGATGAATTTTCTCTGTGCAGTGTGCCAAGCAAGAAACCACAGCCTATCACAGTTCGTCTCGGAAAGGAAAACATCCTCAAAGAAGTTATGTGGGCTTTTCAGCCTGTTATCTATTAATATGAAAGGCAATCAAAAGAAAGACATAGAAACGTGAAGAAAGTGAAAAAATATTTTAGTATCAAAGTTTATCTGGAAATCTCAGTGCAGTTATCTTGAATGACATTGCTCTGCTCAGAAAGTTCCACCACAGAAATGCACAAATTTGGGGGAGTATAAATTAAGCAACTACCTGCATTCCTTTCTTTTAGGAAAGGAAAAACAAACCAGAAAGCTACTGAAAATTTTGCCATGTCAGGTTAAGCGATTCATTTCAAAGCAGCAAACTGCAGGTGGCAGAGTCAGGTATGCTTCCAGGAGCTCCCACAACGCCTGCTGTTCTCTCAACACCAGGAGAGATTCTCAGTGCTTACACTATTGCATAAACACCACAGGGAAAAAAAACCACCAAAACCCAAATTGGAACACAACAGCTAAAGCATTAATGTGGGCTGCAGACACATCTGCAGCAAATCTTCAAATTCAATTACTTTACCTAAAAATAAAAGTTATTATGACCTAAAAAATACAGGTTGAAACGGGTTCTCCTGCATATGTTTGTATTTGGTTAGACCAACCGAAGTAGTAGCACCTTTAACACTTTGAACACTCCCACTATGAATTTCCATAGGCATTACTCTAATGCACTTCAATTATTTTTCCATTATTTCTGTTTTATTTCTGTTTGCAGTTTAAAAATATCAGAGGAAACGTGGTCAAAGCAGTTGTTTTTGTAATTAATCTGCAGGCCTTCCAAGGAGTGTGTGCTGGGGGAGGGGGAAGAAAACTTCAGAATTTAATACAAATTAACTGCTCTAATTTCTGTTTACTGCTTAAAGTCAGTACCTATAAGAGCACTCATGACACTATACAAATAATGCAGATAATTAAGCAATTCCAAACACCTCAAGTAGATTGAAGTGAGGTTTACATTAAACATAGTGTTTAAGCAAGTTTCTTCTGTTCCCACATATAATTCTCATGGCTACAAAGCTACCTTGCAATTAAGGCAAAACAAGCCACATAACCTTCTCTCCTCTTAACAAGTGTGATATCTATTTATATCGAGAAAGATTTTCATATTATTTAAAAGACATGCCTCTTTTAAGTCTGGCCAGCTTCACAGTCAACTTTTTAAGTAGCATGATGTGTTAGACCTGTTCCAGTGGCAAGCCCATGCTTTTAAAGCTGTGTTATTTCAGAAATGCTGCCTTTTTTGTACAAGTAGTACAATAATGCCACCACTTTAAAAATTATAGAAGTGACAACAAAGTGTTTCTGAAAAGAAAAAACTTGAGAAAACCAAAACTGAGCAGCTTAGCACAAGAGGCACCTTTTCCTCGTAAATATTAGCCCTTACGTCTGTTTCTCCTGTGTTACAAGGCAGATGGGGAAAGTTTCCCTCCCAGAACACATGCCTTTCATTACTGAGAAGTGTTTCATATTTCTTCAGGAGACTCTGGCTTTGAAAACGAAAAGCATCCACCAGCTTTGCTATAAACGCCTCCAGACTCCTTTGGCTCACAGCGAGCCATTACCCGTCCCGACGGAAAAAAGATAAAAAAATAAAGCGCCAGATATTTCAAAAATTTGCTCTCCCAGCACAATTTCCCCGGCAGGGAGGAGAAGAGGGAAAAAAAAAATAAAGAAAGAAAAAAAGAAAGAAAGAAAGGAAAAAAGGGGCCACGTCGCTGGAGGGCCAAGGGCAGGGCCGCTCCCGGTGCCCCGGGTGGGGGTCGGCGCTCCGCCCCGACCCCGCCGCGCATTCCCGGCGCCCCGCGGCCGCCCCGGACCGCAGGGCCCCGCGGCGGGCACTCCCCGCAGCGCCCCCGAGCAGGGCCCGCCC
>VWZW01007169.1:1448895-1639918 GCA_013397115.1 Edolisoma coerulescens
GGGAGCGGGGCCGAGGGGCCGGTGAGCGGGTCGGCGGCAGGTGCCACACGCGCAGCGAGGGTGCGCCCGCCGGGCCCGGCGCGCAGCGGCGACACACCCGCCGCTCCGCGTGCGCGCTAAGCGCGGGGAAGGGAGCCGCACAGGAGTAACTGCTGTGCGCACAACAAGCTGCGAAAGTGAGGAAAAGTCCAAATTCAGGCCACGTGGTATTTAGCAAACAGGATTTGCTTTTAAGTGATTTGGCCAACAAGAAAAACAAACAGCGTGGCAAAGCACAGAATAAATTTCTCATGCTCAGCCTCCCACGCTTTGTATTCCTGGATCCAGTTTATCACTCATTGTACAGCTTCCAGTATTGTTATGAGCAAGTAACGTGTGCATGCACACACACACTTTCTACTATACTCAGTCCGCTTTTATTCCTGGATGAGCTCTGTTGGCTACTTAAAGAAAACAAGAGCAGTAACAAAATTAATATATAACGTCAGACTATATCCCCACGATGGGAGTGGATTCAGCTACCAGACAGCCCAAATTTTGGGATAATTTAGCTTCTGAATTTAGTTGCATGTGCAGATACATGCACCTTTTTCTGGTTAAGAGGAAAGAGAAGTTGGAAAAGCAGAAATTTGCATCATCATACAGAAACTCGGGTAGTTCCCAGCAGCACCACGACCTTTAGACCTGAGTCCAGACTTCTGTTACATCATCTCACAGTGATTGATGGCAGCAGTAGTTTTTCCATCTTCTAGAGGCACGACTACAAACCCACACTTTATTTCTCGCTATTAAAAGGCCATTCAAATTCAGCAATCTGAGACATAATGCCCAAGCTCAGGAATGGGACTTACTTTCAATAACATATCAAAGCCCTCAGCATCTAATTCCTAGCCCAGTTCCTCAACACTAGCAGTTTCAGGCTTTACATCTTGAGTTTCCTCATCCTTGCTCCAGCCTCCTTCCCCAGCCACTCCCATGCAGGATTTTGTGTTAGACCACCAATATTCTCATTGGTTCATCCTTCCTCTCCATATTTACCATTATTTATTCTACTGGAAGAATTTTATTCAATTTCTTTTGGAATTCATAAAGCCTGAAACTAAACAACTAAACTAAAACAAGTTGTGACATTTCTTATGTCTAGTGTCAATGTTAAGCACTGTTCAATGTTTTCTTCGTCTTGAAAAATTATAAATAAAATGGGATGTAAATTTAGAAATCCAGTGTTATAAATAAGTGTTATAAATTCTTCAAGTCTTCTAAGCATGGGGGAAAAAAAGTAAAAAAGAAAACAATACTCTGAGCTTCAAAAGGATTTTGATCATTCAGGTAATGGATCCTGCAAATGTCAAAATCAGGCCAGAGTCAACAATTGTAAACTAATTTAATGTGAAAGCAAGGAGGTATGGTAGGGAATGCAGGTTAAATAGTACAATCAACAATCACATCATCAGAAAAAGAAAGGTTTATTGCGGGAAAAGTCATTGAAACTATTAGATAAGTGTTCAATAGCAGTGAAAAGGATAAACAAGAAATTCCACCTATACTTATCAATAGATAGAATACAAAGCAATGGCTACTATTTGGTCAGCCAAACCTTTGTTCAAAGGAAAAGCCTGTAGCTACAGCAGTCTCATTTCCTTGCAGACACTGTATTTGAAAATAGAAGTGACTTTATCTTGTCATAATTACACCATTCCCTGGCACATTTTAGAAAATGCTAGGAAGAATAAACTCAGCTGTTCCAAGTACATATATACTCTAGTGCTTTCACTGTTTCTGAAGTAGACATACACTTCATTATGCTCCAATTCCTCCACAGTCTTGTCTCTCTCATATCAGTTCCCACATAAGCTAACCTGGGTCCATACAAGAGTTCAGCAAATTTATTGGTGAATTGTTTATTTGAAAATAAAAAAAAACCAGTTCTAGAGGTCAAATTGAAAGAGACAAAGAAATAGAAATAGTAGGATTACATGTTTTTATGCTTTTGAAATAGTTTTTTCAGTTACTTTTGATTTAAAACATAGAAGTGTTCTACATTGTGGGAGGCCTAGCTTCAAACATCTTTTGAAAAAAGGATTTGAGCCCACATCTGCTGCATTATGGGAATGTTAAGTGAAGTTTTGGGTTTTCCTCAAAGTAAAACAACAAACAATTGTCCTTTTGCGTTTTCATTATTCAGAGCTTTTTTCCTCCCTGTTTTCAGTTTGGCTGCCAAATTGAATACAAATCATCTGCATTCCCCCTGAATCAAATCTAGCACAAAACAGCTGCAACCACGTCTCAGACTGTACAGTGATTACCTCCTAAACTGCCTTGGAAAATATTACATGAAAGAGAAATGGAACTAACAGACCTACCTTCAAGAAAATGTGCCTTGCATAAAAGGCCAGGTGTACATCACAGCTTGCAACTTTTGCTACAGCAGATAAACTGGAAAGAGGATTAAGGGGTCTGACAGCTGCTGTATGTTGGTCACCCTTTACTAGTTCACAGGGCAAATGCCCCTTTCCAGCCAAGTACAGTCTACAGCATCACTAATGCAGACTTCAGGGCAGCAACAGAAGTTGAGCAGGTGAAAGGTTGCTTAAAGGAATTTTTTTCCTGCACTTCATCTATCATGGTTTACTTGGAACAAACCATTAGGCAAATTACTAGGCAAATAGTGAAGACTGGGGCAATAAGAGTCCAGTGTCTCAACAATGTAGTCCCCAAGAAGAGAAACCAAAACTGAATATGTTTTCATTAAAAATGCTGAATTTTCACGAGAGCAGCCACTGAAATGTCTAACTAGGTAAGAGCCACTTCTATGATTCTTTTAACATGTATTTTTTTCCCTGATAGAGCATGTATACACAGTGAAATAAAAGCTATAGCATATCTCTGTTACAATAAAGAAGACAAACCAACAAAAACACCAAACTCCAAGTACCTGTTTCTTCCTTCTTACTTTACTCACACAGAAGTCCCTTTGAAATCCAAAGGAATTTATATACAGGCTCCTGCAAAAGGCCAACATAATCTGTATATCAGAAAACGATTCAAGACTCAGTTTCTCTTAAAGGAAATATTGTGACATTTTTAGTAAAATAAAACCTGCCCGTTGCTATATTTTAAGTTTTAGTAAATTGATATTGAAGAAGAGATAGAACTCAAACCTGAAAATTATTTGTATAAAGTCTGAGAAAACTCAGAAAATTGTTCCCCCAGCCCTCTTGCATCTACTGATGATTTATAAAAGAATTTATTTTTTCTCTCCCAAGATCTTTTTGGTTGTAGTAAATACCACCCACCTACCTGAGAACTCATCAAGGTATAAGATTCATGCACACTTCCTAGAACACCCTGCATTTCAGTCAGTGCAGCAGATGCCCTTAGGGGAGCTATGTGGGTGAAACTACAGCAGCCACTGTGTACTGGTATGAACCTGCAGAGCCAACTGATAGAGAATGGGAGCACCCCATCTCCTGCAGACGTGCCACTCACACAGGGATCAGCCATCTCTCTCTTTGCAGTACTAGTCTTCAAGGCAGACTACAAAGATGAGCAAGGGAAACGAAATTCATTGCTTCAGCATGTATTAAAAAATGAAATTTTTATTTAATGACTCATCACGCCCAAGATAATCCCTCCATGCTATTAAATGTGATGAACAAGGTCTCTTTTCTACGGGAGATATTCACTCAATCGCCTCTCCTCTTGCTAATAGCCCTCTTTTCCACTAATCTCTCCTCCATTTCACAATTATTGTCTGGTTTTTTTCTCAGATGATCTAGCTGGTTTTTAGCTTAATGCAGAGCAGTTGTTATCAGACCTGATGCCCCCAAACTGTTGACTTTTTCTTTTCAGTTATATCAACTGATCTAATTTAAAACTCATTTTCTGGTCTTCCCTCTTTTACATGGCATCCTGCCCTGCTCAGGATGAGCTACATAACATCCTAAACTGTTCCTCAAAAATTATGCAAGGCTGGAAGCACGATGTGAGAAATGCAACTGGACACGGAACAACTCCATTTGCTAATCCTTCAGGGAAAAGGATTGCCACTGGCATATGCAGCACCCCATTTCCAAATTTTTAACAAGCAGTTTCTTAAGAAACTTCCACCTTAACTAGCAATTGCCAAGGAGAACAGTGGGTGGTGAGGAATGAGAGGAAAGACTGCATGAAGGAAACAACTTCCAGAATGTTCGCAGCTTGCCAAACACACTATTAACCAACAGTAATTATGGCACAGCGACCTGCTGCTGTGGGAGCCAGGAGGCCTGAAGCTACCACCCCGGCTCAGTTAGCCCCACCTGCCCTACCGGTACCAGCAGGATTTAAGGCAGAGAAAGCCCAACAATTAAGGGTTAGCAAAGAAACAGACTGTTTCTACAGGGAACAGGAGGTTTGGCTGGGAACTCCTTGTAGGTGGTATCTTGCCAAAGGCTGTCAACCGGGCAGCTCTTGGTCTGATGTGCTCTGGGCAGCCGGGCTGCTGCCTGCCAGCTGAGAGAGGTGGTAAGCAAAGCTGTCGGTGCTGGATTTGCCTGGCAGGAGAAGGGGCTTGTGATGCAGCTTCTGTTGGCTTTGCGATTTGAATTAAGGGTTGGAAGTAGATTATAGGATACGGAGACAGTGTTACCCAGTTTCTGGAAGCCCTCAGGACAGCAGGCCTGCAGGGTGCTGAGGGGACTCCTGCTGTCGCTGGGTTTCTGTCCCACTACTCTGGAGCACGCAAAGTCCTTCTGCAAGCACTGGCTATTGCTGCTCTCAGCCTCAAAGCAAAAATTTATTTGTATGTTCTTGACAGTATTTA
The DNA here is from genome assembly GCA_013397115.1 of Edolisoma coerulescens. Classification (NCBI taxonomy): domain Eukaryota; kingdom Metazoa; phylum Chordata; class Aves; order Passeriformes; family Campephagidae; genus Edolisoma; species Edolisoma coerulescens. Next base: position 1,453,700 of record VWZW01007169.1, read on the forward strand.
GTACTTAAAGAATTTGATAAATCAGGTTAAAAAAAAAAGTGGGGCTAGAAACTTTTCCTTCCCCCAAATTTGACTAATTATTAACACAACAGTAAGTCAATTCAAATGTAGCAAATAAACCCCTTAATCCTCAGTAGTTTCAGAACTAATTTTAACGTACATTCCATTTTTCCTCTAACAATAGTTCTCTGCCAGGTAGAACAGCGTATTTCAGCTTGGGAGAGCACATAAGGTCCTTAAGTAGCAATCAAGTGCATTACATGTGATTAAGTGGTTTCTACTTCTAGATCTATGCTTTTGCCTTTTCCTTCCTTCTCCTGCCTCTGCTGTTGTGTCATGATTGTTTAAATCTGGTCCTGACAAAATGATCTAGGTTAAAAGAACCCCTATGGTTAAAGGTCTTGCAGTTCACTCAGATCATTTTGCCAAGACAGCGAGTACAGCCTGCCTCGAAGGTGGCAAACCCAAGTGTACTAGTTCTTGATGGGGTAGGGAGCTGTAACCACACAACCTGCTTAAGGGGAAGCTGGAATGGTTTTCCTCATTGTGGCTCAGGGTTTTCTGGGCTAGTCTTACAGACTCTACTTGGCTTCCATATGCAGTTTTGTTGCCAGGGATCATATTTTTATGTTGGAGCCTAGACAAATAAAAGAAAGATTCAGCTAAAGATCAGCACTGCTGATACCTTGGCTGTTACACCGTTTGTTCAGGAAGAAACTTTTCAGATTCAGTTTCTATGACAATATATAAGTTTGAAGTACAATGATGTATGTTTTCTGTGAACAAGTGAACCTTGTTTAATGAGTGTAGTTAAAGCTGGCTGATATTGGCTGGTAAGGACAACTGAGCTAATCATGATGAAACTGAACTGTTGTGCCTGTGTGTTGTTACAAGTTTATCTGAACTGCAGCTAGAGCAGAGTGCTTGGACACTGTGAGGGAAAGGTGATGAACTGCATTCTCCTGTGCATAACTAATGGCCACTAGTTGGTACTTCAGGACTCAAAAGGACTGGGAAAGAAAGGTTGTTATTCTCATCCCTACAGAGCAAGATATACCTTACCCTTTACTAAAGCTCATAATGAAGCTCTATGCTAAAGTAGAGCTATGCAATTACTCTTCTTTCTAACTACAAAAGCAGCATCTGACCATAATATCAGCAAGGCTAGGAAAACATAATCCAACTATAATGGCTGGTTCTCAGGCTTTACTGAATTTCATATGCTGGTCACACTACCTGAGGAAGTTTTTTTTTTACAAGGAGCCCATTCAGTAGTTTTCATCCTGGACTTTGTAAGCTGAATATCTCAGTCAAGTTCTTTCTAACATCTTCTTACCAAATTAAGTATTACAGTCTGCTTTGTGATACAGTACTTTTAATCACCTATATTAATGGAGGTCTTTGAAATGACATTACACTTTATTGAACACTGGTGTGTGTATAGATGCTAGAGGGTATAATATTGTTCAATGAGGTTGCTAAAGTGATTATGATGTGTTCATAGGTTTTGAAAGTACAGTGCTGTTGCCGGTGTCTTCTGTGTCAGTGAATGCGGATCAGTCTCCTGTGGCAACATTGCCATGAGAATTCTGACATATCTCTAGACTAGCATCAGGAGAGGGCTCTACTCCTAGTCCTGCGTAACAATTTGCTTAATTTGTGGGTGGTATTTCTCATCTACAAACACCTGGTCACCTCTGTCAATGGCAATTATGAATACTTCTTGATCATGAATGTGAGTTTCAGACAGAGCTTCTGGGAGAAGACCTTCTACTCTAACTGAGCTTTTCCACCCATCAGTATTTCCTTTCTTTCAAAATATTGGATCTTCACTCAAGTGATGTAGTTACAAACAGGAAAGAAACATCTGCCATGCAGTTGTGAGACTTGTCCATGTGAACAGATCTCGTATAAATAAATGCGAGTAGAAAAGGTATGGGCCCTTTAAAGACAAGTCACTAAATGCCTCTGACATATCTTTGAGTTTGCTGATCCTTGAATTACTGTACGAAAGCTTCAGTAAAAATAGTGAACTCTATCCAGTTTCTGACGGAACAACTGTAGATGCCTGTGCCGAGGGAAAATTCCTGAGTAGCTCTCAGCCTTGGTGCAGCACCTGAAATCCTGAAGGGGACTTCCTACTGACCTTAACTGCTCTTTGCCCAGGGCACAGGTTGTTCAGCCTATAATGAGGCTCCTAAATCTTCCTGTTCACAATACAGGGAGTGTAGGTGTCTAATGCAGAATTCCCTGCAGGCCAGAGGCTGAGACAGACACCAAGTGCTATAGCCCATCAGTCTCTCACTGGACTTGTCCCAAAAATTCCTAATCCAACACCAACAGTGGTCTGTCTGTTTTGTTTTGTTTCCTGGTTTTGCTTTAAATAGTAATGATGAATCTGATTAGCTGCAAGACAGCAGATGCTATGGCAATAGAATATTTGAATAACAGATGTGATAACAGACTCTGGCCTTGTTTTATATGACATGTTACTTAATATTATTTAACATTTTCTTGTGCAATGGAAGCCATGCTTTCTGCTCTTTCAGAAAATCTCTACTGAATAATATGTACAGAATCAGGACCCTTATTATTTTAAGTGTGTGTATATATATATATAAACACCTTAGAAAATAACATTGGATCTAAAAAAGCAGCATATATTTTGAAATACGATACTAATCACAGAAGGATTAAAGTAATAGAACTGACCTATTTCTGTCATCTTGCCTAGGTAAAATAATCCAACTTGATACTTACGGATGTAGATTAACAAAATGTATAAAGATCTGTTACTTTTGATTATGTATATGGCATAAAAATACAGAATACAATTCACTGCATTGAAAATCACAGTATTTTAACATTTTATTCTGAGAAAAGCCATAAATGGCTTGCACTTACTGATAGATATTCCAAAGTTTATTTTTAGCAAATATTATTTACAAATCTGTAGTTCTAATGAGAAATCTGAATTATATATAACTAGAAGACTGCTGTATTAAATACAAATTAACCCAAGCCCTACTTGTTCGTGTCCAAGTTATGACTGGTTCATTGGCATGGTAGCAGCATGGTACTGTGTTTGATAACAGAATGAGGAATCAAAGTTGGTAGGTTTGCAAATCTAGTGAACGGAAGGGCCACTGATACCGCCTGAGCCATGGCAGAATGCACTCTGACTGGAGACCCTCCTCAGCCTTCTCCTGGATAAATTGTCTTGGTAGGAATGCGTGGGGATGCACTGTGAGTTCCCCAGCTTGCCCCATGATTCACAAAGATGGGGGACCCACTTAAGATGGGATGCCTCTGTGAGGAGACAGCCTCGTGGCAGGTCAGGATGACTGCAGATGGAATCCTTTTGCTTTGGCAGACACCGCTGGCAGCTGCTCTGGGAAGAGCAGTCCCAGTAGGTACAAGTCTACAGACATGAGAATTCTATTCTTCTAAAACCTGAGGACTTTACCAAAGGCAGGCCACAAACCCGGGCTGGTTCCTTCCTTGTCACCCTGACCCTGTTCTGTGAAACAGCTTTGGAGACTATCCTCTTCAGACAGAGAGCCTCCAGTGCCAGATGCAGCCATGAAGCAGCATATAATCAACAAAGCCACACTGGCAATCTTCTTTAGCGTAGGAATGTGACTCCAGTGTTGCTGGAACATTTGCCATCTAATTTCAGTAAGTTCTCACAACCAATAGAAAAATCCCCGAGACAGGCTTGGCTGCCAAACATTACAGGCTTTGAAGTCTGATGGCAGGTAAAAGCTGTATGTCAGTGACCTACTAAAACATCAAAAGGTATGTCAGAGAATGGTCTTGCAGGGCTCAAGCTGGAAAGCTAAAAGAAAATCCTCAGAGATAATATTAAGGGACTTCAAAGGTAGGAGATATATGGAAGGTCAACAAGAACAGTCGAAGTCAGAGAAACAAAAATTTTCTCTGATGAGTAGAAGTTGGAAAGGAAATAAAAGGGAGAAATATGTACTGCTTTTTATGGTCACATGGTACATGTACTGTACAAGCAACAGCTATCTTGTCATCAAACTGCTCAGAATATAGACATACACAGTTAAGGCCTCAAAAGGAGACTAGTAATAGATATCTATATTTTTCTTTTGTACTCACATATCTAAAGGTACTGTAGAATAGGATTTTTTTTATATAACATAATTTATCACAGTGTAGTGAGTATGTAACAGTGAAGGACCCAAATATTCAAGATCAGGTCCTAATCTGACAGACTCCACGTATGGTACCTAACACACTCAAAAGTAAAGGCATCAATGTAAGAAATATATTAAGTCATGGATTAATCTCAATACTATAAGGTATTTTTTATAATCTCTGGTACTTTATCTCTCAAGCAAGGATTTTTCAGCAAAAAAACCCTGAGAACATAGAATTTATGTAGAAGGAACTCGGGAACTAGGAATAGGTAAGGCTTCAAAATAAGAATGACCAGGCTGGGTAAGACCTAGAGTCTAGCAGAACCAGTATCTTGCTTCTCATAATAGCCATGGATGGATGCGTAAGAAATATATGAAACACTGGACAGGAATATTTTCCTGAGATTCCTGCCATTTGCAGCTGAGAAATTTCCTGAGCCAGGCATGACTTCTGTATCTAGTAATGCTCAGTGAATTCCTCTCCCATGAACTTCCGTAATCCTCTCCTGAAACTTAATTTTTAGCAAACACATTCTGTAGGGGGGGCTCCCAGCTTTACAAACAGATGCTGGAAATAATTACTTTTTTTTTTATTTGCTATTTTTGATATCTGAGAGTCAAATCTACTACACTGAGATTCAGTCTGGGTTTCTGAACCTGGCTCCTGCCACAGAACCTGTTCTGTGAAGACAGGCTCTATGAAAACAAGCTGCAGGAACAGATCTTCCATCAATGCCACTGTGCAACAACTGAAATGAATTGGAGAAGAGAAGGAAAGAGCAGCACCATAAGATCTTGAACATCACAATGACCACAGGAAGACGTGTTCAAAATGCATTAGAGCACACTTCTGTGTGCTTTTTGTGGTTTACCATGGTGCCAGAGTGCACAGGGCTGTAGTTTAAATTCCACTGTTTTTTTTTTTTTCCCTCTTTGTGAAGTTCTGTTTTCAATTTTCAGTGTGCAGCAGCAGTATTACCAAATATGGGAGAATCTGTGTCCACTCTGGACCTATATCTCTGCACTGGGAATGCATAACATAAATGCATTTCTTTTTAAACTACTTTTTCCTTTGTTATTCCAATGGTAAAGCACTGATTTCCTGTAGCCTCCAACACGGACAGAGAGGCTTATAGGCAAATGATAAGGTAGATCAGATTGTTCCTGCTTTGCATCCATACAATTAAAAAAAAGAGAAAGAAGCTGTGAAAAGGAATGTTGTTGAATATATACAATACAGATACAGTAAGTGGGTTAAGCTGTTCAGACCACCTGCTTCACGTGCAACATAAACCTTCATTTTTTATTTTCCCCCCACCCCTTCAGGAGGAAAATAAACAGTTCCCTTATCCCTAGGGTGGTAGCAAGCCCTAACAAGGAAAAGCAGGACACATTCCTTTCTTCCATCCTTTGTAACCAATCGCTGAATTGCTCCCAACACATTCCAGATCTGGTAGGATAGCTTAATTGCCTTCACCTGGAGGCCACTGCCTGAATTCCTGTCAGTGAATATAGCACCTATGGAGTGAGGCACTGCGATTTCTTTCTGACGAAAGTGGGTTAAGCACCCAGCCCCATGGTCATGAGCAGTTTCATAGGTTCACTTGCATATGAAGATTTATGAGTTTCTTGGGTGTAACTGTGCCTATAAAAGTTTGAGTCTGTAAGTGTCATCAAACATAATTCTTCCCTAACGACTTAAACAGATATGAGAAAGATGAGGAACTGTTTATTGTAATAAGTTGTGGTTATGAGTGAAATCTTTAATTGCTTCCTTACAATTAAAGGTCTGCATGGAGAAGGGAATGTTGCTGGTTTGCTTTCACTGGTGGTGAAATAGGGAAATTTCCGTAACAATTCATGATCAGGTGTGCAGTGTTATTCCACAAGGCAGCCTAAATTTTGCAAAGCTATTCAGACAATAATTCTTGTCATGAAATGTTGTCAACCATTACTCTGGGTCGTAATTTCTCATTTCCATAGTTACCGTTCACACAGAATGTCAAGAGGGGTCTCAAGATTCAAATCCTAAATCAGTGGTGAAACAGCAAGTTTATGCCTTTTTCCAAATGAGTAGCTAGACAATTAGACTAGAAAAATAAAAATACTTAAGTGTATGGACTCAAACCACAGTTTGTCATTGTTATGCACTTGTTCTATTTCTACCATATTTTATGAAGTATTTTGTAATAAGCTTTAAAACCTCACTTGTGTTGCCTGATTCTGTTCCAAGTGAAGTGAAACATTAACATTACTTCTGGAATAGAACTGAAAACAGTTGTTTCACTGACAACATTTTGACAGTTTGATGAAATATCAGGGAGTTTGACAAGACAGCATCTTATCACAATATTGCCTAGATAGAATAAATTTCAACAGACCATAATAAAAGTCAAAATAAACCAGTGAAAGCTCCTAATTCATTTGTCCACTGCAGAAAGGAAAATAGTGTAAGAAAGACCAGAAGACCTCCAAGGCTTGAAAATCATGATTAAAAATGTAAGTAAAAATGTGCAATACCACAACCGGGATGATAAGCAACAGTTATTAACAATTTTATTTTCTCCTGAGAGACGCCTGAGAGACAGAGGGGTCTCAATAACATACAGGGCTCCTACTAGAGTGAAGTTAATGATATAATTTTATTATTAAGCTCAAAAGAAAAATTTCTGTGATAAACAACAAAAAGTATCTGACAATGTTAACTCGCTTTTATTCCACACATTACTCTCCAGATACTCACATCAACCACTTAGTTATATAGGCATTCTTGGGAACTTTTTCTTCATGTAAAGAACCTTGTCATACCACAGGAAAGGAATGGAATATCTGTTTCTCAGGTGTCTTGTACAAATATGCTTTCCATTGCTCCCAGAACTACTGAAACATTACCCAAAGTAGACCAACAGTGACTTAAGACTTGTTTAACCACTATGACAGCAGAAGGAATATGCTCATTTATCACACGTTTAGTAAATTAAATGAAAAGAGATCTGTAAATTATTTGCTCAATAGTTGGGCTACTAAAATTATTTCTTCACAATGTGTTTTACAGATACTCCATAAAATTGAAGTTATGAAAGCAGAGTGCTCTGCTGTTTCACCAGCAAAAAGCCTGTACTTAGTGCACAGTCTCCCCTAACACATACATGAGATTTGGGAACGAAGATCAGGTGTGTAGAGATAAAGAGAACACCCCACGTGTAGAATTTAAATTATCTGTCCAGAGCACAGCAGATGCAGACATTGCTGTCCATTAAGCGTATATCACAATTTCCTTTAGCATTTGGGTTTTTATAGCGCTGTAACCGGCAAAGCTAACCCTGTGGCACCATCCTGTGGCACACCTGGCACTTGCATGGCTCCGGCTGCTCTTCCAGCGGCTGTCACCTGCCTGTGGCGCTTCCTGCGACAGTGCTGGAGCAGAGCACGCTTCGGAGCTTTCGTTTCATGCCGCTTTCTGAGGCTAAGTATCACACTGGCTACTCTAGCAAAGTTTCACCGTGTTCTTGGGAAAACGGTTTGAAGGGAAGGGAGTTTTCCCTACTATTCTAAAATCGATCCAAATGTACTCCTCAACCTATGGCTAGTATGATATAAAAAATTAAAATATAGAACTGGGAGATAGGTATTTGAAGAAGAAATACTGAGATTGGCTGAAAACATTAATTCCAAAATTCTGAAACAAACTAGAATAAGACTGTGGGATTGGTTTGGTGGGAAATATTTCCAACAAAGTCAGGGTGGTATATAACTTGGGAACAGGCAATACAGTATCTCCCTGTAAAAAGGAGAAATTATTCATGTCTGAAAATTCCCTGAATTTGAATTGAGTTGTCTACAATAATTTAAAGCAAATAGGGAAGTGTTGAATAATCGGAGTAAGCAAGATTATATTTGATTAGCTGGGCTTTCCTCAAAAATAATTTGATTTTCTAGGAAAACACAATGTGTAACACAATGTGACTGAAGTGAACATTAATAAAGCACATTACATGGTGCTACTCGGAAATTTATTAATTAAGTTGGGAAAGTCAGTATTTTTTATAAGCATTATAGTACAGGCAAAGAACTGGGTAAAAGTGGTAAGGTAGTGAATGATTTTTAATGGTGAATCCAATGTAGTCATTAATGACCTGACAAATGTTACCAGTGCTCTATTGACAAAAAAAATTAGAAGATATCATTAATACAATGCAGAAAAAAAGGTTGATTCCAAGAAATTGAGGCATGAAATGGAATGAAATTCTACAAGACAAACTAGAATATCATACTTCTGAAGAATAAAAACTATGTAGCTTTAAAGCAAACCTTAGAGCACTTTAACCCTTATTCTAACATTTGCTCCACTTTTCTAATAGCTCACTTGCAACTTGTTCTTTTACTGAAATGCAGCAAATTAAGAGAGCACAAGTGAAAATGTCCTCAAAATATTGGCACTATGTTCACTGTGACATTGCTTTTTGTGTTCAAAAGGCTGATGATGAATCTAGAATTTTTGGAGAACCTTCGGGTTAGTTTGGATTATTATGCAAAAGTTCGGAAGATGAGTTAAATTTTTTTGAATCAGTGAGGTACTGCTTATGTGACCACAACTGAATCAAATATACTTGCAATCTAAGACTTGCTACTGTGAATGGGAGGTTCCAATACCCACTTCTACAACTTCCAAGGAAAAACTATTCTTACTTTAAATTACATTTGTAGACCTCCCCCCTTTTCTCTTTCCTCCTTCTCCAGGCTTTTGTTACTCATTTTAACCTTCTCTTCTGAGATTTCAATTACTACTTTGCTTCCCTCCTTTACCCAGTGTAGGAGTTAGTGCTCTGCTTTCCCTAAGGTCCTACATAATTCAGGCATGTGATCCTTTCCTCACAGATATTCTCTTCCTGGAGCAGAGAGAGCACAGGCTATGGTTGTGCTACATTGCTACACAAGTCTTATTTCCATTATGACCAAAAGCTTCGGTTTTTCTTACTGAGAAGACCTTGGAAAAAGTAGAGACATATATTTCCTAAAATGTGAAGGTTCCCCTGTAACTGGAACAATACCTTTAAGCTGTGAGATGGCACAGAAGATGAGCCTGTTGAGCACCCATTTGAGAAACAGCAATTTCAGCGATGGCTGAAGGAAACTTTGCAAAATGTGCCTGTAAAAGCTACTCTGTACTTGCATGTCTTGATCTCTTGCCTGCTTTTAGCAATTTTATTCACCCTCCTTTCCTGCCAGACTGCAGGGCTTCTTGAGCTGGAAGTTATTTCACCAATACAGTCCAGACAACACAACTGCTCTGCTTCTCATTTACCCTGGTAGTCAGGTGAATCAAGCAATATGAGTTACAACTCCAGATTACACAAGGAAATTTATAACAAGCTTAAAAATTAGGGCACAGGTGTTTCCGAAGGTCAAATATTTGGCATGACTAAGTTTAGGACAATAATTAGGAGGATTAAGTTTATATTTCTTTTTGCTTAGTTATACACAACTATTAGAGGTTTGGTCTGTAGAGTATTTGGTTACTTCTGCTGCCTGTTTATGCTATTCCCACCAAGTTAGTGTGAAATAAACTAGCGTGTGAACATTCAGTACATTAACTAAGCTGTGATAATAAGGAAACATGTCTTTACTTGTGGCAAAAATTCACTCTCATTTCAGATAACAGGGCAATTGGCAGCCAAGTTTTGACTTGGAATGATGTAATTTGGATGATTATTTACTTAATACTTAAACTGTGTATCTTCTATTTATATATTCTGCATTAAGATGGACTGCGTGGGTTCAGTCTTGCTGAGCTGGAGTGAAGAATCCTGCTCTACCTTATAATCTGTGCCTTAGCTGGCAGGCAGAGAGGATGAGCTTTCAGCTGTGGCTTAGGGTGTAGCTCTATGTAGGAAGGAACAGAGAATTTTCTCAGGTTGTTTAGAGACATGAAACTTAATCCCTTAAGGCTGAAGAGTAATATTTTTCTTCCTTCTGCTAGAATGAGATAAAACTTCACTATTTATGTTTTCCTATGAAAGTAAAAAGTAGGGTTTTTTTCTGCACCGAAAAAGGAAAAAGTTTTTCTGTGAATCTCTGTATTTATAGATATATATCTACACATGCACACACATATATTTATATACCTACAGAAACTTCCACCATTTTTTTTTAAACTTGTAAAACTCTGGCTTGTATAGCATTAAGGCAACTATCCTGAAGGGTATCACATTTGTACAGTTATATCCATCAGATCCCCCAATAAATTCAGTTTAAAATTTTAATTTCCAGTGGACATATGAGTTAGACTAAAAAGTCCTGTAAGCGGTAAGATGTAATATTAATACATTAGTAGCAAAAATTATTATTAGCAAGTAGTAGTGTTAGTAATAACATGTAGTAGTAACATTCTTTCTTTAAAAAAAAAAACAGTAGAACACCAGCAGCTTCTTTCTACATATGTTCATGAAGGGGAGCTTCATATTTCTTTACAACTTTACTATACTCTTAAGATTCTTCAGGGCTCTGTTCTTCACCTCTTCCTCTACTGTTATTGTTCCTATTCTCATTTAACAAAAGCCCACTTTTTCACATTTCTGGATTTTACTCCTTAAATTACATATTTTGTTACCTATTCTACAATATAATAGGAACGTACCTCTTCCTGCTTGTTCCATGCAACCAAGAGGTTCACTGTGCTAATAACCTTGTTTCCCTGGCCTTCTTCATTCCTCTCTTTCTATACCATCTTTGCTAAAGACCATCTGGATGATCCCAAAGGTATCCTCCAGTCTTTTTTTTAATGATTCTATGACATTTAATCAACACTGAGAACTAAAGTATCTCTTGATTTCCTCACTGAAATCTAAAGGTCTACAACTTCTGTACCTTCTGTACAGTTCCACTGCATTCTCTATTTATTATCACTATACAAACATCAGCTATTCACAACTCACACATTTCTTTGTTGCTTTCTTCTCTGTTACCAGCATGTTTTATTTCTGTGATGCTTTGAGAGAAGAAGGCGGCAACTAGATCCAATCTCTTGGAAGATTTTTTTTTATTCAAAGATTATGGATCTAAACCAACATCTCAATTATGACAGCTACTGGAAGCCAGTACTTGCTCTAGTAAAACACCCTTTCGCAGAAAATGTCGCTAATTAAAGCAGATGGATTCTGCATGTGTGTCTTCTGGAACAGTCCAGAATAAGTTTGCCCCAAAAGTGGTCTAAAATTGCCCAAGGAACTTAAATTAAGGCTGTATCAGGATGCAACCTTTATTTATATGGTTTCATACGGTTTTTATCACAGTATTGCTGCCTCATTCACTGAGTAGACAGCTATTTAATATTCATTTGTAATACTGAATTCATTTGTAATCAGTGTCTAGCCACAGACCTAATGAATACCATCAAAATATGATGCAAAATCTGAAAATATATTACAATGCTAGTTATTTTTAAAAACACTATGTTTAAAGAAATCTCCACCAAGCTGCAACCACTTAGCAGCATAGCACTTCTGCAAATACTTCTGCTTCTTAGTAGCACACACTTCTGCAAATACCTTGCTGGTACACTTCATGATAAACATTCTGAAAACAGGGAAAAATACAATTATAGGCCAACTTTGAATGTGTTAGATAACTTGCACTGGGGCAGCATCCTACAATGATTCTGTGACAGAAATAAAGTAGTAATTCAGATCATCCTATTAGCGTTTATCTGCCTTAGCCATAGAACTGTCATTCTTTCCATCATCTCCTGCCTCATATGCTGTGTCTCAAAATTTTTGTAATATGTAACAGAGCAGGCCTGTAGGCAACAGCCTGCTTACCTATCCCATCAGAATCCAGCACAGGTCATGCAAGAAGGGAAGCGGGGCTGTTTAGTCTGGAGAAAAGAAGGCTGAGAAGAGACCTTATTACTCTCTACAACTGCCTGAAAGGAGGTTGTAGCAAGGTGCATGTCGGTCTCTCTTCCCAAGCAACAAGTGATAGGGTGAGAGGAAATGGCCTCAAATTTCACCAGGTGAGGTTTAGATTGGATATTATAAAAAACTTCTTAACTGAAAGAGCTGTCAAGCATCGGAACAGGCTGCCCAGAGAAGTGGTTAAGTTACCATTTCTGCAGGTATATAAAAGATTATAAAATATATATATATATATAAATACTATGTATAAAATATTATAAAATGTGGCACTTAGGGACATGGTTTAGGGGTGAACTTGGCAGTGCTGGGTTAATGATTGGACTTGATATTAAAGGTCTTTTCCAATCTAAATGGTTCTATGATTCTAAGAACTGAACTTGAACTCCCTGCCAAATAATTCTCCTACCACGTTTCCCCAATCTCTTCTACCAAAAATCGGTAGCTCAGGTACCACAGGCTTCTGTTCCAGCCCACTCCATCTCACAGCTCATTAGATTTAAGTTGCCTTCTTTCAGCCTTTTTCTCCTCTAGTCAATTAGCTCTAAATCCCTCCTTTCTGTTTTGCTCAGTAGCTCTAAATGTCTTGTTTTGCAACACATATCCACTCTGCTTGTCTAATCATTTAATTCCTACCAATACCAGAATCATTGTCCAACCCATGTAATCTCCTTGTTCAACTGGTCTCCAGGTCTTCCTTCCACTGCCTTCCTAATCCAACATGGCTCAGATTCCTTTCCTAAATATCATCTTGCTAAGCCACTCCAGTTTCTGTACTCCTTCTTCACTGATTTCTTGTCAAGCCATTTCTTTCTCTTCCACTCTCAGTCTTGCCTCATCCTAATGCATTCCTTTCATTCCTAATGTGGTTTTATCTGCTTGCATTCAGATCAGTAGGATAATTAGGATAATTCTGAAAGTCAAAAACAGTCACCTATGCTCAGTCACCATTTCAAGCTGCATTTTGGCATAAAACACCCATTGCAGGAAAAGCCTTGGAGCAGGCACAGTGCTTGATCAACAACAGACTGCTCAGTCTGTATGGAGAAAGGTTGCAGAGACTTGGAAAACATGACCTGTAGGGTTGGACAATATGATCTGGGAGGAAACAGATGCTGCATGGTTGCTTTAGAGAGTGTTGCAGTTTGCTTAGCTGCAGGAGCTGTGAAGGACATGAACATAACAAATGATGGCCTCTCCAGCCCTGTTGGTAGCCTAAAGCCAAGAATTTTTACAGAAGGCAAACAAATCTATTTCTGAAAAGCCATTAAATTGTCAGTGTGAAGGAACAAATAAAAAACTCAATAATGCTACATGAATATCATATGTGACCTGTCATTAGTGTATAAGAGCAGACCATTAGGCTCTGACAATGTTCAGTGTCTCTGACATGGTTAATGAAGAGGGCTGCTGTAATAATCACCAACTTGTGAAACAATGGGTGGAGACAAGACTTCAGTTGTAGAAATCCATTTCAAGTTAAGACATTGCTCCTTCATCATCTACCTTTCTGCAGCTTGTGAGTGTGTAGCAAAATGGTAATTGAGTCTGAGGGTTACTAAATGCAAAGTATTGCATACAGAGGAGAAATTCTAATTCTACTTTAAATCTCAAAATTCTACTTTGAATCTCAAAAAAAGATCTGAAATATATTGATACAAAACAATGATTAAGAAATACTTTTGCCAAGGACAGAACTTTAATGTGTAACGTGCACTTAATACTAAACAGCTTGAAAGTTCCTGTAATGAGAGGAAGTAGGAGACAAGTTTCCAGGAATATGCCAATAGGGAGAAGAGTTCTGTGGTGTGTAAAACTGGACCTTCACTACTGATACTAAGCAAATAGATCTGCACATATTAAATTCCTTGTTCTGTTATATTAGCATCCTTATTACATTACCAATGATAAAACCAAATTATATTTGTTCAAAGAACACGTCATCACGATATGTATTTGTGGTCATAGCTCCTGGAAAACAGAAAGATGGGTCTGATGAAGTTATTATGGTTTAAACCTAATGTCTGATACCTTATGACCAAATACAAGGGAGGAATATTATTCCCTTTTTGAACAATTCTACCAATTTAAACTCCATCACCTGAAATAAGAAGGAACTATGACATAAACAGTGATGATGACACAGCTTTCCAAAAGTTATGTCTTTCATATAAGTTAGTCTCTGCCAAATTCAATTCTGTGGCAAACCATGGTGATAAAATACAATGATCTAAAAGCTTGTTACATTCTCTTAATATATTGAAAAGAATTTATTTTCCCATTGCTTCCTTCTGGGAAATCATTGGACCACATTGGCGTGACATCTTGTATTAAATAAATTTACATTTAAGCTGAGACAGAAAATTCATGTAAACTTTCAGTTTGCATGATTATAAATCAGCAAATACATTAATCAACAAAGATATAACCAGCTAAGAAGCACTATTTATAAGGGAATTATGAGGCAATCTCAATAAAAGAATTAGAGCTCTACCTAGGAAACAGATATTAGTTGTAAACATATTTTAAATGCCTTTCCTTAAATTACTGAATCCAGATATCAGACTTGACAGGTTGACTTTGCAAAGATCCATGATACTGTTCATGAATGCCTTTTCCATAAAATGTTCCTTAAAATTTTTCTTTCAGTTTTCTAACTTTTTGATGAAAAATGGAACATTTTTTTAACCAAGCATTATTCGAGATATGATAGGAAGTTAACATAAATGACTTCTGGTCTTGTATTTACTATGTATCTAATAAAACATAAACCAATACAATATTTGAGATAAGCTAGAAATAAATATTGAGCAGTGAAATACCTTGGCTTGCTGATCACCAAAAGCTATCAAGATCAAACTGAGCTCTGATCCACTTCAGAACAAGCTAAACAGGAACATCTAGTTTCAGTTACCATTTTTGTACCCACTCACCTAGTCCTAACAAGGTAGGCAAGTGAAGCTCAAAATCATTACTGAAACTGACTGTTCATAAATGCGGAGTACTGTATTTTGGAGGAAAATCCAATTCAGTATTTTACACAGATTGTCCAATCAAACCGACTAACAAAAGGAGTATCAGCATTCTAAGCATCAATGTGAACACCTCAGTTGAGACATCTTCCTGTAAATGTCAAAGTCAGAAGCCAATTAACAACAGAATCAAGTAAAAACAGTAAGGAAAATAAAACTGAGTTCTTAGTACAAATCAGGTGTTTTCTCTCACCTTAAATACCAGTGTGTTTTCTGGACCAGCAGAATATGAGTGATTATTTTTACTGACATGAAAAATTAGAATGGGTGTCAAAACACGATACTTGAGAATGAAATCAGTGTGTAAGTGTTTGATATTAGAGTAAAATCCACTAAGAAAGCAGATATGTGGAGTCTATACTGTCTCTAAGAGTATTCAATACTGTCCACATACAGAGAGAAGACCAGATCATTTCTGAGTCTGGTATAATAACAGTAATTTCTGTGTATTTTCACATTTTCACCCAGACTTACAAATTTATGAGCTCTGCTTATAAAAAGCAATCTGTTGTCTTGCATATTGGAAAGGCAGGAGGTATTAAGTAGAGGCAAGAGTTGCTTGTGCAGAGGCTAGATCACAGTCACATCAAAAAACCCACAGAAATAAAGCAAAAATACAGACAGAAATCAAGGAATTGCACAAAGTAGACTTGTGTGAAGCAATTAATCACTTGTGGGTTATGGTGTCAGTTAATAAAGATTAGGAGAAGTACTCCTATCAGTGGGAAAGTGAAGCAGTAATGGCACAGAAAGTCTGCAAGCATCAATATATTTAAAAGCCAATGCTCTGTACATCCAAGCATTTTTTTCTATACATCCCTTATCTTCTTCTGCCCACGCTACCCCTAATTTTACTTACTGCTCAGAAAGACTACTTTTCACTTCTAAAGTTCCTGTAACACCCCAATCATCTGAGGGGCATGCAGGAGGTGGGTAAGAAAAGGGCAAGAACAAGAAGAGAAGACAGGAGGTACAAAGAAATGGGAGCTTGTCTTCTCTCTGTGTTCTGTAGATCAAAGAAAGTTTATGTCCATTTCAATTTCACCCCGTAGGCCCCACTCTGAAGATCAAACCTGCATTATAATCAGCATATGGAGGTGGAGGCTTATGGGTTTTGAGTGGTTGATACCAGATCTACACTACTTCACCTGCACTGGAGTTAGAAGTTCTACTAAGTGACTAAACATATGAAGATACCATTTGGCAGACATAAGTTGTATTAATAAGGCTGTCATTGAGAATAACCTGTATCATTATTCATACACACACATTTGCACATATATGAACTGATACATGATATAATGTAGCTCAACTTCAGATGTAGAACTTCCTTCTGTGAAAAATGAAGCAACAATCTTAATACTCTGATGTAGCACTTCAGCAGAAGGACAAAACCTTATCACTTAATGCTGATGACGGCATTAACAGAACAATTCATTAATTTCCCTGCAAACCATGCCAGATTCTACAACTAAGAGATATATCTAGGAGATAACGCAGATTTCACAAAAGAGACCACATCAATCCCTGGAACTTCCCTTCTTGCTCCACTAGTCATTAAGTTTTCAACACCATAGTACTTTACTTAAAATTAAAACAAGTGAACAATCCTACTGAATTTATACACTAAAAAATTAAGCAAAGGTAATTCTGCAGAACAGAGTCCAGCACTACACAAATCACCTTCAAACTTAACTATATACATGATAGAGTTTGCATCTTACAGCTTACCTCAACTTACATAAATTAATCTCATTCTTCTGCCACCTTTCACAACATTTGTAAATTGCACTCCATGATATTTATATAAGTTACATTGGACCTACAATAAACAATATCATTTTTCATTTAATTATTAGATGACATGTTGTTCTCAGAATATAGCTGGGTGTTGTATGCCAAGTGCCAACAGCAAATAATACAGGTTCTTCCTGTTCTGGGAGAAACCAAATAGGAGCATCTTCTTATTTGTTAACCTAGACTCCATTAAAAAAAATGTATTCACACTACTATTAGTGGGACAAATAGTCAGTCTGTAACAATTTCTTATATTTCTGACTTTGACTCCTTAAAACTCAAGTGTCTAAAATCAAGAGTGGCTGAGGACATGAACTGAAAATCTGAACTGTTTAGCAATTTTATTACTGCTTATTATTATTAGGCTTTGTTTTTTAAATAGGGAAATGGAAGAACTGCTTAGACAGATACCATTGCTTAACACTTCAGACACAGGAGCCCAGCCTCACACTTGCTGTTATGAGGTCTCCTGATGCCCATTATAGGGATTTAAGGCTTTAATAGTAAACGTGCATTTTTCTTCCCACAGGCTTCAGTCTTCCAGAGTGCACTTTCTCATTTAAATAGTTTGCTTGCCATGGATGTTCCTACTTACCTAGTAAGAAGTTTGAACCATACCATGGACTGTATTAAAAGGATGGTTGTTAATTCAACCTTGCTTTATCAGAGAACCTACACACAGTACTATTAATACAGGTAACAGAACTGCTACTCTTTGTTTCTTCCAAGCTACCTTTCCACCTCTAGCTTTTACATTTGAGACACATTAGAATTAATGTTGCTCTTATTTGTTACCTTGGAAAACCCTCACAGTTGACTTGTACCAAGAATACCAAGAAAGCAATATGGCCACAATGTATAAAGTATTGAAATGCAGCAGATCTCAAACTGAATAGAAAAAAAAGGAGCTTTTGTCACAGAAGCATTTAATCAGCATGGGTGATTTTATCAAGGATATGCTTAGCCATGAGTGCTGTTGGAAACTGATGAAATAATGGATCAATAAAAATCTCATGTTTTGAACTAAGTGCCCATTTATCAATCATGCTCACAAAGTTATTCTGAAAAAACAGCAACTTTCAGGAGTCGAGGCAGCAGAAGACAAAGTGGAGGACTGGATGCATGAGACAAGTTTCTCAGAAGATGATAGGCTTGTGTGAAATTATTTAAGGAAAATTTAGAAGAGAAATAAAATATGCACTAGGTCATGCTATTGGCTCATGTCAGAAAGTGGGATAAGGACACTGAGCAGACAAACAGCAGAACACAAGTCATGCAGACATGCAAACAACAAAGGTCAGCGTGGCCCAAACTGATGGACAGTTCATGGAAACAAAGTTAGGCTGTACTAGACAGCAACTTCTGTGGAAGGGTACAACCAATCTAAGCTTAAAGAGGGAAGAGGACTTGTAAAGAAAAGTGTGCAGTATCATAACACTCTTGATCTCTGGGCTGATATTGAGATTAAAAGTATCAGCAAAACTGTACTACAAAGATTCACAAACTTGAAAACTTGCAGAAATTTTCCTTTTTGCAATGATTTTAATATAAGAACTTTATTTTGATAACAGAAGTACCTCTTTTTAGGTTCTCATACTCACCTACTCTCAAAGTATCTAAGATTTTAAAAACCAAGATATTTTCACAAACATTCATCTTATAAAACAAAATAAATTTATTAATGCTGTGTGATTCTGCTATATACTTTCCTGAGGATCTGAAATATTTCAAATAGTTTACAATTCCTCCCACCCGCACCAAAACCACCAATGTACAGCAGGTATTTTAAAGCAGGGAGATTATTGATTTGTCTAAGGTCACAGAACAAGTGCCAGAGAACTAGGTTCAACAGTCCTGACTCTAACGCTCTAAAAAATTGTAACCGTTTGAGACTTTGAGACACCAGCTTTTACACCAAAACATAAACTTGCTTAAAAATCCCTGATGATACCAAGGATAGGGAAAGGGAGCAAGAAAGAAGAGTGTATTGGTGATTCAGAATGAAGAACCAAGGATTGCCTCTCAAACTGCAGCTTCGGACTTGCTATTCCAGGCAGACATACTTGGAAGAAATAGGAACACCCGATAAATGGACTGAGCTGTGCACACACTCTTGTGCTACAGGAAAAAAAGCACAACGTTCACAGGAATTCAAATGTTTTTAAAAGCCAATATGAAAACATTTTTCAAGACTAAAAATGGATACATTGATTCCACCTGCATTTTGATCTGCATTTAAGTTTGATCAGAGAAATTGTTTTGCCATTTCAGTGTTAACCGTGGCACCAATATAGGCTTTCAGTATATGACCGACCAGTTCCTACAGAAAGTACATATTCATACACATTCATATACATTATCAGGCG
Organism: Edolisoma coerulescens; assembly: GCA_013397115.1. Classification (NCBI taxonomy): domain Eukaryota; kingdom Metazoa; phylum Chordata; class Aves; order Passeriformes; family Campephagidae; genus Edolisoma; species Edolisoma coerulescens. The sequence continues at coordinate 1,472,971 of VWZW01007169.1, forward strand.
TCTTTCTGAGGGATATAACCACATGGGAAGATCCGCTGTAAATACAGTCATGCTGGCATGGGTGTTTTTGCTGGTAGACCTCGACATGCCAATCTGTTATTAACTCTGCTGGAAAAAGCACCTGTGCAAGTGTAACTGGTTTTTGTGGGACAAGGCTGGCTGGTATCTCCTGCTGTACCTGGCGTGGCTCTACCCTTTATAGGGATTATTTTCCTGTACTTACACGGATGACAACTCATTCCACCCTGTCTGACAGCCAATCTCGCCAGCTCCTCTCATGGCACTAAAAACAACAACAAAAAGCGTGGCAAAACCTACATAAAAGTTTCTCTGAAATTTTAAAATGTTTTAAAATCTATTAATTTTTAAAATTTTATTTCGTCTTGTTACCACATTTACAAGCCATTCCCAGCACACACTCAGGAATCACAGCGTACTCCCACACAAAGAGCCCTGGGAGAGCGGACGACCGGAGCCCACTGGGCAAGAAGCGCCAAGCCGCGGGTGCCTGGGAAAATTAACCCGTGGGCGGAGGGGGAAGCCCGGCCCCACCCGCTCAGCCCGACCTCCGGGCGAAGGCAGCCGGCGACAGGCCCGGCCCCGCCGGCGCGGGAGGAAACGCCCCTTCCCTTCCCTCCCTTCCCCTCCCCTCCCCTNNACCCCGCTCCCGGCGCGGCGCGGCCCGTCCTGCCGGCGGCGCGGGGCCGGGCGGCGCCGCCCCCTCCCGGCATCCCTCGCTCGGCTGCTCGGCTCGGCTGCGCTCGGTCGGCGGCTCCGCGCTGCTCTCGCCATGGCCGCCTACAGCAAGTTCCTCACCGCGCGGCACTCCGCCATCGCCGGGGCNGAGGGGCAGCCTTGTCCCTGCGCCACACACGGGGCGCTGCCACCGCCGCCCTCCGCCCGGGATGCGGCTCCTGGGCACAGGGGTCAGGCTGCTTCCCCCTCCGCCTTCCCCGGCATGAGGTCGGTGCCCCTCTTGCGAGAATCCAACCACCGCCGCCTTGTTACCCAAATTATATTGGCTTTTTCTGTTTTCCTGACTGCGAACAAGTATTAACAGTTGACTTCTAGGGATGACCGTGTCTGCATAGGCAATTAATAGACTCAGCTGTTGTTTGAATGCTGCCGTGTGACAATAAGATGCACGGACAACAATTTCAAAGGGGCCAGATCTGGTGATGTTCCCTGTGAGGTTGCCTTACAGATATAAGGTGCTCGGGCGTGTATTCCTAATACCTTACAAAACACTGGTACCACAAAGTGTGGCAGATGAAGAATACATCACAGACTCAGTCCTTTCACAGTTTTACTGTGTTTGTGATTGTAGGTTGTTGACCATATGCTGAACACCTGGTATGTCGAGATATTACAGTTGGGTATCTTGTAGGCACTGCAAAATTATACTGAAATGAGCTTACTCAACAGACTTAAGTAATAACATACCTGAGATTAAGCAACAATCCAGTTTTATTTTACCTAATTCCATTCATACATGATATCTGTAAGAGTTTCGTGAAGTTAGGTAACTGTCACACAATGTGGCAGACATTGATATGCTGCTGAAAAGTCATGAATTTACTACCTTACGTTGTTTTTTGCATGAGTTAAAACAAGATCCTGAGCTATGCCTGAAGGTCACTCTTCTATCAAACTCCTAGGGAGGGGTGATTTTTTTCAAATATCTCTGCCTAGTTCAGTGAAATACCACTTTTAAAAAGCAGAAAAGCTGTAGGGAAAGGCACAAAAACGATGAGTTCAGATTTTCATAACTAGTATAGTGGTATTTGTAAGAAATACTGGGCCATGCAGATGTTCTAGGAGCACCTATGTGTTAAGTCAGACCAAGACTGTTCTTCTAAAGTGGGTCTCACTTGTTCACAGCTTGCTCTGGCTTCATTGAGGGATGATCTTGGAGCACACCAAGCAGGTTACATTCACATTGGAGCACATCTTCAAACCCAGTGTAGTTTTGAAGTGCATTTAATATATTCCCACTGTTGGTAGCATTCATTTGATAGAAGCAGGCTAGAACTTGTCCAGAGTAATCTCCCTATACCTGTAATAGATATTATGTGGGTCCTGGTTTGTCCCCATTAAACTATTTTGCTTTCGTGTCTTCTGATGTTGATCTGCAGGGCTTGACAATGGCAAGGCATGCATTAGCTTGAGAGTCAGTGTACGGAAAGTAAGTGTTAGCCTTAATGCTGAAGACTATTTGGAATGTGTCTTTCCTTTGTGGATCTTCAGTTTTCCTAGGTACAGTGTTAAAAATCTGAGGCATTTGTATATATTAGATGGACCGAACATTATTACAAGATTAGTGAGAATTGGAAAGGGGAGATAACTTATAAATTACATTCCAGCTAATTCAGCAGATGAATGGGCTTGTGAGAGCCTGACCTGATCTGTCCCTTTTCCTCTCTCTGTACTGCAGTCTTGTCCTTTACTTCTGTAATCTTCTCTCTAGTCATTTTGCATTCTTGAATTTGTTAGAAATGCAGTTGCTGAAGTAAGTACCATGCTTGCAAACTTGATTTTTCTCTTGTGTGTATGTGTTGCTTTACACTTTGAGTTCCTCCACAACTTAGGTCTTATTTACTACTGGTACTGTATTGTGGCCATGGATTCCAAACTCTAACATCCAACATTCGGTTGTTTCAATAATAGCTGTGCTGCTGCTTGAATGCTATTTTGAGGATGGTTTTTGCCCACTGGTCTTCGTTCTTTTCTCCATGTTTCCCTGTGAGGCAAAGCTTGCCAGGAGCCTTACAGAATGCTACCTATCAAGACTAGGCAGTAGGTAAGATACATTGCCTGTATCACCAGCCTAGGCAAAAGCATCTGGTTATTACCATTGCCTCATCCTCCTTTAGTCTCATTAGTTCATGTATCATTCATTTCTTCATGCTTTGTTGCTAATGTTAATTATAGCATACTTTTGAAAAGGATTGTCATCGTGCCAAATTTTTACATTTTCAGCATTCTTATGCTGGTATATGATGCTGACATATAGTAACGAGTGCACAGCCTTTGAAATCTGCAGGGCCTAGTGTATCCTTTAACCTCTGTGTTATGTATCTCTGTCTCTTTGGGAAGAGGAAGAAGTTGGGAGGGCATGGCTGTCTTAAATTTTTGTACTTATTCCTAGGGAGAAGAATTTCACTTGGCAATCTAGATAGTCTGGAAGAGGACTGGTAGCATATCTGCTGCTTGAGGTTAACTGACTAAAATACGTGAGGTGATTTCGTTTTGTGTGTGTGAATTCCTTTGTTAACCTCGGTGTATAATGCCTGAAAATGTTGTGTCATGTTAGTGTGAGATGATTTTCAGCTTCTTGAATTCTGGAAAGTGAAATTCTAGTTTTGAGCTTCATAAGGATAAAGGTAAATATTGCAGGCCTGAATATAAACAGCAAAACACTGGGCTTAACATTCAAGTGAATCATTGAAGTCTTCTAGTGCAACTGTAAACTTCACCTGCAAAACTTCTTCCTTCCTCACGTAGTTTCAGAATACACACTTACTTGTACATACTTTATGTTCAGAATAACATTTCATGTTTTCCTATTATTTCATCTGTTTCTGGAGTAACTGTCGTTTTCCTGTTTGATTTTCTGTGCTTTTTTTAAGTTTTGCTGGAATGTCAGCGATAGGTCTGCTGCTGTTTGAAGTTGAACAGTAAAATAACATACAAATTGAAAAAAGAAGGAAAATCTTTTAGCAAATCAGATGTGTTTGAATGTGTGGCAAGAAAACTATGTGACAGGCTCTTCCTGTTGTATGTGTTTGTTTCTGTATAGAATAACCAGTTACAGTCATGATAGCAGGAAGGAGAGGTAGCAACTTTTACCTACTTTTCTGCTGTCAAACAATACAGGCAAGGTCCAGTACAACTCATATTAAGTAGCAATGTATGAATAATTAAGCTGTATGTGTTATGCCAACCTGCCTTAGTAGGTCAAAGATCACTTAATTAGTACTGCCTGGATTAGTCACAGATGTTGTTCTGTATTACACTGCTCATTGATTTTACAGAGCTGAGAGGTGGTGTCACTTGCAATTTACAATGCTTTTTTACCACAGTTTTCTGAAATCTTCCGAAGTAGAGTGGTATAGAACTGTTTGCTTATAGTAACTTCTAAGTTTTCCATTTTACTTCCTTGGAGTAAAGCATGGAGAAAAATACATTGGTTCTTTTTCCAAGTTGCTCTCAAAAAGTCTGTTTCCTTACAAAAGCTTCATGTCTTCTTGGGAGGGGGGAAGTTGTTATATTTAAATGCAATTATGACTTCAGTTGTAGTATTTGGGTTTTTCAGAGTTGTAAGAAGTTCTTTGAGAAACTACATTATCCTGGGTATATAGTGCAGAAAAAAGCCCGTTTATTCTCTTTCCCTAATCCTGCCTCAAACAAAAAGTAACAGAATATTTGCTTAAGATTTGATTGCTTCAGAATTGAAACCTTAAGGGGTGTTACATAAATGAGCTGGATATTTTTCATTATCCCACTAATAAGAATTTTTCCTGAGTATCCATGTAGTTTATAATAAAGTACTTACACAAGTAGAGAATGAGCTTGGCTTACTTTCAAAAAGAAGGTATTTAACTCATACAACTTTCTCCTGGAAGGAGGGACTGAATGAAGTAATAGAAGGTATTTAGGGTAAGAGTTTGGAACTGTCAGATTAGGGAAAGGGAATAAACAGTTTGGAGTAGTCAGAATGCATTTGTAATTTATGGGAAGGTGAGTTGTAGAATCTGCTCCTAGACACACTGGCCTTTCCTATCACCTAGCTGTGTTCATTAGAATCCAAGAGGATGCTGGGACGTGGGCACAATTTAGTATAAACTGAACTTCTGAAACCCATGTGATGGCATCCCTCTTGTGAGGAAAAATTGAATAAAGCAAGAATAGTGCAGGCTTGGGGTTAGGCAAGCCTAAAGTGAGGGGGAAGGCTCATTGAGTGGAGAGAGGTTGAGTTGCAGACAGTGTATATCAAATAGGGTTTTGCACAGCTCATCTTGGGTGACACATAACCTGTGCTCCTGCTTTTGCTGGGCTTCTCAGCCATTGTCTGCTGGCAGAGTGGCAGCACATGTCACTCACTCCGTTGATGGCACTGCTTATGGCCTTGGCTGCACAGCCTGTGAGCGTGCAGCTTGACAGTGATTGACATAAGCGCACTCAGAGGTGACAGACACATGTCCAAACGTTTGGAAGCACTTTCAAACGTAACACAGGAGTTTATAGCAAATATAGCAAGTGGTAGTTATAACTTGAAACAGATGGTGCGTTTTTATTCCATTTGTGTATATTTAGGATGTTCTTCTCTCGTTAGTTTGCATCATTTCTTAAGATTCTGAAGATGATTGGATGGGCTTTGCCAGTGTACTTCGCATAGAGGGACCTGTTCTAGTTGAGTCATGGCTGTTTGACAGGAAGGGTGAAATTATTGCTGCAGTTTAATAGACTGCTTTCATGTATGTAAAAGCCTTAAAGGGAACCTGTGTTACTTGGAGAAAAGGTGGCAGGTGTCAAAACCAACTTTATGCTGACTACATTGAAGTAAGTTTATCCAGGATGTGAATGTGACTGTCCAATCTGCTGCTTGCAGTAAGTGCACTAGCACTGAGGGAAAAAAAAAAAAAAGACAAAATATACAGATATGATTACTAGAATACATTGGAAATCCGATCCTGTACAAAAACCTGCCTGGGGCTCAGAAAACCTGTGTTCAGCTGGAGGGTATGGAGACAGGAGAAACCAGATGACTCAGCCCTAATCCTAGGATTTAGACTGCCTTTGTTTGGGGCCTGGCTAGCTAATTAGTGGTTTCTCTCTTAATTAAGTTGCATAAAATGCCTGCTGTCTAAGGCAAGATCTAGTGTAACTGTTTAACAGTGTAAAACTTTTTTTTTTTTCTTCATTTTTTTAGGAAACTAGCTAGAAATCTTTTTCTGCTGTTATCCATGGGGGAGATCTACAGCCACAGCTCAGGCCCAAGCAGAGCTTATGAAAAAATTAATAGTACTAAGGTTTTTCTTGTATATAAGCTGTGTTATTGAGATGCATTCTTCTACTGAAACTTAGAATTTCCTCTCTTACAGTTCTGCTTTGTTATCTTCTTCTCAAAGGTTTGTTGAAACTTTTTGAGCTTTAGCAGTGCAGAGCTCCTGCTTGCAGTGACAGCTCTCTGTGACCTTCTCAGAGTCCCCTTCTTGCTTGCCTGAATACATTCCCCTCACATTATTTTTGGTTATGCTGCAACTAGCCACCAATCTAGAGCCAAGAAAGTTGTGTTCTTGGTTTCTGTGTATGCTCAGAGTGTACTGTGTAAATGGGCATGCTTTTGGACTGCGCCCAGGCTTCTGAGTAAGGTTGCTGCCCTTGACCTGAAATAACTGTACTGTTGCTCTCTACCCCTCTGTGTGGGGTACGCCCTATGAAACTCTGCCTGCCAGTGAGCTACAACAGACTTTTCTCCCTATAGCTGTTATTTCTTCACACTGTTCCATTGCATCTTTAGTAATTTGAATTTTATTCTGTCTTTACAATGTCTCAGTAGTATCTTGACTCCAAAACTAACCTGAAAACTGCACAAATAATCGTGAACTATTGCAAAATTGTTCGTCTTGCGTCATTTTTTTGAAGCTGTGAAAACTGCACGGTGCTGCCATTCCAACATGTAAGGTCTGCAGGATACAAAGGTTGCCTAGGGGTAACAAGTCTTTGAAATGCTACACTTAATCCTAAACCAGATATTCTTTCTTTGCACTGTGTTGAGCAGAAGCAAGTCATCCTAACTCTACAGAAGGAAGGTAGCATGACCTGAAATTTGTAGGGTTTTTTCAGTTAAGGGGAATGTAACATTTTAAAGCCCTTATTTCCTCATCACTTGTCATTGAACAGCAAGTCTTGCTAATCGCTCTTTTCATCTGCAGTTCCCTGTTAGCTTAGCTCAGTGTAGATTGCTTCCTCTGAACTTTGTTCTGGATGGAGACGGGGTATTTCTAAAGACGGTAATCCTTTAACTTTTTCCTGCCTGCTAGTAAATACCACAGTATGCCTGAGAGCTTTCAGTAAGTCGACTCAGGCCTCTTGAAGGCTTTTCACAGTTTCTCAAATCACTGTCCTCTTCAGAAGGGTTGAGAATGATTCTGTTTGAGTAACCAGTATTGTTGCATGTTTCTTTAGAGAGAATAGCCTCACTGGTATGTAAATAGAGTCAAAAGACTGAGTGGTCTGACCAATACTTATTTGGAGACTGGAATTGCATGTTTTCTCCCTCCCCCCGGTGCTACACTACTGCCCTTGAAGTTGGATCAGTTGTCAAATGCCTGTACAGAGTACTGAAACTCTTTATTAGTTTCTTTAAAACATCTTGCTGGTTTGGGCTGATCGTGTTTCTCATGTTTCTCCTTTCAGTGTAGGAGAAAGGTGTTTTGTTGTATTGCCTACTGTCTATTGGGTAATTACTCGCCTGTTTACCTCTCTTTAGAGAGTTGCTATTCAGTTACCATGCATGTATGAAGGACAAGTTTGGTGTAGTCGTGTCATCCCAGGTACTGCTGACACCTTTCTCTGCTTTTTATATCTATGTTTGCTGTAAAAGCCCTGTGCAGTTAAATAATAAGTAGGAGGCTACATCTGAGATGCTGCTTTCCCTGAAACTTCCTCAGGTGATGTATGTTCCATTATCATTACCTCTAGACTCTTTATGTTCTTAAAAAAATTTTACAGATTGAATTTAGACTGGTTTGTTGAGGGCTTTGTGCAGTTAGATATTGAAAATATATGGTGACAAATTCCATCCTTTTTGATTCACTATTAGAAATGTTGTACTACTGTATTTTTTGTTGTATTTTTTCTATATATTGTCTGGATAACCCTTGTCAAAAACCTTTTCATTGCCACCCCTCCTTGTCTGTGAGGGCACAAAGGAACAATGGCCTTTATACCAGGGGAGTTATTTGCAGTAGAGAATTCGGCCAGCATGTCGCACTTACCTTCCTCCACCACTAAGGCTTGTGATGCTCCAGCATTAAGGAAATGAGAGGTCTGGAATAATGGAGAGCTTGAATCTATTCCAAGTGTTAGAGCTCTCTGCTGTAACCAGATAGTCTTGCTGTATTCTTGCTGACTAATTGAGGATGTTATTTAGTCTTTAAATTCATTGAGAATGCAACCACCATTCTCACAAAAAAGTTCTGCAGTAGTACAACGGAGTCTGGAGTAGTGCCAGTAGGTATTGGACTGAAAAGGTTTTATTCCAAGCAGTACTGTGGCACAGTCTTTTATTTGCAAATAAAATGAGAGCTATGTCGGCACATATTTTTTTTTTTTTTTTNTTTCCATTCTTTTTGATTAGTCTTGTTTTGAGCTTGCACAAATTTTTTTACAAAAAAGAGAATAAAACGCTGTTAAAGCTCTTTTTATTAGATTTTAAATTTATAAATGCTTAATTTTTATCTTAAACTTTATGAATTCTAATTAAGTATGAGTTCATAATTATATGTAAGATCTTGATTTCTGAACAATCCTCCTTTCTCTCTATTGGATAAACAGTTTCAACTCAGTGATTTCAGCTGCTCAGTTTCTCTCAACAGCTACTGTAGGAAAAATGTATCAATAAATACCTCAAAGGTACTCAACTAACCGCCAGAATAATTCTAGCCCTTATCTTCCTAATAGATTACTCTATTAATATATTCACTTCAGATCCTTTTAAAGCTGAAATAGTTGTGTATTATGAGTGTTGTGACTTCAAACATTGGCAGAACTTGAAGCAGCAAAGCTTACAGGAATTATTACAGCATGTCTGGAAGAGCAACATGCTTTCATCTTACATTATGGCAAGTCATGAATCATCTAGAGAAATAACCACATAGTTTGATAACTACTTATGCTTGAGAATACTGCTTTCCTCCTACTACTAAACCAAATGTGATTGGACTGATCCATATTCAAGTTTTAAAAATATAGGTCAACGTTTTCTACTTTGAAAAATTGCAAGATGTATTGAGAAGTTTCTTGTTCCAGAAATACATTGCCCTTGCATCACCAGGATGTAGTCTCTAAGTAGATTTTTTCTTAGACTTTGCACCCTGTTAGCATTTCCACAGACGTACTTCCATCTCAGCCTGATTAAATGTTATATCTCTTCTGAACTTTTATTAAGTTATTTGTCCCCCAGTCTGGCCTCTGCTGCCCATCATGTTCTTTGTTTGTCTTTTGCACAGGTAGTCTTACGAGATTTTATCTTCTCTCAGGCTTCCGTCTCTGTTACCTTTAATTAAGTTCTTGCTAAACTGGCGGATCTCCCTTCTTGCTTTCATGATCTCCTTCTTCCCTTCTTTTCTCTTATTCCTCTGCTACCTTGCCTCTTCCTTTCATAGTAATTAGGTTATTTCTTTTCCTTGGTCAGTGACATTCATAGATCTTTCTAATAACCACAAATTAAAATAGGCATGGTTTCATTCTAGGTATTTTCTTTGCAGAGCTTTAAAGCACAAGTGTGAAATGATGCTGTTAATGAAGTTGTGGGATACCTGGTTGTGTCTGCTCCTGTTGGTGCTGTAGGCCGAAGGAGCAGTGCCTTTCATAGTTGCAGCTTCCTTGTAGTGTCCTAGGTTCTGCCTTCAAAGCGTATGAATGTTGTAGTTTTAAGGCAGCCTGCTCTCAGTGTTTTAACATCATGGTTAAGAAAGTTGCAGTTAATATGGTTAGAGGCTACTTGTAAAGTACATAAACTCTCCCAACAGCTTCATGTGCTCATCTGATGCTTGAGTGTTGCAAAAGGAAGAAAGACAAACAAGAACTGTTGTACGCATCAGCTTGTCTTTCTTAAAAGTAGAGCCGAAAGAACAGCATTGTGCTTTCGAATGTTTGTTTAGCACCAGTTGATAAATATTTTTCTACTAACTGTTCTGCTAAATGCGGGGGAAGGAAAATAGATTAAAAACTAACTCCTCTTTCAGTGGACATCTTTGCGGGAACTTGATTTCACAGGAGCTGGATTTTTTTCTCCTGCAGCACATATTTATGAACAAATAATCTCTCTTTGCAGTAAAATGTGTTATTTTGAAGTCAAATACAATGCAAAACAAATTTGGTTGGCTTATGTAGATAGTGTGAAACATCGAAGTTGGATTGCTTGTATTGCTGAATCTGCATTCCTGTAGCTTTCATTTGTGGTCAGTGGAACCATGTAGCCATGCTTGTAAATTATGTGTGAGAAACAGAGAAACACTTGGAGTTTCATGATACAGAGTTCATGGAGTTCATGGTACAGAGCCAAGGTAAAGCAGAACTTGGAAAGAGTGAGACTTGGTTTCCGTACGTGAAACTGGTTGCTGGAATGAGTAGGGTTTCACTGAAATTGTATAAAAGCAGTACATAGGTTTGACATAAAAGATAGCCCTGCTGAAGACACTGTATTGCTTTGAAAGAAATAGATAGGAATATAATCCCAAGATTTCCTTTCTGTCTTTTGTGTGTAGAGATCAAGACAAAGAAAAATGTGTTAATAACAAATAAAATACTGTTTTTCTTCCCTTTGCAGTAAAAGAAGTGGAAAACAAGCATTGCAGAATAATGAGGTAATTCTTTCTTCATGTCAAATATTCTTTAATAATTTTAAATAAATCTGATTTTTTAAAACTTTAAGTCCTGTCACTGTAGTTTAATTTTGGCCATGGTGCAAATATGGTTTGAATTATACTTTCAGACTTGTATTGGTGAAACAAATGGAAGAATCAGGTTAATCACGAGAGGCTGAAGTTTGTCTCCATAATGATGGATGCCTGATGTACACAATGTCCTTTTTTATCTCTTAGTGCCCTATGAATTTGTAAGGGCTAGTGTTGTAAGTTTTTCTGTATGCATAGAAACAAACAGCTGTGTGTAGATTTGGTGTAACTTGTATTTATTTTTTATTTAAAAGAAAAAAGTATGGAACAAGATGTTGAGTCTGACAGTTTCTAAAAACTACTTCAAACATTTGGTAGGAGGTTTGGCATTTTCCTGATCTGTGTCTGTTAATTCATTTGTTTGAAAGGGATATACTAAATCCCTTTAGGCCAAGATTTTTGTTTCATGTTCAAATAAAATATGACAGACCAAAAGGCAGAGTCTGTGATTCTGGTGTTACAGCGGTATGAATAGATTCCATGTACTTTCATCTTGGCTGAAAACTTTAAAAAAAGGCTTGCGCTGGATAAATAGAAAGGTGTATGCAAGCATCACGTTAGCTTCTAACCACACCTTGACTGTATTATTTACCATAAACACTGATCTTTTGCATAGCTATACACATTTGTAAAAGCCTTAACTATCTTTCTCTTATTCCTACCCATCTTAGATACAGTTATGCTGAACGGGATTAACAGTCTAAGGGAAAAAAACTGATGGGCAGGAAGATACCGGAATGAATATAAGTGCAACATGGAAGTATAGAAATGGGGAAAGGCTGAACAGAGGGGAAGAATAGGTTCAGCTCATATCATATATATTTAGTCATTTAGAAATGTAGCCATCAGACATTGTGTTAGTAATTTCTATTGCAGGAAAGCAATTATGTATGTAGGATCACGCTTCATTAGGACTGGACAGTAGTCTTAGTTGTTTGGATTGCTTGAATTTTTGTGTAAATAATTTTTAATTAAAGTGTTGTAATCATCTCCTGCATAGCATCCTGTTAGGCTAGAATTTTTATTTGTAGTTTGTGTTCGCATAGATTTTTGAAAAGGATGGGACTGTTGTTGACTTTGTGCTATGAAAACAGGTGTAGGCTTCTTCACAGAGCATTCAGAGTGGATCTTTTTTCTTTTAGGTTTCTGGTCTACCTTGTAATATTGATATAGGCTTTGATAGCATGCTTCACATGAGCCTTGGGTAGCAAAGTTAGCAGGATTATGTTGATTGGACAAGACTTGTTCAAAGTACACATGTGCCCTTTTGGTCTGTTTTCAGGACTGAATTCTTCTGTCACATCCTTATGTGAAAGAAAAGAAACCTGGACCATTAGCTTTTAAAAAGTAATCAGGTTAGGCAGGACAGAAAATAGGGTTACGTGGAGTGAACAAATGCAACTGACCCAAATAAAAGGTGTTTGGGTACAGGAGGATTTTTAAGTCTGGTAGATATAGCTGAGTAGGGGTGTTTTGCACCATTTTGTAGAAGTAAAGGAATAAAAAATTCTGGTTTTACCTGAAGCAAGTTTGGGCTGTACAGTCAAAGAGTTTAAACCATTGATTGTCTAAACAAATAAAAATCTAGACATCAGCAAGTTATAATGCAAACATCTCTTAACATTGCTTGTCTCTAAAAGACACCATCAGCATCTTTAAAAATACTGGCTGATGGTGTCTTTTAGAGACAAGCAATGTTAAGAGATGTTTGCATTACAACTTGCACTTGGATGTACTTTAGTGCTGTGATCTGCATTGTTTATATTTCATCTTTAACACAGATTTGAAATGTAAAGTATTTTATATCATAGCAGCTCCTTCCTATTGCAGTTTGTTTTGATAGCTCCCAATTCTTTATTTAAGTTGTCTGAACAAGTCTTAAGTTGGAGGGAAATATTGCAAATTCTGCAGAAGGAAGGTATCTGTAAATAACTAGGGTAGGGAAAATATCACATCAATAGTTCAATAATACAAAAAAATTCTCACTTTTCTTGTTTTGTTCTGTGTGCAGCAGAAAGAGGGAAAGAAGGAGCGAGCAGTGGTGGACAGAGTGTTTATTGCACGAATATGTCGAATCCTGAAAATAATGGTCCCTAGACCACTTTGCAAAGAGGTAAGCATTGCCTGCAGTAATAAATAAATAAATAAAGCTGGAGTCAAGTTTCTTTTAAAATTATATCAGAATTTAAACAGCTGCATATACATTACTTAAACAGGACTAAATTGTGCTGCATATTTTAAAATAGCAACATACTAATATAAAAGTCTATGTTATTTTCAGTTGTTACATCACTAAAAGTTCTGGTTTCAATTACAAGATAAGCCATTTACTGTCAGCTGATAACTACTCTTGTAGCATAACTTTTAAAAGGGCATCTTGGTTTGTCGTGTTTGATGGAAGGCAGTACACTTCTGTGTGCAAATGCTTCCTGTCTTTCATTAGGATGCAGTTCCTAGGATTCATTATTTTGATTTAGTAATTAATATCTAGGCCAAGCCTTATTAGAAAATAAATTTGTCAAAAAGTCTCTCAGCATCATTTCAAGAAAGCTATGCAGTGTAGAAATCAGTGCCTCCATCTTTCTCATGCTTTCCAGGACACTTTTTGAAAAAAAAAAAAACAAACCCAAAGCATTAGTTGAGCTCAGAGATTAAGCAATGAACTGTAATAACTTCAACACACATCAGGCACAAGAGCACTGAATTCCAATGTCCAGAGTTAGAGCAAGCATGGCAGCAAGCTTAGCCTGCATGAACAGAGACCTTCAACAGCCCAGCTACAAAAAAGGAGGTTCATAGAAGGTAGAAGCATGGTTGGAAATGCCTGTGAGAGTGCTCACAGAGCTGGCCTTCATCAGCTTCAACAGGTCATGGCCATCAGAAGTTACTGATAATCCCAAAAAAACCCAAATGTTGCGCCTATATTTGAAAACAAGTTTACTGGAAGCTACAGGCTGGTCATCCTCCCTGTATTCCTGGCAAGACTGTGAGCAAAACTTCTTGTAAGCTAACTCTGGCCACACAAGGGGCAAAAAAGTGTTTGCAAACAGCCTGGATTTACCAATGGCCGATCATGCCTTACTAACCTGATTGCTTCTAGTGATGAGGGAACTGGCTGTGTGGGTAAGGGAAGAACAGAGGATGTTGAATACATTGATATCCGGTCTCCCCTACTATCCTGATAGCCAAACTGAATTGGCTGGATGAGTGGACAGTGAAGTGGATGGAAAACTGGCTGGACTGTTGGTCTGACTGGTGACTGGGTACTAGTGTCTCTGTTTTGAGTGCGGAGTTAAAGTAGATGATGTTCAGAGGTCTCTTGCAACCTTATGGTAGAAAGGTGACTCAGAATAGCAGTAACTTCTTTATTCCTGCAATCCTCCATCTTATAATGTGTGTCCAGTGTATCGATCAACCAAATACAGCTTTTTAAAAGGCAAACTTTCACTAAAAATGTAGACAGTACTTTATTAAAAGTATTGCATGCTAATGTGTTTCCAGCAAAATAGGCAAATATTACATTAGCTAGGGCAGCAGGGTAATACTTTTCTATTAGACACAGTTGGATGACTTACTGGAAAAAAATGGTGAATTTTATTCATTATTTAACTGTTGTACTTCTATGGTTGTACTAGACAGGTTATTTGCTGCTTATTGCTGTGATGCTGGTAGTCCGCACTTACTGTGACATTTGGATGATTCAAAATGGAACAGTCATTGAAAGGTACCTATACATTTGTTATTTTTAAATGTTCTCTCTTGTGTTTAACACGGAAAGTCCTCTATCAGAATACGTATTCAGACATTTTATAGCTTGCTTGTTTAAAACAGCTGGGAAACTGGTGTAGTTGCAATTAGGGAGGCACCACTATATTTTGGCAAATAAAAATTAAAATTTATTTATTAAATTATTTTTGTTCATCAATAAAATTATTTTATTAAATAGGTATTTTTAAACTGTTTAATAAATATTCATTTGGTAACATTTTTACACTGAAGACTCTGAATGTTGTTGATCTGAATGTCCAAGAAGGTACTTCAGAATAGTGCTTTTATGTCTTAGACTTAGACGTGTTGAGTGGATGTTAGGGCTTTTATTTCTTCCCACTGAGCTGTTTGCTCTAGATTGATAAAAACAATGCTTTCAGTCTTAATTGTGTTAGAAAGTGGTTTTTAGACCTCTGATTATTCTTGCTGGTTTTCTTGCTAATTGAAGCAAGTCAGAACATGTCTAGAACTGTGAATTGAAAATGATACTGTGTTTGAGGAGAGGTATTTAGTGCTCTGTAGAATGGAAGGACTGCTTTGTTTCTCTTGTGAGAATCTGTGAAAGCAGAGAAGGGAAAGAACGGGTGTTCTGTGACCATGAATTTCTGAGCCCTTAATGTGGGCAGTTGCAGAAGAGCAGACAGGAGATAACTGCTCAGTCTGCCGCTTGCCACTTGGCTTACATGAGGGTGTCAGACTGGATCCTACAGCTGATGCTACAGGTTTCCTTGATGATTTTTTTTTCTCAGTGTGGTCCCCTGAGAATTTATCCACTTAAGACATGCAAGTTTATATTTTGTTGTTTCTGTTGTAACTGACTTTTAGCTGGTGGTCGTTTACAGTGCTATCATTGGCCGCAGCAGAAAAGATTTCAAGAAATACCTGTTCAACTTCATTGCTGCAATGCCTGCTGTAAGTGCTCTTCTTGTGCTCACCTTTTAGTAGAACATATTTTAAATATAAATTAAGAATTTGAGGAAAGGATCTCAGAGGAGTGTCTTAAAACCTATGGAAATTAGTTGTTTTACATGCAGGTCTGTATTAAAACACATTTAATTTTCTGGCTCCAGTGTGTGGGAGACTTTATCAGCATATTTCCTAATTGGTTTGAACTATTTTTTAGACAGATATGTTTAGGTTTTCAGGTTAGTTTCGTTGATGGCAATTTTGGCTGTAGGTTTGGGATTCTTTTGGCACCTTTGACGGTGAGGATTTTTATTTTAGACCTTAATTTTTATATTTCTAACATCTTTCACAGATTTGTTATTACTTCTTTTATGCTTTAACTTTCCTTCAGCTTGTTGACATTTCTGATCTGCACCAGATAGAAATAATTGTTACTACCTGGTTTGCAATAAATTTTAAAACTAGTTGACACATTTAAGGGAGTGGTTGTCAGATGGTGGCTCTTATCTAGAGTTTATCAGAAGAGCTGAAAATATGCAGTATGAACATAATTTTATCTTAAATGGTAAGATCCACTGGGAACTGGAGACAGAAACCTAAGCAGTGGTCCTGTAGACATTGTATGATTGGTCTTAGGTGTATTTATGGCATTAATGACTTTAAGGGGGAATTAATCTGTTTTAAAGTGTTTACACAATTTATGCTGCAAACTGATCTAAGTATATTTAATCTTGTTAGCTAAATATTACTTTCTCTTACTTTAGATCTCTTTAGTGAACAACTTCCTGAAGTATGGGCTAAATGAACTGAAACTTTGCTTCCGAGTAAGACTTACCAGATACCTCTATGAGGAATATCTTAAGTAAGTGACACCTTGTCTACAGTTTTTAAAAGTTGATTCAAATTGTTTTAAGTACATAGTAAGAAGGTTGCAAGGGGCTTAATAGGTTAAGTATGCTGCTCAGAAAAGGCTTTTGATTGCAATTAACTTGCAGTTGAGGATGAGGGGCTTATCTAGGTTGTATGTGGCATAGGTACAAGGACAGCAAAGTTGGCTCAGTTGGGGAAGAAAATGCACTGTACTGCTTCCATGATCAGGTCAGATTCCAAAGTACTTCAGCTGCCTTCATGTGGTGAAGGCTGAATTGGATGTATGAGCTTGAGTAGCTCCTTCTTGCACTAAATTTTGGTTGTCAGATGTCCTGAAGCAGAGTTTGTGAGGGTTTTCTAAGTAAGTTCAATAGCAATGTGGGCCTGAGTTTCAGCTAAGATTTCCTGGAGCCTAAATGCCTAAACAATCCTGCAGGATTTAAGGTGGATTAGTCAGGCAGAAGCACAAGCTGTGTTCAGTCCATACAATAATTTAATGGTTGCACTACTTGGCATCTCAGTTGTATGAAGCAAGGGCGTTCCAGTTATTCCAGATCCGAGGTAATGATTCTTTTTTTCTGCCGCTTAGCTATTGTTTTGTTTCAGAGCTTATACATACTACAAAATGGGAAATCTGGACAACAGAATAGCTAATCCAGATCAACTCCTTACACAGGATGTGGAAAAATTCTGTAACAGTGTAGTGGACCTGTACTCAAACCTTAGCAAGGTAAGTCTTTTAAGGGAGAACTTTGAGTAGTAGTTGTAGACGTTTAGGACGGGGTGTCAGCTCAAAACAAGTATGTGCATTTGTATGTAGATTGCTTGGAGTATGGTAATAAAAAAATTGTTTATGATGTTGTATTGTTTCATACTCTTTGTGGCTTTCATTTCTCACTGTTGTGAGTTGTTATATTTTGTATTAAATTTTCTTTTAAAGAACGTACTGCATTCCTTTGCAGATGGACAGTGATAACTTTGCTTTCTCAGTAGATAGTTTTCAGAAGAAGAGCAATGGCTAGCTCTAATACAAATATTATTTTGTGTAGGGAGGTGCAGTTGAATAAGCTTTTCCCTATTTCTGGTGTAAATTTTAAGGGGATTGGGTAGTGAATGAGAATACTGTTGACATTTTTAGACTAAATTTTTTTGATGCTCTGTGTTTCATACAAGCTGAGTATAAGTAAACTACAAGTTACTTAGTTCAAAAACTTCGGACTACAAAACCTGTAGTTCAGCTGTTTTAGCTTTGAGAGGGAGGTTATTGAACATTGGGACGTTCCTTCTATCAGGTACGTAGCCAAATATATGGCATTATCTTTTCATTCAGTATTTCTCATAATTACCTCAGTTAAATTATCATGGGTTCAAGCCCACCTTTGATAAGTGGGCAGAGTGTCATTACAGACCTAAAATAGGAAAATACTCTTTTTATATTGTATGTATTTACCTGAAGATCATGATGTTTTTATGTTCAATTCTTGAGCGAATGTTTTCAGGAAAAAGTCATGTGGCTGAGATTCCTTTTGCCTTAGCATTTAGTTTGTATAATAGGCTGTCCAGTATTTTAATACAGTGCTGTAACTGCTCTTGGGGTGGTGCATGGCTTCTGGACCTATTTATAGTAGTTTCGTGTTTGTGTTCTAAGGGTTTTTTTCTATGCTTCTCTTACAGCCCTTCTTGGATATAGTTTTGTACATCTTCAAACTAACAAGTGCAATAGGAGCACAGGTAAATGGAGTGGGTGTTTTAGAATTAGAAGCACATTTTCTCTTCTTTGCTTATAGCCTTGTACCTGTTTGGAAACTGAGTAAAACTCTAGGTGGTAATTGTAGATTCATATGTTATTTGAAGGGATATACTGAAAATATGCATTCACACTTAATGTTCTGTGTGCTTTAGCGCCCTCTATTTTGAGGCAAGCAAAGTAAAAACCAGTATTTTTAGGCATTTGATCAACAATTTGAAGAACCAAGAAAGTTCTTTCTTCTAGCACTTGTTTGGGAATCCCATTTAGTACATTACCCTTTTGACTGCTTATGTCTTGCATGAATTCCATTTAAGGGTGAGAATAAGTTTTGTTTCTGTGCAGCCTTTATAAAGGGCAACCATTTCTTGCATTGAGCTGTAAGATGCAATAAGCTGAATAATTTCAGAAATAATTCTTCAGCTTAGTGAAATGATGCATTATCAAAATCATTCAGGAGTTGAAAAAGAGTAGCTGTGGGTCACATGGTGCAAATTTTGTTGAGACAGACTTGCAGTAAGGCTTAACTAAACCTTGGTTTAGTCTCTTTTCCAAGCTCAGGTGTCTGTGCTGCTCTCTGTAATAGTTACTACGTGCAGTTTATGCCAAATTCAGTTTATGCAATTCCACACTTCCGTGGTGTTTAATCATCTGTCATTTGTCTATGGAAGCTTAGGATCCAAGACTGCTTGAGAGAACCAGTAAATATGTATAGATAAAAGCCGACAATGGGATTGAAATATTGTCTGCTGTGTGACAGTTTAGCAAATGCAAAGAAAAAGAAGTAGGCAGAAAGGAGGGAAAAGAAATGAGAGGGGACCAGTAAATCATTAATGAAATAAGCTAGGACAGTAGGGAACAGGTCACACTGGGTGGTGATAAAAACCTGAATAGAAGGCTGGGATGGGAAGGGGATCCGGGGACAGAGAATTAGTAAAATTAGTAAAGCAGTATCTGCAACACAACAGAAGGTGACGGGATGGGAATTGCAAATGTAATCGAATTGGCAACGTTGGCACGCAGGAGGCGAGAATTAAGGGATTCGTGCTTTCTGGGCATTTTGGATACAGATACTATCATTTGAGACCATCTAAGCTTTAATTCTTTTTTGATATTCACAGGGTCCAGCTAGCATGATGGCATACTTGATTATTTCAGGGTTTTTCCTTACACGTTTAAGGAGACCAATTGGCAAGATGACAATTATAGAACAGAAGTATGAAGGGGAGTACAGATATGTCAACTCACGGCTCATTACAAACAGGTATACACTTGCTTGGATGCCAAGATACGAGTTACAATACTGTGGGGTAAATGGAATTTGTGTGTTAAAATATACTTGGGAAGTGTGATGCTATCAGGTCTGAGCCAAGTGTTTGCATCTTTACGTATTGTAAAGTAATTTGTATATGCATTATATTCCATAGTCAAGACTAAGTGGGGTATAATAAGCCTGTCTTCTACTGTTGTGAAAAGGTACAAACCCTTGTTTAATAATGGCTATATTCCCATTTTTTATGGCTGATGTTTTTCAAAGACTGTCTTTAACAAAATGAAGTTGCATTATTTTCGTTTGTTTCTTTTTAGTGAGGAAATCGCTTTCTATAATGGAAACTTGAGAGAAAAACAGACTATTCACAAGACTTTCCGTAAGCTGGTAAGCCTCTTTTATCTCTTCAAACATTTTAAGCAAAACTTAATTAATTCTATTGTGGTGATTCTTGACATGTGTTCATATAAATTGACTTATAGTGGCTTGGTGTTTTTGTTGCTACATTCATTAGATTAAAAAATCAGCTGGTAGACTATAAGCAGAGCAGAAGTTTCTGATAGAATGGCCTTTCTCTTGCCACTTACCTCCTTGTCACCCACCACAATTACTGTTCTCACCATTTAGTTTCATGTGTAGTTTGTTTTGATCTCGAGTGCAAGTCTCTGCCAGCAGGACTCTTTGCAGTGCTTGCCACACTTAGGGGCATATTAAAGTGTCTGAGGTACTGAAAAATAACTATGGAACCAAATGTCTAATAAAAGATAATAAAACAGGTAGTGATGGAGTTTGAACTTCTTTCTTCTGTAATTTACCAGGTGGAACACTTGCATAATTTCATCCTGTTCCGGTTCTCTATGGGTTTCATTGATACTATCATTGCCAAATGTAAGTGTGTGTTTAGTGCTAATGGATTTCTATAAATAGCAAACCAAACTTTTTACATAAGGAATGTCTTTTTCCTTACTGTTTCAATGAATGTGTGGCTTAATATTTATTCTTAAACTGCAGACCTTGCCACTGTGGTTGGTTACCTGGTTGTTAGTCGTCCGTTTTTGAACCTGTCTGATCCTCGCCATCAGAATAGCACTCATGCAGAACTTTTGGAGGTAAATAGGCCAGAGTTAAAACAACCTGTTGATTTTAAATTTTGTTAGTCCACGTAAAGAAACTTTCTTCTACTCTAGGATTACTACCAAAGTGGAAGAATGCTACTGAGAATGTCTCAAGCTTTGGGCAGAATAGTCCTAGCAGGCCGTGAAATGACAAGATTGGCTGGGTAAGCTTAATAGTAAGAATCTTTCTCATCTCAATTTAAGAAACTGGTTGTAGAATTAAAATAAGCTTATGTGCTTTGTTCCTTGCAGCATGCTAAAAATTCAGCAATTAAAAACATTTTATGCTGAAAACATATCTGAAGATGTGCTAATTATGTCCACTAGAAATTTCACATCTAAATAGTACCAGCATGCAGTTTGAATGTTTAGTTGAAACCTTGTCGAATGCTCTTAAATCAATTATATATTGATTATTTACCAAACTTTTTTTTACATTTTAAGAAGAAAAATTTGGCTATTACAGAAAAAGGAAAAGGAGCTTGTAAATATGATGCATATTAGACAACCTAGTGCAACTCTTAAGATGTAAACATTCTTCTTCTATTCTGGGTTGAATAACTTTGTCATTTTAGCAGTTTGACAGAGTGCTCATTAGAGCTTCTATGGATTGCTTCTTTTTGTAGTTTCACAGCTCGAATCACGGAATTAATGCAGGTTCTGAAGGACTTGAACAGTGGCAAATATCAGCGTACTATGATATCACAAGAAAAAGGTAGATGTGATGTAATATGCAATATGTGTATCTCAGTGTAGCATTCCAGTCGCTAATACTTTTTTCTTTATTTAAGATGCAGATAAAAAGCAACCTTTGTCTTTGATACCTGGATCTGGGGAAATTATCAACACTGATAACCTTATCAAGTATGTTTGCAAAGTTTCCACAAGTTCAATATTTCCAATGTAGACTTTTTTAAAGTCTTTCCCTCTACAACCATTAATAGAGGTTTGAATACCCATTATTATAATTTGCAGTTCTGTTGTACTATAGTTTATTTACTAGTAATTCCACCTCACACCCACTCAGCATTTCTATTCTGTAAGACAATCCTTATCTTCTCATATTAGCAGAAGGCATAATCTATTCTCTGGACTTGGGCTTTTTGGTAACATTCCTACTGTCCTTTGCAATATGACTTCTCAGGCCATCTTACTTCCTTTTAGAAATACGTCAGTTATGGATTTTATGCCATGATATAATTCAGCTGTAAAAATCAGGGGCAGGTCTGTGTTCATTTTCAAAGTACTTGCTTGTAATTCTGCATGCTTAGAGATTTCATTGATGTACTTGTGTAGGGATCAATTCCTTCATTCTTTTCAGTCTGAGGAATGTAGCATTGGCATAGTATTACTACTTAAAGGCATAACATACAGCCAGTTAAGAGATCAAATAATCTCAGTCTGCACAGTGTGGAAAGCAGATAGGGAAGTAGAGGAGAGAGGAAGGAAGGGGGAAAAGAGATGATACAGCTATTTTTATTATTTTCATTTTAAGAAAAGGCAAGGGGGAGGTGAGCAGAGAAGTCATTCATTGCGTGTCCTAGAACTAATGAGATACGCTTCACTACTGGGTTTAAAATGACATGTATCCTTAAATGTAGGTTTATATCCACAAGATGTTTTGGAGACCAAAGGCTCCAAAGGATTCAAAAGGATTCAAAAAACAAATATAGGGGATAAAACCAAACCTGTAGATGTAGATGTTTAAAAGTTAGGGTACCTTTTTAAGAACTTCCTCAACTGTTAATAGTTGGAAACTGGGAGAGTGAATGAAGTACTGCTGAAGTCTTTCCCTGTGCCTTAAGTCTCTCAAGTAAACATGCAGTATCAGCTGCTTTTAGGCAACTGTAGGTTTTTTTTGTTTTTTCTTTTTTAACTTCTCAATACATACAGGTTTGATCATGTCCCATTGGTGACACCTAATGGAGATGTTTTGATTCAAGACCTTAACTTTGAGGTAAGTTTTTTAGTATCATAGGAAACAATATTAATGTAAAATTTTCAAGGAAAGATGATAACTTCAAAGGTCATCTGATTTATAAGAAAAGTGCAAACAAATCATCTTGTTAATTAAAAAAAAAAAAGGCAATAAGCTATTTTCACAAAAAAAGTTTTTATTGCTACAAGTGCATTTTCTTCCAGCTGCAGTTGGTGCTAAACCAGTTGGGAAAAGAAAATAGTTTTTGCTGGAAATTGCTCATCGTAATGCCAGAAAGTTGTGTTCAAGCATATGATGATACCAGATTGTTTTATTGTTTGTAGAGGCTTTCAACAATACTTCCTCACTACCATTTTATGTGTTGGCTTTGCGATTCTAGGTTCGATCTGGTGCAAATGTACTGATTTGTGGGCCAAATGGGTGTGGGAAGAGCTCCCTGTTTCGTGTTCTTGGTGAGGTAAGGGAACTTTTTAAAAAACAGCCAGGGGAGAATGCAAAGCACTTGTAATTGGACTTTTTTGTCAAGTTTTAATCTTCCTTTTGCAGTTGTGGCCCTTGTTTGGTGGGCGCTTAACAAAACCTGTAAGAGGAAAGTTGTTCTATGTTCCTCAGGTGAGACCAAGTACTTTACTTGACATTAGTGTTCTCTTTCTTTCTACTTGGACTATGTTTAGAAATATTTGACATATCCTTTTGGTTCTAACTGTGTCTCAGAGACCGTACATGACTCTTGGAACGCTCAGAGATCAAGTTATATATCCGGATACTTTGGAAGATCAAAAAAGGAAAGGGATTTCTGACCAGGTAATGAGAATTAGTTTATTAACCCTTTGTCTTGCTCAGGATGAGTAATGCTTCCAATTCAGAAATACTGAAACTGCTATGAAAAACACTGCATTTAATAGGATTTTAATATTTACCAGGGTTGATAATGTTATGGTATAATCCTTTACAGCTTTTTTCAACCACTTTTTTTTTAAGTTCATGTAAGCTTTATTTGTCCTTCCTGTTTCCATAAAAGGTGCTGAAGGAGTACTTGGATAATGTCCAGCTGGGTCAGATCTTGGAACGTGAAGGAGGCTGGGATAGTGTTCAGGACTGGATGGATGTACTCAGCGGGGGAGAAAAACAGAGAATGGCAGTATGTCTCAAAAGCACAAATGCTTAACAAATGCAGAACATAAGTAAAAAATATAACTGAACTGTAAGCTATTTTTGTTTATTAAATATTAATATTTGACTTAGAAGTAACCCCCATGTGAAATCCCTAAATACTGAGAAAACAACTGAAAATAGTGGGGTTTGTACTCAAAATTTAAAAGGAAATATTGGCTTTTAAACATCCTTTCACCATGTCTTATTCTTTCATTGTATGAACAGAATTTCTAAAATAACTCTCTTGAATAAAAAAAGTATAAGATAATGTACAACTTTCGGATTTTCAGATTTCAGTGGGTACCAACTTAATTCCCTTTCCATAGTAAATTTTTGGACACTAATTCATAATTTAACTTCTAACACTGCACCATTGCTGATAGTTCTGTATCCACAGTATCTTTTTTTTGGCTTGCATTCCAGATGGCAAGGCTGTTCTATCATAAGCCCCAGTTTGCAATTCTGGATGAGTGCACCAGTGCTGTTAGCGTGGATGTAGAGGGCTACATTTACAGCCATTGCCGAAAGGTGAGCTCTTTGTTTCTGGAATTATCTCTCTGTACCTTAACAAGAAACCTAAAATGGTACACGGTTCACTCTTCCTTATGCCTAGTGCAGACTAAAAATTAAAAAAAAAAAAAAGTCTGAAAAAAAGCTTATAGGGGCATACAACTTTATGCACACTAGAATTCAGTAATTGTTTTGTAGTCCTAGGATAATTTAGACATTTAGCCTGAATGATATGCAGAGAACTCTTACTAACTGCTAAGTAACCTTACTTTTCCAGATAGAGTCTTAGAATGTCAAGTTAAGATCAAATAATCTAAAATTGTAGAATGTTTTCTTGTTCAAAAGGCTTCTTTTGGCCGGGGCAACAGAAGTGAAAGGCTGCAAGTTAACATTTCCATCTATTTTGAGATATGAAAAGCCAAGCACTCTAGGAAAATACGATGATATTAAATATAGCTTTGTGTTTCCTTTTCCTCTTAAACTCACCATTTCAGATTCTCTGTAGTGCCATGTGAAATCATTAAGATTCAATTTCACACCCTAGTCTGGGAAAGAATGGGCTTGAAATAATATTAGTTATTGAGTAGCAGTATTCTAGAATGATAACAGAGCAAAGCTGTGCTGAAGTACGTGCTTCAAACTTAAGGAGCTCTCTGTAGTAGTGGATGGACATTAGGTGAGGACTCTGCAGAAGAAGGAGCATTATTTCATGAACTGATTTTACCACATTGCTATCAATACCCTGACAACTTTTTAAGTCTATTTGCCATATACTTTTTCTTCTATTAACTTGAATATTCATTTGTACTTGCCAAGTGGCTAATGCACGTTACTGAAAAATAGAATTCCTGGTTAGGCTGTCCTTGCAGAAAGAAAAAATGTTACCTTGCTTTATCATCAGAGTAATTTTGTCCTTGCTGCTACTGTTGGGAATGAATAGTTGACTGAGTTGAAAGGAAACAGAAGAAGGTTATTCACTTTAAATTGTCACTCTAAGTTTATAACTCATTACAGCTTTTGTGCGTTTGGGTTTTTTTGTTTGTTGTTAGAATTCCTTTATTCAACAGCTTTATTGTTTTACTTGCCTCCTGCCTTGCCTCTTTTACTCAGCTCATTCTATGTTCAACAAATCTTTAGGAACAAAAGAATGGTGAAATCAGTTAAAATTTATAAATCCCTCCTGATTGCTTTTTCTCCTCCCTTCAAAATCTTGTATTAAAAGGTGTATATATATATATGTAGAGTTAATAATAGTGTGCAAGTTTGTGGTTATGAGTTTAAGGTCTTCATCTGATATAATACTGAAAAATGAATGACACCTAACCCATGAGAAGAATTAACTGTTTTGTGGGTATTTTCATCTTATAGGTTGGCATCACTCTCTTCACGGTTTCCCACAGGAAGTCACTTTGGAAACATCATGATGTATGTAGTCTTTGCTTTATTAAGAATATTTGTGGGTTTTGTTGACTGACTTTATGAAATTGACTTTGTGATTCAAGGTGTTGTCATTTTACATCCTAATAAGTCATGTTCTGTTTGATTTTTTTTTTTTTAAGGTTTTACTTTTCGTAATCCTGTTTCACTATTTAATATATTCTTACGCTTTTAGTTGTGATGGAACGCTATCCAAAAATTTTATATGTATCTATAAAATATGAGAGGCTTGCTAGATGCTTAAGTCTTCTTTTGTAGACTCAAAAAAATCCTTAAACTAGAATCCAGTGAACAGCATGGAGTTTTTTGCTTTCATTATATCTAATACATTTATGCTTTAATAAAAAAGGTCTCTAATACATGGACTTTTTTATGGCAAATGAAGATCTTCCTGTTCTTTTTATGCAGACAGACTGTACACGTGGCTAAAATTACTGAATTAATACACAGGGATAGGTACGCTAAGTATATTGTCACAAAACCCAAGAGAACAGGGTCAAGTCTAGATGTGGCTGTTAGCAGACTGGTATATGATATGCAAAAATACAGTTTAACATTTTTACAGAGGCAGTTGAATTTAATAAAATGTGAGGTGGGAGCAGTTTACCCTTTGGTTTGCTGAGTTTAAGATTTTGCTAAAACTTTTAAAATTCTTTTTAAAGTTTTTTAAAACTACTTCAAAATACAATTTATTTAGGTCTTTATAGACCTGGTAATTTTTAGGTGGTTAATGACATATGTTGGTTTTTTTCAGTTCTACTTGCATATGGATGGCAGAGGAAACTATGAGTTCAAGAAAATAACTGAAGACACAGTTGAATTTGGATCTTAAAGTCATGAACTGAGCTGCTACAGAGACTGATGATTACAGGATGTGTGTAGAATGTTGGACAGTGTACCATAAAATTACTCAGCTTGTTAAGCATTTACTATTATGTAGGATATTGCTAATTGTGTATATGTTGGTTTAATTATTGATACGTACTAAGAATGTCCTTATTCTTGTGGTTTAAAAACCTGCCTAAATTAAATTGGGCTTAAATTAGTGTAACCTGATTCATCCTGGGATGCAAATCATTGAAATCGGCTGATTTGACTTTTGTAGACCTTCTTTCCCTTCAGTGAAAAGCCCTGTTAAAATTAGGGTTGCTACCTCTCTTGTTCCTGCAAAGCAGTCTTGGATTTTTGCTCTGTTCTGTGCATGTTTCAGAGAGATCTCGCACGGTGCAGGACATTGTCCCATCTTCAGATCTGTGCCCTCTTAAATGAAAGAGCCTTTTCCTTGTCCAAGCCTTGTGATGTAGCCAATGTGCCCTTGCTGAAAAAGGATGAACTGACACTAAAAGACAAAACTAATTCCTTCTGGTGTTAAAAAAAAATTAAGGTTGTTCTTTGCTGGGATTTGGATTCTCTTTAACATCTGTCTGTCCTTGCAGTTCTCTCTGCAGCTCAGCTGCCATTCTCTCCCAGTTTAGCAAAAGCTTCATCCATCCTCCACCCCAACTGTCCTTTTTCTGTCAGAGAAATATTCTGGTAATGAAGAGTTGAGAGGAGGTTGAGGGAGGAAAGGACCGACCCACCAAAAAAAAAGGGAGGGAAAGAAAAGTGATGATCCTTGTATCAAACAAGCTTGTGAATGTTTTTAGCTCTGAAGAAATGAGTAACTCCCACAAGAAGAAACAGAGAAAAGAATGTGAGTCCAGTCATTCCTCAGATCAGTAGAGGTTATAACAGGCTCAAAAATGTTAATCTGTGAAATAGCAGACTGTTGTCTTGTGTTCAGTCCTGTAATACAGCAGTTACTTTTTCCGAGTTCCTCCTTTTCTTCCCTTTCAAAAAAATTTGATGATCTTACAGTTTTAGCTACCCTTCAGGTCTGAATTTGAAAGCAAGTGATAATGGTACTCTCTGGTCTTCTAGGCTGTGAAGCCTGAAACAATGCTTTCATTCTTCATGTTTATTCTCCTATTGTCATGATGTTTCTTGATTTCTGATACAAATGATTTGCCAGTGATTCTCTGTGTTTTGTAGGGATCTCCAGTCCTTGCTGGTTTTCTTGTTCCAGCTTCCAAATCCCCTCAAAGGAACCAAACTTTTACAATAATTTATTGTAGTTGTTTTTTCCATACAAATGATTACTGTGGTTGTCATTTGACTTTGGCAAATGTAAATGCAGCAAGGTGTTTTTTGTGATCAGGGAATAGGAAGGTATAATTCAAACTGAATTGCTGTTTAGGCTTTAAAACAAAAAAATTACAATACCTGTTGTACAGTGAAGGTCTAGTAGCTTTTTAGTGTTCCATGTAAGATATAATATAGGAATGCACTACATGAAGGCATGCATAAAATATGCAATACATCTGTACTTTGTGCATCTTTTATCAAGGGTTTAGATTTTAAAAAGCCCCTACTTTTTATAAAATGGATATGTACTTGGATGCACTGCTGTTTGTTAATTTTTACCCAGTTTGATTAGTCATTTTCTTTCATGTTGAAATTGCTACCTGTTAATATTTTTGCTTTTATCATAGTTCTTGCCCCTACCTGTCAGTATTCTTTCAAAGAACTCAAATGCAAACAGCTGTCCTGGTATGAGAATCTAGTGACCACAGAAGAATCAGAGTATAATGCATCAATGAAAATCATAAAAGCTTCTCTCTGAACTATAGCATATTCAAGAGAATAAGGTACCAGAATAATTTTTGTGCTTGTTTTACAGGAAGGCAGATAGATGCCTGATTTCACTAATCTCTTGTTTCTGTTCATTCAGATTCTCACATCAGCCATAACATAGCAGGTAGCAGCATGCTGTGTGTGAGGTCGTAGTCTTTTTTGAATTGTAACCATGAAAGTAGGGATGCCAGATAGGTTGTTGTGTGGGGAGGTTTTCTGGTTTGGGGTTTTTTTTTGTGAAAGTTCTCAGCACAAATGCAACTTCTTCTTTGGAAGGGCTGTTTTAGTAGCCTTTTAGAGAGACAAAGGAAAAATGAATCTCTTAACTGAGAAAGTTGCTATGATCTTTGTGATTAGGGCAGTCTTTTGCAGTGGAGTAGTGAACTTGGGCTACTTTAATGTATTTTGAATGCTAACAAGCAAAACCATACACAGCACACTTATATCGCCCCCAGCAGCCAATCCCAATTGTACTTTACAATTTTATTGGTTATAACAGAATTTTGTGTAAACTTCTATTTATTGTTAAAACTAACAAAAAGCAAACAAAAAATCTATCTCCAAAACCAAGGAGGAATAGGTTTGCCTTTAGATGCCATGAAGTTTGTTGAAACTGAGGATGCTCGTATCTCCTTAGGGCCAGGACTTGATGTTTCTAAATGTACTGGAAGGAAAGAAAAATATTCTTCTGTGCTTGATTATAAGGGAGGCTTATAAAGAAAATATAAAAAAGAATGATATTTTAGAATTATGTTCTTAAAAGGCCTTACATTGAAGTGTTCAAGATAAACTTGATCTAATGAGAGATTGTAAAAAAACCTAATGAAAATGATGGAAGTCAGTTCTGTTGCAGAATTGCACTGTGATACTGTATTTTAGTTATGTTTCTTTAATAGCACAAGTTGGAAGTTCATGAAATGGAATTCTGAACTATCTTAGTAGACAACATACTGATGAATACTTTCAGTCTTGAATTGTTGGTGCTTTGAAGATGGTACTGGAAATAGTCAGATGGCTGCATTTCAACAGTGGTGGGAAACATTCCTGTGTGTAAATACTGTAAAGTGTTTTGGAGGGGGAAATGGCGCTATATAAATGTAAGACATTAAGTGCCTCTGAAATAATAATAATAAATCTAAAGATAAAATATATCTAGGCTTTTCATGTTTCTTAATGATGTGATTAGGAATTCTGTAATAATACAGTGAATGCATATGCAACAAATGTCAAGTTGCTCAATGAGCCAATTGTCTTGTGTTCAGCGTCAAAAATCTGCAGTGCTGTCTGAAATTTGCCCTGGAATCAGCCAGGTGATGCCATCCAGTTTAGGCTTAACTGAGTACATGAGCTCAGTACTTGAAGACACGTACTGAGAGCAATGGAATTACAGATGCATTAATCAGCTTTAAGTCTGCACTGAGATTGGCTCAGTTGGCTACAGCATGGTGCATGTGATTTACGAGCCATTTACCTAAGAGCTGGACTCGATGATCCTTGTGGGTCCCTTCCAGCTCAGAATATTCTGTGATTCTGGCCTCTCTCTCCTTTGTCTGCTGGCCACTTCTTTTCCCTTTGTTGATTTTAGAAGGGCCTGAATAAGATAAACACAATATCAGTATGTAATTCTTCCGAGTGCTCCGTAATCTTTGTACTTTGAGGATAATAAGTTAATATTTTTCCACTTCTATTGTATTTGTAATTTTTAATTGTTTTCCTTTGTTGTGGTAGACATACCAGCTATCAGGATACTTGAAACACAGTAGTGTGAAAGTGCAGCCAAGATATGTTTGAATTAACTGATTTTTTAGTGGTCAGCATTTCCTTTTCTTAACTGAGATTAGTTGTGCAACAAGTGTTTTGTATAGCATTCTTAAAGGGTAGAGCTCCCTTTGAAGGAAAATGTCTCAACCAAGAATGCAGTCTTAGAAATCGAACTTTTGTTCAATTAGGTTGATGAGTTAGAGAGGAGGAAAGAAAGGAATTTCTGTGTTATGGATGGGATGTTTAATACTTAAATATTTTTTTTAGATGCATTAAGTCAAGGTAGAAGTTAAAAATCCATTATTAAAATTTAAATTTAACTGTCGTTGGTACCGTGAGATGTCCATAGAAACATCCATGATAATGATCATCTGAAATCCCACTGCAAAAAATAGTGGGGTGAAAAGGTTGCCTACGTTTTATAGAGAAAATAAACTGCAACTTCTGTCTGTCAAGAAAATCAACAGTGTGCGAGTTCAAAATCTGCTTACGAAGCTGCTGTTCTCAAAGCAGTTATTTCTATGTATAATCTGTTTGCTTCTTTATTAGGTGTACATAGCCAGATGGTTTGTGCCAGTCCCTTTCCTGAGCGTGGAAAGAGGTTTCTTGGTTTTACTGATCAGGGATGTGCAGCTGTGTCAGGAAGAGGTTGGTTGGTTTTCACTTCACATGTTCGAGGCTCTTGCCAGTGCTCTGAACACAGTCAGGTTTTTATTAAGATGCCTGCAACTTCACTGGGAAGTTTTAGAGTGGCTGTGCACATTACAGGTTCCTATAGTATGTTTGTTTATATGTTCTGACAAAACCCATCCTGTCACGTACCCTCAAAGAGAGGGTAAAACTGGTTTTATTCAACCCAAACCATTCTATCGTTCATCTTGAAACAGAAATATAGCCAAGCTAGACTGTTATGAAAGCAACTTGTCTTTCATGTTAAAAACCTTAGAAAAAATGTTATCTTCAAAGCCGCCTTTGAACTTCTGCATCATTTTCTTTCCTTCAAAAGTATTCCAGGTGACAAGCAGCCTGGAACTTCACAGACAGAAGCTGTTTTCAGGGAGTAATTTGGAAAAAACAATAAATTCAGGGATTAAATAGGAATAATATGCCTAAGCAAATTCCATGGGGATTGACTTGGGAAACTGAAGACATTTTGCCGGTAATCCTGCAATGAATGCAACAGTGCAAGAATAATCATTCAGTTGGCATTTTAAAATGGGAGAGAAGGGAAACTTTGGTTGCTCCACTCACGTGGAATATATCTTTCACAAACCAATATCCTTATTCCCCACCCATCCCTCATTTTGGGAAACAAGTGGCATCTACACATGATGCTGAACCAAAATAGAACAGAACTGGAAAAATGAGGTCAATTTTCTCTAGACAGAACAGAAAATGTTGAGACTGGTTTACTTGGGTAGAAATAGGGAACTCCACCTACATGACTAAGCAAATTTTCCTGATTAAAATGACTTAAGAGTTTGGCACAAATCAAAGCTATTTTTTAAGCTTGATTATCAGAAGCTAGGGGGATGCTGTTCTGAAAGACGTGCTCCATGTGTGCAACTGAAGAGACATTCTATGTAACCAAATATACCCTGAGCAGTTTAGTGCAAGCAGGTCCTAAAAAACAATTGACTACTTTTGATCATGAATCATGACAAGTGTAAAGATGCTCCCCAAAATAAGCTAACCTTTATTTATTTACTTGTGGTATATTACTGCAGGAATATGTTGGCACAAAAGGAACAGCTAAACACAGCTATGTCAGAAGCAACTGATGTGACAGACTTGGTAACACAGTGAAAGATTAAGTATCTGTAGAGGGATTAATAAGCTGCTGTGCTGGGAAAAAATAATGGTTAAAAAGCAAGGCATGTGTGCCAGAGGCTTCTTAAAACTTGGATGCAGTATTATACATTGCAGCAAGACTTCTCTGAAAACCCAGGAACCATTTGCAAAAACTTTTTGGAGCTTAGTAGAGAATTAAGGGCCAAGGTCAAATCTACTCAGCCCACCAATGCTAACTAGATTTAAAAAAAAAAAAAAAAAAACTTTTAATTTTTTAAAAATTATTAGGATAACTGTATTTGCAATAGTCCTAAGCGGAGAGTTTTAGAAAGGCTACTTGAGGTTAGATGTTCACATTCCCTTCATGCTTAGGGTGTTACCTCTGTAAACTTTCCCAAGGGCTCTGGGGTGTGTCACACTGGTGGTATAGAAGGTGCTGGAGTAGGGACGTGTCTGACAGACAGTAGTAGTTCCTGCATGCACCGTGTGTTTTATTGTCTCCGAGTTTGGTGTGTAGGGACGTGCCTGAGGGACTGGGTACAGAAGAGCAGCCTCTCAGATGGCACCTGTTGGACTTCTTGTGCCTGTCACTGCCTCTGGAGTGGAAGGTCATTTGTCTCAAAAGGTGTTTTTGGGGTTGCTTTTTCAAGACAGGCTCAGCAGAACTCAAAGCACATATGGCCCAAAATAGCCTCAGTTTCAAACACAGCTGCCTTCCAGCTATTCCTCCCCATGCCTTTCTTTTCCTTGCCACTGGATAGCATGTTGTCACAGTTCCAAACACAGCTCGTTCTTCAACGTAATTCACAGGACTTCTACAGCTCAATTTATGATGTGTACAGCAGTACTAAAACATTTTCCAGTACTTCTAGAAGACTTCAGTTCTTTCTCTGAGGTTCTTAGTCCATTCCTCTAAGAGTTAAAAGGGCAGTAAGAGGGCTCTGTTTTCTGTTTGAAGGATACTGAGGAAAGAAAATCTGCTAAGAAGCTTAACAGTCAGCATGAAAATCTAATTCTGAGCTACTCCTGAGTTTCTGAGACTAAAGAAGTTTGTCAGGTGAAGGGAATATGGTTTTGTGCAGGCTTTAACACCAACATGCAAACAGTAGGTAAGTACCGATGGATTGTTAACTGGGGCCTTGTTTCCAGCAGCGCTTGAATATTGGACAACACAGGGTATGTTCCAGCCCAAGATTCCTGGAGAAGCTGTCAGAGGGAAGCACTGAATAGAGCATGGGAGGTGTTCAGGAGCAGAGAGCTGTTCCTACCCTTTATATCAGATCTTATTGAGCTGTGCAGACTCTCTGTTCCTTTTCATTCTTAGAAAAGAGAGGATCTAATAAATTTCTTGTGCCCTTTTCCTCCAATTTTTGGTGAAATCTGGATTCAAGCTAGATCTCAGTGTTAGTCACTTAGGAACATTTGGATTGTTAATGTGCTGATTATGCCTTTTTTTACCACTTGGTGTCACCTTTTCTAGGCACACGAAGCATAGCAACCAGGCAGAGATGGCTCGCAGTACCAGTTGTACAGCAGGGCCGCTGCTCCGATAGATCACTGTGAGGGGAGGGTAGGAACAGGGCTGTGGTGTCCACAGTCCCACCGGAGTGACTCCTGCCCACCACACCCCTTGGTGCTTTGTGGAAGCAAGTGATCATGCTAAGAATAAAGTGGAAAGTTGGGAAATCAGACTGTTATCTCTGTGGAGATGTACATGTTTGGGATGAATGGATGGTAATGTATGAAGGCAATGGAGGGAAAACTGTGGGAAACGGGAGTAGAAACTTCCGCAGGCACTCATGAGTTCAATTTACAACCCTGGAAAGAGCTTGGGTTGATGTAATGATAAAGGTATACAGACCTTAAGCAGAAGAATTATAAACCTAGGTTTCTATAGTTATAAGTAAGAGGGTGTGTTGGGTGATATGGTGAAAGGTTTTCAAGTATAGTAATGTGATTTTATAGTTTAAGTTAAGAATTTAGATGTTATAATAGTATATGTGCATACCTGAGTTAACAAATTATTGGTTAAGAAACAGCTGCAATGCAGTAAAAAATACCAAAGGTGATAGGTTATAAAGTCAAAACAAAACTTCGTGTTAATTGCCTATTGGACCAGAAAGTTATAAATTGTCATGTAACTTTGAAACTCGTGACTTTCTCAGTTATAGCGACTTGTTACTAAAATCCACGGCCTCTGAGACTGATGCCTTGTTTGATTTTTCAAGTAATAAATCGTGAATAACCATGATAGACCCTGATCTAAGAGATGGGACTGACAGAAAACTTTTTGTGTTAATGAAGGATGCACTCTTTAAAATTAAAAAACCCAACACACAAACCCGCATTTTTCCCTCAAATAATGAGTGCTTCTTATTAGAGTAGGTTTTAAAATCTCACTTGTCACTCTAGCTTTTATTACACTAGCTTTTTAATTCAGTTGTGTAATTACTGAATAACTAATTTTAAAATTACCATATGATGTCATTTGGAAAATATTTCTCTGTTCAAAGGAAGGTGGTTTTTAATTAAACCTCTTTTGATTATTTATTTTTTTCAATTTAACAATGTCAGTACTTTGCTACTTAAATATTTCTTGCAATAATAAGGTAGAAAACTTGAAAATAAAAGTAGAAGAAAATGCGTCAGGGAGTATAAATGAGATCTGGAACTGTAAAGATTCTTTAAGTTCATTTTAATAACTTAATTGCTATTTTAAACAAGACAAAAAAAATTACACTTAAATGTAATTAGGTGCAATAAGGTACTCGGAGCAGTGCTAGTGAATGTTCTGGAAGTTATTGTCGCAATAACAGTGACCAAAGGAAGCTGTAGAGGGTAAAAAATAATGCTTCCATGCTATTAATATGTTTTTGATTGTGATTAAGGGATATGGATTTATTCAGATTCCATATTTTGATTAAAATGAGATCCTGCCTAGCTGTCTGAAGAAATACGGCAGTGGGTTAATCTCTCGTGAAGAATAAGTAATGGAAATAAGTAGGGGATGGAGGAGAGGAAGGGAAACATCAACAAAGGAGCCAGGGGAAGTCAGGAGCAGAAACATTTCAAGCTTCTTACAGGAGCCAGTCACTGAAATATGTCACTAACAGGGTGCAGATTTTGACAAGATGAGAAACGGGCACAACCTCTGCAATTGGACATATGAGACAGGGCCTGGCTCTGAAACCCTGGAGGCAGTCAATGTGGCTGCATGTTTATTACCAGGTACTGGCAGGTTTTACTGGAAGAAATCACCCCTGAGGGAAATCTTGCTATGAACTTGGTTAATTCAGCTACAGTTAGAGGCTGAGGACTTACACGGAAAGATGTTCTTTGTGGGTCCTTTGGGGGGATGCTGAAAGAGGCTCTGTGGGTTGAATGAGAGCCTGTGCCAGAAGAAGCTGAAGGATCTCACTGGTGGGAAGATTTCTCATTTTATTTTGTAAGGAAGAGATCTGCAGCACATCTTTATGCCCTGAGCTTTGCTAAAAATTGTGCTGTAGAGCTCTGGAGGACACACACCATCAAATAAGGGAAGGGCAGCTCTCTGTGGCAGTTTGTAAGGGACTGACTGGATGTAGTCTGTGAAGGGAGCATATGCCATGGTGAATACACCATACCTAAGGGTTGTGGAAAGATTTTCAGCAGTTCCTGCTTCTGTCCTGTCCAGCAGGTTGTTCTTTTCCTGTCATTCTCAAACATGGACACCAGGACAAACATAGACTATAGCAAACATGGCTAGTTGTATGTGGATAAATTCTGTGTAATTAGATCATTCAATTGACTCTTGGGTCTGATAATGTGTATTACAAGGTTCGGAAATGGTGTGGCAATCACTACTAACCTGCAAAATAATCGGCTTTTCAAAACTGAACCGAGAGGGTAATCTATCACAGCTGTTTATTCTCACTTCATGCAGAATCTCTTTGTCCTGAGTTGCCACATAACTAGTGATCCAAGTTAAGCTTATAATCACGTTCTTATCATTACGTGCCTCTCAGCAGCAGCCTTCTCACACTGGAAAGCTGAGTCTGCTAGAAATAGCTAAGCTGTTTACTGCCATATCCATCACACATACACTGACGAAGTCCTCTACGGTTGTTCATTTTAAGTAATGGCAGTAATTTTATTGTCTGTATTGCTGTTAGGGCTGACAGAAAAGTAGCAGAATCAGTATCTGCTTTTATTCAGTTATGTGAAGAAGAATGTGGTTTTAAAGCAGGCTTCTTACAGTGTACAGTGTTACACATTCACTTGTAAAAGCAGAGGACATAAACACTGTGTGAGGGAACTATGCAAATATATTTATCCACTTGAAGTAGTTGGATACCTTTTTCAGATGACAGGGAGCAAAGTGGTACAGGGGAATAGGGAGCATCAGTAGGAACATGCTTGCTTACAGAAACCTGCTTAGAAGAGGAGCCAGGGAACTTAGGTGCATAGGAAAAGCCTTCCCTTTCTCATATCCATTCCCTGTGTGCCTGGCTCCATCTTAAATCCATCCAGTGCTGAAGTGGGCACATGTGTGGACCTAGTCTTTCTTCCTAGTGACAACACCTTTGTTGGTATAACAACTTCTGCCCAACCTGACTCTGAGAAAATCTCTGAATAAAACATTTTGCGCGGGTTCAGCCCAAAGGACAGAACTTGTAGAAGTTTGCAATTAAAAAGCCCCTTTCTCAACTGTCTCCACAAACAGAAAAAAACCCTCTTCGAAATAGGATCTGTGAGCCCCGTGACTCTGGTTACTCAGCATTGTTGGATGATAACATACTGCAGCTAGGAAACAAGTGCTTCAGGCTTCCAGAACTCGTGTAGTCAGGGGTCACTCTTTTGCCATTTAAGGCACTTGTTTGCACTTCTGTGGGTGTGTCTTCTCCCCTCCTTCCCTCCCCCCATATTCAGAACAAACCAAGAATCTCTTTAAGTAATGAAGTATGATTTATAGCATCATTCTGTGGTTTATGATAAGCATGATCTAGTTTAGTAAATGCTATGCTGTAATTACAGGCTTTCCTTTTCCTATTAGCTCTTCCCTTTTCTGAGTCTGGCACTGAATGAAGCTGAGGAAGCAGAGTGCCACGGGGAAAGGAAGTAATGATGACAACTCTGGAATGTTTTTAAATTTACTCCCACAAGCTCTCATGTTTTTGACTGCTGTTGTAAGATTCCTTCTCCATACACGGCTTATGCAGCAGCAGAAAACACATTAAGCATTTATTGCTCAATATGAAGTAAACAGGGTTTTGGGGGGAATTCTGGTGTTTTTCTTCCCTCTGTAAAAATCGGAATTCAAGAACAAAAAAAACCCCTATAAACCACACTCACTTTCCCAGGAGTCTTAACCTAGACACAGATGGTATCTATAGCACAGCAGGGATGAAAAATATCAAATACAATTCTATACAAATTGTTAGACTGGGATATTAATTTTGTAAGGTATTCTTTCTCATGAATACAACGGCTATCTTCTTTTAAGGCATGTATGAAGTGTTGAGATCCACAGCCAATTAGTTCCAACTACAAGATGATTTTTTTCTATTCTCTTGATTTTGTGTGTGTGTGTTCTGTGTATGCTGATCACCATCATTAGCAGTTCTCATCTCTGGGGCAGGCCCCATAATGCCTTGAACGCACATTAGTGCCACAAGCACAAGTACAGGCAGCACTGTGGGAATGGAAGGAGAAGCTGTGAATGCAAACCCTGACTAATTGCTCATGTAAGTGGCCAGCAGAAATGTGACTCAGGACTCTTCAAAACCTCCAGTTTGTGAACTGTGGCTTCTCCTAGTTTGATCCTCCCAGGTGCCCTGGTAGTCTACCTTACACACTGGTTAGATTGTGGCAGCTTGCCTACACTACTCTCACAAAATAAGTTTCCTAAATGCATATTTAAGTTAGTTCTGGAATGAATACTGTACATTGTTTTGAAAAGGAAAAGGAAGACTTATGTTTCCAGTCACCTTTATTTCACTAGAAAAGTATAAATTACCATCATAAATACAGATATCACCAGTATAAAAATTAGATTCTTATTTATAAAATAAATACTAAAAGTCAAAGCAACAGGTATCTCCAAATCCCATCACCAAGATGATTTGAATCTATCACAGAAAACATTCATCAACTGTTTAATTAAAATTTATGTTCAAAATGCAGTAAATACTACTACCTATTTAGTGCTTGCTTTAGTGAGTTACTGCTGACTCAAAGCCTGCCAAGTATTTGTTCTAACACTTACTTGGAACTATCAGACTCCCCTCTGTGTAACTCTAGGTGTAGTGTAATTGGATATACTTTCCAGATAAATAAAAAGCACCTGCTTCAATAGTGTTTCTTACAGGTTGCCAGTACAGTAGTTTCAGTTTCTTTACCTTTGTCTACATCCAAAGATAAATAGACCAAGTTAATTTTATCCAAGAAGTGCAGAAGTAATAGTAGCAATTTTGTCATATCTGAACTCACAGATCATTTCACCAGTTAATATTGTTTTAAGACAGATAAATATAGGGGTTTGTTTCATGGAAACAAAAAAATTGTTCCTTTTAGTTAGGTAAAGGACACCTATTTTTCAAAATTAGTGTTTTTTCCCCCTCACAAGTACCATAAATCTTCTGGCTCAATAAGGCCATACTGATAAAGTCAAAAGTACCACTAGTTCAGAATCCTGTTTCAGACAGGACAATAGAAGGGGCTTGGGAACAGCCTAGGAGCAATCCCTCTGCAAAGAGACCTTGACAATTTAGAGACGGGCAATCACCAATCATATGAAGTTCTGCAAGGGAAAGTGTTGGATTCAGCACCTGGGATGGGGCATCCCTGGATGTACGGGCAGCCTGGGGAATGAGAGGCTGGAGAGCAGTGCCATGGAAAGGGACCTGGGGGTCCTGGTCAATGGCACATTTAACATGAGTCAGCAGTGCCCTGGCAGTGCCAGGAGGGCCAGCCCTGTCCTTGGGGGGCATCAGGCCCAGCATCGCCAGCCGGGCAAGGGAGGGCATTGTCCCACTCTGCTCTGCACTGGGGCGGCCTCACCTCCAGTGCTGGGGGCAGCTCTGGGCGCCACAATATAAAAAAGATACTGAGCTGTTAGCGAGGGTCCAAAGGAGGGCCATGAGGATGGTGAAGGGCCTTGAGTGGAGGCTGCATGAGTTGTGGCTGAGGTCACTTGATCTGTTCAGCCTGGAGGAGACTGAGGGCAGACATTGTGGTCTTCCACATCCTCACCAAAGGAAGCAGAGGGGCAGGTACCAACCTCTTCACTCTTGTGACCAGTGACAGGACTCAAAAAAACAGCATAAAGCTGAGTCAGAGGAGGTTTCAGTTGGGTATCAGGAAAAAGGTTTTCACCCAGAGGGTGGTTGGGCACTGGAACAGGCTCCCCCGGGCAGTGGTCACAGCACCAGCCTGGCAGTGGTCAAGAAGCGCTTGGACAGTGCTCTCAGGCACAGGGTGTGACTCCTGGGGATGGTGCTGTGCTGGGCCAGGAGTTGGACTCGATGATCCTGATGGGTGCCTTCCAGCTCAGCATATTCTATGATTCTATGATTGTAACAGATCACCAGAATGCTCTTCTAGCCTCTGGCCACTAATGACACCAGGGCTTCCTGGTATCTGGATTTTTAGTGTGTACTGTCTAGTGGATTTTCTAATCCACATAAAGTTTGGGCTTCAGAATTCCTGTTTCAGAGAGCCTAAAAGGCTCCACCAAATTACCCAATTTAGGTTTTTTTGTTGTTGGGTTTTTTTCTGCTTTGGTACTGGCACTGGTGTCTGCGATACTTTTTCCTTAGACACCGTTAAGCAGCTCCTTTTCTCTCACAGCTCTTGCTTTCTTTGCTTTCTTGCGTTTACACAGAACCACTGGAAGGACAACGGCAAGAGTGATGACTGCAACTGCTATCACTGCTATGATGATAAAGACTTCGGTTCCATATTCTGTAGGGGGAAAAAAAAAATCCAAGATTCAGCTATCAGAACCCACAATGCCACAGTGCCACAAACTCCTAGCACTCATTCCACTGAATGAAAAAATGTCACCACTTCAGTGTGAACTGAATACAATTTAACATGAATTTGTTGAACTGAAGTAAAACTTTATTTCACCTGGTTCACTCTAGGTTTTAATCTAGTTTAGTTAGTGCACTAAAGTACCATACTAACACCGCAAGAGTAAGTCAAACCATTCCCCCTGCCTGTACATTATTTCTGTCCAAGTGAAAATCTGTTCTAGGTTATAAGCTAGAAAACACCAAGAGAAGAGTTTTCTATTTAAATTGTAATGAAATTGTAATTTATCACTTTGGTGTAAATTTTCTGGATAAGAAAGCTAACTTGAGTTTATTTGCCATTTTAGAAGAGCTTTTCTAGAGTGCAAATATTCTTACCCTTGGAGAAGAAAGATACAGTACAGCAGTGTGATATTATTTAAATAATATTGATGACTTTATATTGAAGAAAGTGTTATCCAAATGGCTAATCTGAAATGGCTGGCTGATTCACCTACATTTGCTAACTGTAAGTCAATCTGCCAACCTCTGACCTTGTAACAGGAAAGAAAGCCTTACTCTCATCATCTGCTTTTGGCATAACTAAAGGTCAGTTCATACTACAAGTAAATGGATATGTAGGTTTCCAGCACTTCTATGTTTTAGAGCTAATCCTTCAAGCACTTACTGTGGCACCTGCTATTGGAAGGATCTGAGAAAAACAATGGGAAAGCAAAATGAAGCTGAAGGCTAGTAATGAGATCTGAAACCTCAGACACCAATCATCAACTCAGACAAATTTACCAAAACAGTTGGGCAAAACCCAAAAACCAGCTCCAACTAACTATGGATGATGGACTCTTACTTAGAATGAGTTCCTCCCATGAGTTTCCATGTTCCAGCTGTGTATTCTAACTTAGACAGCAAATAGCTTATTTCATAGCAGGCATTGCAATGAAAAGATGTGGGGTTTTTATTACAACATTAAAGACGGGGTGACAAACATCACCCGATACTCACCATCTAAGATACTCCTTCCTACACTGGTACAGAGCACCGTGCTTTCTTGGCCATTACGATTTTCTCTGCGGGAGGGAATGATGCCCTGGACATAGAAGCAATAGTTCTTTCCACTGTCAACGCTTACTTCAAATTTACGGCTGTTTGTTGTTACATCTTTCTGTAAAGGAAAAAAATATTTTAAGTGTCAGCTCTTAAGGTAGCAGCAAAATTGTGTGACTATACAGAATATAACAATTATTCCAGAATAAAAACTAGAGTTACACCTTACCTTTCCAGAACTTTGATCTTTCCAGTAATAGAGTTTGTATTCCAGGTTATGCTGGAAAATATCTTGAATACTTTGAAAGCTTCCATTAGGAAACATATATGGTGTAAGTGGATCTTTGAACACGACATTCAGTTTGGAATCTTTTTGTGAATAATCCTTTATCTCTGGTTTTCCAATAACAGCTAAACAAAGATTTTTAGAATTAAAAAACTGACATCATCTTTTATACACAACTCTTTCCTTCTTCCCTCCATTACCTTCCCTTCTCAAAACTATTATAAGTTTACAGAGCCAAAGTAATAAAGTGAAGGCCTAGATTGTAGACAAGTATCTTCACCTATTACACAATGTTAGTGAAATGGTCTACTCAATGCAGCGAGAAACAAACGGTAACTAAAATCTTATGCCCTCCCCTACCACAGGGAAAGCTTTATGCCTGAATATCTTCTTTTTCAATATCAGCATGGCAACTGTAAAAATCTATAGAAAAAGCCTTTAAGCTCAATCTAAACCTTGTCTAAATCAACAGAAGTAATATTGAAAAGAAATTTATAGTAAGATTTAATTGGCAATCCTACTTACTCTGACTATAAGGTGTAAATTTTTCGGAGACTGCAAAAGGTGGCTCTTCAAAGTTATCCATCTCCGTGGGCATTACGGACAATACGTGTGCTGTATAGGTCTCCTTTACATTCCTGAGCACATCAGTAACATCACACTCTGTTTCTGATGTCAGTATGCATTTTCTCTTTATGTCAGATGTCTGTCTGAAAAGAGCAAAAAAGAAGTGTCAACACTTTCAAACAAGACACTTACATGTTTAGATATGTTGTAAAACATTTTTCCCCTCAAACTGTATAGATTTCCCTCATCCAGTAGAACAGTCTTGCAGGTATTAGGCTGAAAAGGAGATGAGAAAACCTCAAAAGCCACTATCCTGTACAGCTGTATTTCACAATTCAAAGCAGAATCAAGCAAATCAAGTATGATCAATATTAGCTACAGATGTATGCTATACATGTATATGAATTCAAAATTCAGTCTTTTACATGAATTGAATAGAAACCATAACTCATTCTGATTTTCCATTTTTCTGCAGTTGCAGAATGTATTTTAAAAAATGTAAGATGCATAAATCACTTTGAAGGTGTTATCCTTGATGCATTTGAAAACTACTGCCTTAAACATCAGTTGTTACAGGAAGCTCTATTGACACTGATTGTTTCATGTGACAACAATGTCTCCATAGATATTTGGTTTGGCATCTATGCAAATGCCACTAAGCACCAGGCAATAGCAGCAATTTCAATGCAGAATTACAACTTTAAAAATATTGACAAAAAACATGACCCATGCACTTCTCTTGATTTTTAAATGATAGAAAGCAGGTCCATTTACTTGCGAAATAGCAATAAGACTAGGAAAATAGTGTTAATTTCTCGTTTTACTTCCTCACAAGAAGGAATGAAAAAACAGATTAGATATTACTCCTTCAATTCTTTTCCCTCTTTTTGCTAGTGAATTAAGGAGATGAAAAACTGTGTGATCTCAGCCGGAAGAGCGAGTGCTGACTGTTTGAATATTAACAAATAGGTTTTCCTCAAAGTAGATCAAGTTTCATTTTTTAGAGTCACCTGAACTCCCTTCTCACTTCACCAGATTTCTTATGTCACAGATCAGTTAGGGACAGTGCCACAAGAGATGCACTGAAAAGGGACAGAGGTTTGATCTTTGCGATGAAACAAATGTGCTCTGTAAATGTACATACACAAGAAAGCAAACATTTAAGCACAATTCCTCTGGAACGGCAACTTCAGTCAAAAGAGGTGCCTCTGCTGCAGAGCTACACCTGATTCTATACTGAATCTTAGGCAAACAGATTTCAATTTTTTGCAAGCAAAATGTCTGGAAAGAAACTCCAAATTCAAAAATTTAATAAAATTTGTTCTGCTAAGCGTGTGCTTTTAAGTCTATTAATCTAATCACTCTCTTAAAGAATGAAAGAGCACATTAAGCCATTACACTGGTATTTCACCTGTTAGTCATGAGAGAACACTCATTTTTATGCCACTTTTAGAGACAGTAAAGACTACAGTACCACTTTTTCATTAATATGTAGGAAGTTTGATGATGCATTTTCCCTTTAGGGCATGTTTAATAATGCTCTACGTATTAAAATGGGAGCTAAAACCTGCACAGATTTATTACTGAACTTCATGGAAGGTTTTGTGCAGTCCTGAAAGAGGCATTAGACACTTTACACAAGCTGGCTACATTTTATGTCCACAATATTTTACAGCTTACATAAAACATGATGACAGAGGAAGTCTTGACAGAGGTAGATGAACAAAGGTAATTTTTAGTATTACCCAGCAAGACAAAATTATTAATTACTGTGATTCACCGATTAGAATAAAATGCAGACTCATTTATTAGACGCCTCCCAAGACTGAAGACACAAGTCCAGACACCTTGAAAGACATAAAAAGGTGAAGTTTTGTCTAATACGTGGTATGTCAGATTGAGCATCAACTCCTTCAGAGTATTCTGGCTGGGTCTCTCCAGCAGCACCGAACCCCAGAACTGAAACACTGATCTAAAGCTCAACTCTCCATTTCTGAAGTGGGGAAAAACAGAAGTCTAAACCAGATATTTTTATAGTTGGACACTAAGAAGTATTAACAGCTGGGTTGGCAATTTTCCTAAATTTGGGCATTTTTCCTGTTACATTCTCTCAGAAATATTCAAACATGCTCTCTTTTCATTTTCTTCAATTGCCATTAATGAACATATCTTGGTGTTATCTACTTACCCGTGTATTTCTACAGTATAGAAGTAGCCTGATGGTTTTGGTTGCCACTGTAATATAGTTTTAAAATTGATTGAAGACCAAGTTATATTGACTGCTTTTGGTAGATCTTCATAGCCTTTAAGTACAGAAAAGAGTGCCATTAGTCATATTATATATAATTCCTGTTTCCCTGCAGTCAGTGGTTAGTTAAATGAAGCAGTTGCCGTTAATTGCAACTTGGAAAGGTTTTTTGAGGGGGAAAAGGCTCAGTCTTGCCCTTACTAAAGGACTGCTTGTCTTAGTAAAGGAATCTATCCTGGCAGAAGTGAAAAATGAGAAGAAAATTATTTTCTGTCTTATAACTCCGAAATTGATGAGTTAATTTGGAGTTCTGTTTAATGCTTCGTTTTTGATTCAGGACCTCTGCAGAAGATACAAAAGCTTGAACATATACATGGGAATGTTCAAGCACTGAACAAATGCGGCGCAGTTCAAAATCATCCCTAGCTGTATCTGTTGCAGAAAGCGTTAGCTCCTACATTCCCATTTACATATTTTAGAAAGATAAAGTCTTTAAAAATCAGTGGTTACCCTACACACCGACTACATCTGAGCGGGGCCACCCCGGGATGAGCTCGTGTC
Source organism: Edolisoma coerulescens (assembly GCA_013397115.1). Classification (NCBI taxonomy): domain Eukaryota; kingdom Metazoa; phylum Chordata; class Aves; order Passeriformes; family Campephagidae; genus Edolisoma; species Edolisoma coerulescens. The sequence goes on from VWZW01007169.1 coordinate 1,517,313, forward strand.
CCCCTCAAGCAGATGGGAGGCCAGCCACAGCTGCTTCGGGGAAATGCCTGGGACGAAGCCGGATGGGAAAACCCCTCGCACCCCTGTAACCTCTGGAAAACCTTCACCCGCTTCCCTTCTCTACCTCTTCGACAAGCTCGGAGCTGGGAACAAGGGAAGGAAGTCTTGCGACTTCACTGCAACTGCAGACCCCCGAGGCCGCCCCCGCTGCCCAGCGCGGCCGCGGTCGGTGAGGAACCCGCAGCAGCAGCCAGCCCCCGGCGGCCCGGGCGGCGGAGCGCTGCAGAAGCAGGGTCGGCTCGGAGCCGGGACCCGCCACGGCCCGAGGGCCAGTGTCGCTGTCCCCTTCCCGCCAGTGCGGGGCGGCTCTCTCGGGCTCCCTCAAGGACACCCTGTCCGGGGGCTCCGAGGGACCGATCCCCGGCGCCGATCCCTCCCATCCTGCCCCGTCCGCCCGTCCCGCGGGCCGTCACTCACCGGCGGCGGCCAGGCGCCACAGCAGCGCGCTGAGCAGCAGCGCCTGTCGCGGGGCGGCGGCGCGCAGCATCCCGGCGGCGTGAGGGAGCTGCGGCAGGCGGCCGCCGCCCGGCTATATGCAGCGGGGGAGCGAGAGGCGGGACTGAGGCCTCGCCCGCAGGGCCGCCCAGCGGGGGCGAGGGGACGGAGCGCGGCGGAAGCGCTCGGGCACCGCCGGGTTGAGCAAGCACGGCGGGGGATCTCCGAGGACAGTGAGGGGAGGGGCGCCGAGGGACGGGTCTGTCTCGCGGGCTCCAGCCCCGGCACCGCGTCCCCCGGCGCAGGCCCACCTGGACGTGAGGACACACCCGGACATGCCTGCGGTCCGTGTCCCCCTGCCTGTTCGGTGTCACCAGCCGCTTGTTCCATCCCTCCCTTCTCCTCTTGAAATACTGGTGAAACTGGACACCGCTGGATAACCAGCTTCGTCCACTGCAAACCTTTAGCTGGCTGTCGAGGCGCACCGCAGCTCGGAGGTGGCTGCTCTGCGGGGTCATGCAGAAGTGATGTTGGGTTAATCAGCTTTGATCCCGTACCTTCTGAAGGGCTAAATATGTCAGTCCTTGCCTCACCGCACAGTACACTGGACACAGCTGCTCAGCCAGATCACATCCTCTGTTCCCTCACTCCGTGCGTACGTGAACCCCGTCAAGGCTCACCGGTTACGCTAGACAGAAAGTAAGTTTCGGGTGTTCAGGGCTTAGTACCTCACCTCTCCTATAAACCAGGGGCTGTTAACCCTTTTCCTACAAGGTCACATTGGAAAGGTATGCCATTTTCAGAGGAACAGGGAATCCGTTTCTGACAGAAGGTTTTCTGCATCTCAGCCTTTGCGCCAGGCTCCTGGGCTGTGGGTGGCTGTCCCACAGCCAGGCCGGGGTTGCGTGTTGTGGTTCTGAGTAATATTTTAGCTCTAGAGGGAGCTGTGTTCGCAGGAGCTCAGGACTCTGCCGCAGGAAGGTGGGAAACAGACCATGCCGTAGAACCTGTGTCATAATTCAGGGGGACATATGCATTTACAATCTTAAACTGACTCTTCTTTTAATTTTGATGCTGATTTGGTACAATGTACGTGGAACATATAGGTAAGAGAAGAAGACTAGTGGGGAAGTTTCATATTACCTTTAATTTTCATGATTGACACATACTTGTCTGCAAGCAATCAGTTCTCTCTCATAATGCAAAATAAATGCATATGGAACAAACTACAATATCCATGTCAACCAGAGTCTGCATCGGAATTCATACAGTATGTTCTAAGGTGCACCTAAACCCTTGATTTTTAAGTTATTGGCACACCTTCATTAAAATCCAGCCATACACCTTCTCATTTAGCTGCTTTGTTTTTGATTGAATTTCAGCACTGTCTCTGTGTAGCTGTATGCCAACATTACATCAGCCAAAAACATTGCATGCTTTTAACTTGGTGTAGAATACAGATCTTGTGTGTCTAGCTTTTCAAGATGGTGACCTTATAAGATCATATTTGATTTTCAAAGGACTTTAAAAAGAAAAACGGTACTCACATGTTTAAAGAAAGAGATGCTTATATAAAACTTTAAAATCACCTTTAGGCTTTAATTCCACTTAATTTCATGTAGTTCGGTCACAAAAGATGGAAAGTGGGTCAGTGGTGGTTTCCAGTTTTTATGCAGGTAATCTCAGGATCCCCTTCTGCCCGTTCCTTCTTACATCTCTTCTGCCAAGAGCTCCCACACTTGAGATAGGTGAGGAACCATCCAGACCTTGTCCAGACTAACAGTGTGATCACTGCTACCTTATTCCAGTTTCCAGCAAGATATTTCAGTGTTCAGTAACACTAGGCTTTTAGATGTCCTTCTCCTTGCTGCAGCGTGAGAGAAGGAGGCTACTGGTTTGCCAGAGTAAACTGTTTAAACCAGCTTACCTACCAGCTGAGGGGAGCTGTGTGGTTAGAGGAAGAAGGGTAACTTTACCAAGCTAGCCATTCTGAGGGAAGGAAGCTGAGGGGAAAATTTGAAAGACGGAGTGCAAGGGGGCAGTGCAGCTAGATCAAGTTGGTGTGATGGAAAAGGGAGAAGCACTGAGGTGAGGAGCTGCTGCTGCCACCTCTGCTGTTCTTTCTCTTCCTTGACCAAGAGCATATTTGACCACAGAATGAGAACTGCTCAGCACTGTCTGCCTCCAGGCATCAACCAGCATGGGAAAGGAGAGGAACTTCACACAGCCTGACATGGGCTGATGCCTCTGAAGTCTGCTCAGCAGCCAGTGACTTAACTGTGACGTTCTGGTCACATTTCCTGCCCACTTTATGGTATTTCAACAGCTCGTTTAACACAGAAAAATTGTGCCTTATTTCAAACATATGTTGCTACATGCAGGAGAGCCTTCTGCTGACGTAGAGCTCTGTCAATTTGTCTAGAAACTTAGCATTTGGCTCCCACGGTGGAATGCCAAAATGCAGGCATCGTCTCTGTACGTGTCTCTAACTGATTTAGTCATCCTGTGCTCATTTTACAATCAGCTGAGAAAAATGTCATTCCTAAGGTGAAGTACATCTTTTCCTAGTATAGGCATCTGAAGCAAGTCAAATTAATCTATTTCAGTGGTGAAATAAATGGAACATTTCTATTGATGGAGACCAGGATCTCGCTGTGACTTTTTAGAATACATGGGAGACATGCAAGAGCATGAGCCTGGCTGCAAACTTTAGTTTAGATGACCTCTTCCACTCTGTGACTCTTAACTGTAGTGAACTGGATGGAATCATAGTTATTCCCCATTTGGAAGGTTTGCCAGAATGCAAGCGGATTCTACAGATTTTCTTTCCTTGATATATATGATATGGAACCAATTGATTGTGGGAAAACTGAGGAGAAAAGCAAAACTAAATCTGTGAAACTCCTTTTTTTTTTTTTTTTAAAGAGATGTATGTATTTATTTTTACTGTATGACCTGCCAAGTCTCTAAACTGGTTTGCTTAGAGAGAGCTACAAATAATTCTTTGCTTAGCAAAGCAATTGCCACATCGTGTTTTCTGTACTGTCATATATAATTGTTGGAGTGGAATGCCTCAGGTGACATCAGTGACAGATTGGTTTCTTTACGCTGATGGTTTTGCAAGACTGCAAGTAAAATTTTGTAATAGTTAATAAAGTTTTGAAATTTTGTAGTGCTATAAATGTTCATCACTCCATGCTGACATAAAAGTCAGCAATATTGTCATATCCAGTAGTGTAAAATTCGTGTGTGAGCAAGATTTGAAATCCCTGAGAGCTTTTTCCACTATGAAATTGCTCCTGATATTTATCTTGAATTTAAATCTTTGTTTAATTTGTCTTAGTGACCCATATGATTGGGTAAATAATGTAATCATATAATTAATTATATTGCATTAGAAACCCCAGAAGTTCGGGTAACAACCTCTGACTTGGTACCTGCTTCCATGAATATCTTAGCATTTCTCTTGCAGAGCTGCTTTATCAAATACTGTGTTATAAATGCATACATAGACTCACAAATACCACAGAGAAACAGTATTTGTAATTAAGAGGGCTTGTATAATGTGGTAAAATTAGTTACTAAGTTCTCTTTTTGATGCAGAAAAACTTAATTAGTATAATTTCCCTGTGGTAAGCAAAGTCATTAAACTAGTGTAATGGAGTGAAGAATCAACTTTTATACCTAAAAGTAGCTGTGTTCCTGAAATCTCCATACCAATGAAAGTCCCAGTATCGTGAATTCCTTGTGAATCCTTGATTTTCATATTATCTAAACTATTATCAATTATTCTGTGATTCTAAAGCTACCATGTGATTTTATAAAATCACATGTAGCTTAACAGAAAATAATAAAGTTTCACTGAGATAGAACTAAGTTAAAATTTAAATCCAGTTCTGACATTAATGGATCTTCCTTTCAGTTGTTGAAAAAAAGTAATGAATAAAAAAAATTGATACAAAAATTGAAATTAGCAAAAGAGATTTCTTACAGGGGAGTCACAGGTACAATATGAATTTCTTGTTGATAGTAGAAATCCTGAAGCAAATATTTGTATGTTTTTCTGAAATTCTGCTTTCAAAATTTGTTTTGTTTCCACATTGATCATACACACATCTCTTCACTTATATGGATACTTTAAAATGAGACACTAGCACAAGAACAAATCTCGGGGGAATTTTTGAGCCTGGAGGGGCTCTGGGATCCTGTGTGGAAATGATGCCTGCTTGGGAGGCAGGGCAGGCATCCCAGGGAGGAAGGCTTTGAGCCTTTTCCACTCTGAAAATTCTTGTCAACATTGCTTTGGTGTTACCTCCAAGCTCCTGTTTCTTACTTGCAGAATGATGTGTGATGGATTTATTATCCTTTTCAAAATCTCGTTTTGCAAGGCTGTTTCATGAAAAAGAGTTTGACCAACATATTTGTGTGCATTTTATTTCTGTGATCTTCAGCGATGCCTTGGGGTAAATAAGATTGTGTAAATGAAAATTTAAACTACGCTTTGGTTGATTTGGTGCATGGAAGACTTCAGAGAGCGAGTGACTACAGCAACAGCACAGCTGTGTTGTGAGGAGTGCCCGGGTGCTGCTGCAGTGCTTGAACAGCTGTGTTTGTTTACTAGTGACACTCTCCTGCTAGCGGACAAGCAATTACAAAAGTAGTGATAAATGTCACTGGAGCACAACAGAAACTATGGACATAGAGACATTCAATTGTGTCAGTTTCTTCTGTTCGGCTTTCGTTTGGCCAAACCAAAGTGTTACGAGGTTGAATCTGTTGACACCGTGGTGCTGTCTTCCCTTGATTCCAGGTGTTCCATCACAACTGTGAAGCTGCCTCTTAGAGTATTTAGTTCACCCTGTTGTATCTTAGTGACATAAATTAATCTTGTGGTTCCTATGCATCTCACTCACAAGATTTATTTTTCCCAAGTGTTGTTAGACACAAATGGAACTACCAGACCTCATTTATTTAGGTTTTCTTCTCATGCCTGAGTTTGTGAGGAAGAGACTAAACTGAAAATAAACCCAAAAAGCAACATAAATATTAAGTGACAATAAAACTTGTTTAAAAGGAGGCAAGTACATTAAGAGTAGCCTCCTTTTTTTCGTATTGAATCCAGTCTCAGCTTATGACTCTTTAAATTTCAGGACTGAAATAAATCCATTTTACCAGACAGTTATTTATAACTGTTAGTAAATCTTACTCCCCTTTCTCACAAATTGTTAAAAAATACTGACTTATTAATATTAGATATGGCATATGTTACTTCTCAGTGAAGGTAGTGCTAGTCAAATCCAATGTTCTTTAAAAATATTTGGTATGAGTCATGCCTTGAAGGTTAGGCAATTACATGGGTAAAGTAAACAAAGCTTCAGTTTGAACAAATGTGGTCCCTAGGCTGTCATTAAACCTATTCTTAGGAACTGTGAGAGAGGAAAAGGTAAACAGCACTCCGTTTGACTTTGCTATTGTAGTATTTAATCTTCTTATAAAATGGCTTTCTCTTCTGGAGTAATTTGATACAACAAAAACCCCATTCTGTACTAACCAGCAAAATAAAATTGAGTTTCTTTAATGTCCGACATCTCTGTTCTTTGACATTACATTACTTTGTTGATGCTGCCTTTTTTGCTGAGGTGGGAGTGAGTAGATTAAAGATAATTGAAAAATGGATCAGATTAGCTATAGGAGAATAATTCTGGATTTGATAATCTGATGTAATCAGCCTGCTACCCCAGTAGAACACTATCCAAAGACTACATGAATTATCTGTTTAACTTGACATAATTGCTCACAGGTTACTGAATAATTAATTATCTCTGCAAAGTAACTTTTTAAAAAATGATGCAACAATGTAAACAAGACATAATATCTGCTGAAATTAGTATACTTGTGCCCCCAGTGTCAGACTTGAAATTTTATTTTCAAGGAACAAAGCAAATATTAGAATACATAAAAGGCTAATGCAGCATGATTTGAGCTGAATTCATCATCATGACAAGAAATAGTGAATTTTACTTCACTGCAAAATGTGAAGTATTTTACTCTGAGATAAAGAGGGATTTGATTCTTACTGTTCTTTGATGCCAGTTAGTATTGACAAAATACTGGCAGAGACCATATCACTTACTAGATATTTTCTGCTGCTTTGGGTTACTTGTCAACTCACATTGTAGAAGTCAGTGTAAACAACTTAAAATTTTAGCCCTGACAAAAAAATACATGTAAAGGGAGGGATATTACTGCTGCTAATCAGTTTCTTATCTGTCCAGTATAAAGGAAAAGAAACTTCTTAGATCTGATCTAAGAACAAGGTCTGAAGGAGTTTTCTCGAGTATCTCTACACTATTCTTTACTGACATACTCATTCTCTGTCTTTGAATGCAAGAACAATTTTAACTCAGCCAGTATAAGGACAAGATGACTGCAGCATAAACTGGTGCTACCTAAGGCGTTACACCCCTGTGTGTGGAGCAATCCTTCTGTAGCAGCCAGCACCCAAATGCATTCTTTCACCATGTCGGGGCTCACAGAGTGCCCTTCGAGTGACTGTGTGAATTGATTTAGGAGTTAGTAAAGAAGGGCTGAGGAGAAACGTTCAGTAACCAGTATTTAGTTAGAAAAGCTTTGTGGTTTGTAGCAAAGCACTGAATGTTGAACCCTGAAATTCTCAAGGATTTTAAAACAACTGTCTCATTGTATTTTGTATTTTAATGTGTTAGGAGTCAAGTTAGGGTCTCTTGTAAAGCCTGAATGCTGGCATCCAAACTGTTGACCTTGAATGTGTAGCTGTTTGATTAGTGGTGCTTAGAACTTTGTAATTGAAAAGAATGTAAAGTACATAGAAGAAATATATTCTTACAATGAGTGTTTTCCTTAGCACAAAGAAAAACTAAGAATTGATAGCATTGATCAGTTATGATCAGAATGTGTACTTTCAGCTTATTTTATTAACAGCTATATAGTCTAGGATTTTAAGCTTGAAAAAACTGATTTTCTTTTAGTCCAGCTATCTTGTTCTTTCCCCATGATGTTTAACTTCAAAATAACATAGGACCAGTTTTTGTTTCCCAGTATCAGCCTCCATCATCTAAACTACACTGACTCCTGCTGATTCCCACAGAAACATCTTGGTCTATGTATCTCTTCCCCTCCTAATTTGGTTCCTTCGTATTTAAACAGTGTGGTTGGTATCTGGTTGGTACAACAGTTGTTAGAATAGAAGGAAAAGTACCTTTCAAATGAAAAGCGAACACTCCTCAGCAATCTAAGACATCTAGAAAGTCAAAGCCATCCTCCTGTAAGGTTCCAGTTACAAACTTAGGCTCCTCAGTGCTTTGGTGAAGCAGTAGTAAGGAGTAGGGTTGCTGGTGGCAGGTACCCAGATTAGTGCAAACTCTGAAGAACTATTGCTTTTCCAAATGCTGCATATTTTAGCACTTCAAAGGGTCTTATAAACTCAAAGCTAACTTGCATTTAGACAAAAATCAGAACTACACACTTTCAAAATACGATAATGTAGCGTAAGACATAGGAAAAATGAAAAGTTCTTATTAAATTAGAGTTCTCTACTCATTCTTTCCTACAAAACACAGTCTTGTCCTCTAGGTTTGCACTTTTGCCCACAATCTTTCATGGGTTGCAGTAAACTTGAAGAGTTCATTTAGGTCCCTAGAAAAAATTCTTTTTAAAATCAGTTGGGGAATTGGTTTTATATTAATTTCCTGATCTTCTCAGCCATCTTCCATTCTCTGTTTTTACTGCAGGCTCCTCCTTGCTATGCCTCTCATTCATTCTTTTTCTTTTTTTCTTTTTAGCAGAACATACGTACAAGACACAAACAGGACTGGTAGACTTGTATGTCTCCTTTTCTAACTTCTCAGGAAACCAATAATGCTAATGTTCAAAAAGTATGCAAAGCAAGGATAGTCTTCCCCTGTTAATCAGTGCAATTGTTTTCATTTTGTCTTTTGGCAAAGGCACACAAGAAGGGAGAAGTAAAGAGAACAAGGTTGAGTCTGATAATAATGCAGAAGCATATTTACATTCCCTCAGGTATATAGGTAGAGTGCAGTGTGCCTCGTGCTGAATCACATACCTGTATGTCCAGAAGTTAATCTTGTTGGAGGTAGTTCCCATTTTCTACTGTAAGTCCTAGATGTAGGGGAAAAAACTTGTATAGTTGAATAGTTTCTGCATAGAAGATGCCTTTCTGCTGATAAAGGTCAAGGTTTGCATTGAGTATCAATTCAATAGCAACTCCCTGTGCTATCAGCACATTACTTTTTGAAAGGTATAGAAAGATTTGGAAAGATTTAGCTAGATAGATGTAGCCTCTCTTTGTCGATAATCTGTAGCATCTCTGCTGATCTTTTCCTTTATCAAACACAGTATTATGCAATATTGCAAGACACTGAAGGCAGATAACAGTGTACTGATTAACTAGCAGTCCCAAGAAGAGTAAAAAATCTGTGGACCTGCTGTTGCAGTCCTTGATAGTGTTTCTATTTTCCTGCCCTTCTTTTTTTTTTCAGGATCAGCCCGGATAAATTTTCCTGAAATGCTTTAGAAAAAAGAAGCCTATATTATGATCTAGATTACCCAATTCAAATCTTAAATATTACTTTATTTTGTTAATAATTTTGTTGGAGGTGTTGGTGATTCCAAGTATTTCAATTAAACATGAAACCTGGCTAGGCAAACAAAATCTTGAGCTGCATTTTTCAAATGTTTCACAGGATGCTTTCCTTCCTCTCTCCTTATTCTGAGAAGCAGGCTTGACATAAGCACCTCTTGACAAACAGCAGAGACTTGAGCTGAGATTGTATCACCCTGGAATTTTAAAGTCTCAGGAGGAATTTGAACTCGAGGTGTTACCTTTTCAAACATGTTGTACTGCCAGGCAGAGACAGACATTCAATGGGGGAGGTGGAATTCCAGTGCGAGAGGGCAGAATTGGCTGAATTTCAGCTTCCAAACTCTTTTAATATTTTATTTAAACTCTTACTGTACAATTCTGCTTAAATTCAGACTTTGCTATCTTGTCTTGAGTCCAAAGCTATGTCCCCAGAATCTGAAAGATTGTATCCAACCCTTCTGTTCTTCTGGCTTCAGTATTTCTCAATACTTTATAGATTCTTGTCCAAACCCCAAACTTGTTCAAAGTTCAGTGTTTATTCCTTGTTACTTGTTGAAAAGACCAACTGAACTAATTGGGAAGTCACGTGTAGTGGTGTGAAAAATACATAACTAACAGTTTTGATTCTTAGCAAGGTTTTTGAATTCAGCATGCACTGAGAATTTTCTTTCATTGATTGTGCTAATTCCTAAGCCTTCGTACGATAAAGATTATGATACTTCCATTTTCTGGGAAAGAAAGGAGGGAGCACTAAGAACTGAAACTCAGACACTTTCAGAATTTAAATATGGCCTGCTTTGCCCATGAATTGACTAATGCATTACTCAGTGATTCACTTGAACCAGGAATCTGAGAAACAAAAAATACTAGACTCACAAAGGCTTTTATGTGTTACTTGAAAGGAAGAATGGGGTCAGACACTTTTTTGGACTAAGTCTTGATGACACAGGAGAAGTTTAAAGTTGAAAGGAACTAACAGAAGTATGCAAGGAAACATATTTTCTTGGTGCCAGGAATGAAACAGGCAAGTTTTGTTCTGCCTCTTTGGATATTTTGCCAGCAATCAGCAGGGTAGACTCCCATTTGAGAAAGGCGAGCAGGGGACCAGCTTTTATTAGTCTCTCTTGCTACCTCTCCCTTCACTGTCTCCCATAACTTACATTCATAACTTGATCTAATTTAATTCTGAAAGAAAACTCTGTTTTTAAGAAGGAAAGTTGCAGCTAAAAATGCTCTTAAGTTAAATTGACACTCTAGTTAGTGTCTATAATAGCTCTATACTTTGCCTTGATCACTTGGCAAATACAGCATGTTTTCCACATGTTTCCACAGCTGTTGCTCAGCAACTAATTCCCTTATTAGTTGTGGGTTTTAATTGCCTGCACCCGGCTGGCTTCTCCATCTCCTTTCAGGTTTGTTCCACCAACTCTTCCAGTTCTCTCTCTGTCAGTAGCAAAGGGGCAAGTAACAGACTGTTAAGTGCACTGGAGATATTGTTAACATTAGGTTATTTTTGTATTCTTTATTTATCCTTCAGAAGAGTAGTCCCAGATGAAATGTTTTATAATCACTTGCTTTCAGAGACAGGGGTAATTAATATAAGAAAAAATATGCCAAATATGTATTCTTTACATATGTTTTTAACCTGTTTTTTTCCTGTGTAGCTTACTTGTGCCAGATAAGTGAACTGACCTATAACAGCAATATGGCTGGAGTATGCAGAGAACTATACAGAAATCCTTTGACCAAGAAAATTACACAGGTTTAACTATCTTTTAAAAATTCTCATCATAAATCCAACTTCACAGTCAAAATATTTATCTGTTCAGAGGCTGCATTTTCTCTTAATGACATTTTTTAATTTCAAAAAATATATTTGAGCTGGATATACCCAGAGACCAAACTCCAGCTTTGTAAGTATTTTTGTCATTAGTCTTGGAAGCATTCTGCAATGTATAATGGCTTGTTTTGTTTTGTTTTCTTTCAAGTGTCTTTGATTTGAAGATGAGTGACCCAACCCTTTACTAATTTTGCTTCAACAGTGCTTCCAGAAGAAAGACAGCAAATAAAAGTCAGTTGCTTCTTTCTTACTTCAGGTTTTCCTTCTACACAGCTGGCTTAATGCTAAAGAGCGTACTACTGAGGCAGATCAAAAACTACTTCCATTACTAAAGAAGCATTAATTCTCTCTAGATCTGAGGGGAGTTGTCAGAAGATTTTTCAATTACAACCTAGATTTATAATTTGATGGTATGTAGTTCATAACAAGTCTGAATGTGTAGAGCCTGGAACTTTTAGATCACCTAGTTCTAATTAATTTGCATTTATTTGTAATCTTTGTGCAGTTGTGCAACTCTATTGAAAGGACACATTCTAATCTTGTTTACACTGTCTGTATAGTAGTTTAAGCTTTATGGATTTAATTTGATGATAGAAAGGAGGGGGAAATCAGGCTCAAAGTATATGAGATTTAGACATTTGTAAGACCTGCATGTATCAGCAATAGTATTTGCCTCTTTAGCAGGCTTAAAACATACATACATGCACAGATTTTGTTTCCTTCTCATGACCAGTACCTCTGTGTCAAGGGATCATCAGCTACTGTTCTCTTCTGACAGCCAGCTCAGTGGATATCACATTAATCCTGCTTTAAATTTGCCAACAAATCTTTTCTACTTACATCCACAGTTAAAATATTAGAGCACGATCATTTCCAGGTAGGAAATAGCTGCACTCGTAACTGCTAATCCTTGTGGGGTGACAGGGTGTGACCACACAGCACAGTCTGTATCTTGCAGACTTTCCAAGCCTCTTGTTGTCTTGTGTGACTCTGTGATAGCATAAAAATACACGAACCTGCCTGTGCATTTTCATGTTTGCTACTACCAGTAAGGATTCACTGCTACAAATGAAAAAGAAGGAAACTTTTGTTCTTGTTTTATATGGGCTCAATTATGAGTCTGCATTTACTTAGGGCTAGAAGCTGACCCAAGGAGCAGCTCTTTTCCATTTCCCAAATGGGTACCTATATTAACATACATTGCACTGAGGTATTGCTAAGTACCACTTTGAGCTTGACAGAGGAGCTTTGCGCAAAACATCCATTTCAAATGTTCTGATATTGATACTCTGAAATTCTACAGCACATATTTGAATGTATTTGAAGAACCAAATTATCTTACTTTATCCTTGTCAGACTCCAGCGATCACCAGTAATCAGCACCAGAACTGTGTAAAAGGGTTTTGTTTCAAAACTCTGATGCTTTTTGCTTTTCATTTGGTCTATTTATTTGAGGCCAAGTGAACTTTTTTGTGCCTTTTTTGGAGCTGCATGTTGCTTGATATACTTCCTCATGTGCAGAAGCAGGTAAAAAGTACATGAGAGACAGATAAAGGATTTCTGAAGAAGAGGATGTGACATCAGAAAAAGGGAAGTTTGGAAACTGTAGCTTTTCAGCACATTAAGACACTCTTTGTCATGCCCTAATGCAATGCTGGATTCTAATTCAACCTGATTTATATTCTATTCCTGTGACCATTCCCTCTTGTAATCAACATGCTCTCAGAAACTATAGTGCATATGCAAACTGCCTGTTACTAAGTTTTGAATGTGAAATTTACTATTTTGATTCTGTGGTGTCATCACCTGCTTTTTAATGTATAAATGGCCTTACAAGCAGTGAGGCATAGAAGAAATGGGCCTCATATTATTAGTGCCAGTGAAAATTAGTAAGAAAGTGTGTCTAGCTAAATCAGCTTGAACTATTTTATTTTTTGCTTTTCTATGAGGAGGAATAGAAACAGGCAATGAAGTCATAGGAATTTTTTTTTTTTTGTGTTGGTGACAGTCATTTTATTTGCAGCATGATTTTATTCCTTCCTTATTTTCACTTCTTTTGACAACTAGTAGTCCTTGTTCTCTTTTCCTAGAAAGGCAGTTTTTAAAAGACAAAAAAGGGGAAACTCCCCATGAATAACATCTTGGTTAAACGCATATTTCCAGACATAAAAATAAACTGATATAATTCAAAGGCATAAATTCCCAAGAATATATCCAAAAGAGACATTATCCACGTGTGATCAATATTATTTAGCAGAAGACTTCCAAGACCAAACTAGTCATTCTCCTTTTAGCAGCACTGCTAATGCACAGATAAGAGCTTCCCCCACCTTGCTTGCATTCTGATTTGATAAAAACAAAGAAAATGCTTTTAGTGATATGGTTCGTGTCATTGTATTTATCTCACTGCTTTTGGTCTTGCACTCTTCTCCAGACTTATGCTCAATTAACAGTGTTATTAGCACAGGGCCTTCAAAACCTGGAAGCTGAGCTCATGGCTGAGTAGGAGTGTACCAACAGTACAAGGGAGACAGGGAAACCAGCCATTTTTCAGAAGTCATTTTGCTGAAATTTCTTGATTTTGAGACAAACGTTGTTTTTAAATCACTGAGCTAAGTCTATTAATTTATTAGAGCTTGGAAATCTTTATGTAATATGACTTGCAAAACTCAATCCATTAATTCAGCTATTATTATAGCATACAGTTTTGAAGAACAAGCTTCAAAAAAGAGACAAAAAAAATACAAAAGAGAACAGCTAATACCATCACTGGGAATTTTAACTGAGGAGTACGACCCCCTTATTAAAAAAAAAACATTAAATGAGAAATGTGCAAGTAATTTCAGAATATAAACCACTCAAATAATTAATTCTTACATGTTTTTATTATGATATGAAAACAGTAGGGACACTTTTTTCCAAGTATAGTAAACCTTTAGAGGAAGCAAGATTTCTGTTAAAATGAGCATAATGTTTTCCCTTGTCAAGCACTTGACCTCATAGACTTTCTAGGAATCTGAAGGCATGACATACAAACTGCAGAAGCCGTGAAGGGAGCATCGTGTGTGCAAATGGAATGGTGGATCTGGGCAAGCTGTTGCTGACTGTTCTTTTTCAGCATTCCTACTCCTGTGGCATACTGTAGGACTGCATATCAGTGGTAAATGTTCTTAGCTCCAAATCTGCACTGCATTTAACGTTCTTTTTTTGTTTGGTTTGGGGGTTATTTTTTGGTAAAGAATGCCTATCCTGTAATATCCACTAGCACTCTTCTTACCCTCAATTTACAGTTAAAAGGTTAGGGCTCAGTCATGTCAGTACAAGTTTTCTTGATTCACTGAGTAAAGTGACACAAACTCAAATTCAATTGTAACTTCAAAAATTTCACAATATTAGGACATAGCTTCAACCAATACTGCAGTTATAGGGCTGTTGATGACTTCTGATAAATCCAAATGTTATCTAGGGTAACTTGCTTCTTGAGTGACACTTGTAGTTCCAGTCTTGGCATGTTGATAAAATTGAAAACAAAAATTTTCATCACTCTAAGAGAAATGTTGTGTCCTTGTAGTAAGTCACAGACAGTTGACCCATGTGATCAAAGTATGCTGAAGCCCAAGGAATTACTGATCACCTGAGATAAAATACTAAAGCAGTATGACAAAAGAATGAGATTGTGTCTCACTACTGCAATAAGACATATAGACCAATAGGAAATGTTTCATCTCAGCAAGATAGAGAAATTGTATTTATTTAATGTAATGCTGATTGGGCTTCATAACTCCAGTGAGACGCTTCTGGGTGTGTACTGTTATAATAAATACACACATTCCACTGAAGAGATTAAAGATCTTGGCACTAATAAAGAAAGTGATCAAGGTAGCATTTGTTGCTTAATGACGTGTGTCTGCTGCATCTGTTCAGAGGTACTACCTTGCCCTTCAGTCAAACTTGCAACAGACACTTCAGAGATAAGCATGGGTGGGTACATGGAGCGAGTCTCTCTCCTGTCTTGCTTCATGACTCGCACAAGGACATGTCGCAAAGTGAAGTGTGGGTACTCGAGCATTTTATTTTCTCAGTGAGCTAATAATAATGTAGTCCAGGGAGACTGGGGCTTGTCAAAGCCAAGTACCCCAGCTTCCCTCATCTCGGGGGACAGGATGAGAAATAAGGGCTAGTTTCAGAGCCTCAAAAAGACCATGCAACTGATGGTGTGGTGACAGCTACTTGATAAAATGCAGCTAAATCGCACCTTCCACACAGGCCTCTATGTAAATTGTACAGTCTAGCCCAAGATGCCTGGCTGCAGTTTACTAACAGGTTCCTTCTAGCTTTTATTTCCTGGTGGTTTGTTTGTCATGCAGCTCTCCCAGCATGTCTTTGCCTTTCTTTAGAATTATGTGTTTTATTGCTTGCTTTGGCACTTATCTCCATAGTCAGTGGTATGATTTTCCCTGTATTGGGTTGGGGTTTTTTTTGTACATATTGCAATTGTTATGTTGGTCATGTGTGTGCCCTTCCTCAGAATGATTTTTCCACTGGGGTGGGGGTGGGGGCAGGGGATACAGCCAGATTGTGACTTAAAAAGCCTATCTTTCAATTGATTTTCTTATACATAGTCTATTGTATTGGTAACTCAGATTAACAGCAGATACTATTTAGTTAGCTTCATCACGGTGTGTAAACATAAGCAGTCACAGCTGCTTATACACCAAAAAATCATGGAGATTTTGTGGTCCTCAGCCTTTTATAGTCAAGGGAGAATGAATATGATTCTGTTTTTAATATAGCTCTCAGATGAGACATGCAGCAAGTAAAAAAGTGTAGTATGTAGGTATTTCCTTGGAGTATCTGAGAGAGCCTGATGAAGAGAAAACCAATGAATCGGGTGACTGCTGAAACACTGGAATTACAACTAAGGCTGGTCAAAAGGAGTTATTTGGAACTTGTCCTGAAACAGACTTCCTGGCAGCAATTCAAAACTCGACTGGACTAATTGTAACAAGAAAGGACTTAATGTCATCCTGCTGTTGATTTAATTCCTAATGTTGCAGTTGTCTGCAATTCATGTACCTCATGAATTACCTTTTGTATCAAGTATCTTCCCAATTCTTCAGCATAGCCTAACTGTGATCATAGCCACCAAAGTTTACTTATGGTAACACTTTAAAAGCACATGTTGGAAGTCTAACAAGTGAGATCCACTTTTTCCTTGATTTGTAATATCATTTTAATACTACGTCTACTTTCCCTAAAAGCTTTGACAGAAAGGCAGCAGTAAGTATACTTGCTATGACTATAAGCAGGTGATTAATATGCTCTTATACAATGTTAATATGCTGGGATGTATATCAAAGAAAAGTTGGAACACAGAGCTGTGGGAGTTTGAGACTATTGCAGATGCCAAATCATGTAATCTTTCATAAAATGCTTAATTATTTGAGGAACATTTGGGTTGGGTTTTGATTTGGTTTTTTTTTCTCACTATAGGACTGTTCTAAAGTGTGACTAATACTTACTTAATTCCTTTGAGAATCAGCCTAAGAGTACTGGTAGTCACCTTGCACTCATTGGTTCTTTTGCTCATATTTGGTTTTAACCTGAATAGCTTTTTTTTAGCTTGTGTTTGTTTTGTCTCTGTGCACGTGGCACAGAGGTGATAGTTTGGGAATTTCCAAGTGTTACTTTTAAACAAGATAAGCTCTCTGAGGTTTTTCTGTCAGCTGGGATCTCTGATCCCCTGATCAAACTGCTAGCTCCTTTTAGACTTGTGGAACCTTCAGCTCTCCTGTCATTCTTGTAAGTGATGACTTGCACCAAGCCACTAACAATTCTCTGTTAGAAATAACTCTTCTCATACATCACAACATCACATATATCTCATCCAGACTGGTAACAGTCTTAGAGCCTTAGAGTCTGCTTGCCATTCTGGGATTAGTGAATGTCCTAGGGCTTTTCCATCCTGCAGTTTGTTTCCAATAAGGCCCTATTTTATGCCAGAAGACTGGGCATTTGGCATAAATATCTGTTGGTGTTTAAGTTTGTTTATTTTTGCTGGTGGGGTTTTTAGCATTTTTTCTGTCTACTCTAAAACCTTACAGAAGATTGAGGTAGGACTTAATGACCAGTATTTGTCAATTTACCATTTTATGTAGACATGGCGAAACTATTGACCCAGTAGATTTTCTAAAACTTTAAAAAAAGTGAGATATATTAGATTACTTTGTCATGACATTTTTTTTAACTTGCTAACTATACATTACCTGAACTCGGAACAACATTTCTGGAGTTAAAAGCCAGTGTTTCTGATAAGGTAACTACAACATAGAGAACATATTAAACTCTGTGCCCCCTTTCAATCTGATTTGGATATCTTTAATAGCTGTTGAAATATGGTGGCTATTTGAATAAAAAATGAAGAATGAATGTGTGTTTGAAATTAAATGGATCAGGATGGATATGAGTAACAATACTGAATGTACTTCAGTTATGAGGATAAGAGAATGTTCACGTGGTTTGTCTTTATACTTTTAACTTTAAACATTGAGATTAGGACTTTCAGTTTCACCTCAGTTCCTTTCCAGTCAGTGGGGATAGGACATGTCTTTGCTCTGAATGGTCCTTCAGAGTAGCCCAAATTAATTTTAATGGTTATACAAGAAGATGAAAGAGAGTAGCCTCATAATTTAGGGTAAAGTTCAATGCTAATTGATCTAAATACACACATCTGTTCAATCCACTGCATGGTACTGCAATATTGACTTTGTAATGTAAGGCAGGGCAGACCAGGAGCGAGTTATGATTGCTATTCTTTGTGTGCAAATCCACAAACTTGGCTAGACCTATAAGAAAAGAGTGTGATAAGAATTCAGAAGTTCAGTCTGAAGCTTTCAATGTCAAAATTCAAATATATGTGTCTTTATGAAATAGCTGAATTGTATCTACAGCCAAGAAAGAACTTATTTAGGTAAGATATAAAAAGATACTGTCACTACATTGCTAATCTTCATAAATTCCTTGAACTTTCTCGGAGTTGTATTTGTCTTAGAGAAGTTCTTGCCGTTACTTTCTTAGATATTCTGGGGAATGTCCATAGGAATTACCTGGACAGCAGACAGAACATAACATGAAAGAATTTGAAACTAAAATGGACTAGTTCTTTAGTCTTAGAATTTGCAGTTTGCAATCTGCCATCACTGTGAAAATTACATCACTTCAGAAATGAGGGAAAGAGAACAACTGCAAGAAGTTTCAGGAAGTCTGCATGGAGAGCAGCTCTTGCTTTGCTTGTGATGACGTGACACTGTGAGCGTGGTCCTTTTGCAGGGAAATTGGTTTAACTCTGAAGTTTTTCATTTCAGGCAGTGAGGAGCACATGCTAGAAAATTTCTTTACTAATGCTGTCAGCTGACTGTAGTTACTGCTATGAAAAGCACTGTGGAAATACTTATTGAAATGGTTTTACAAGCTGCTTAGGTAGACTTGCTGCAAGATGCAGTCTGCTATAAGGGCACTTGTTATACACCGAATACTCTACTGTAACTGGTGAGTATAGAATACCATATACTACTGTTCTCTACTGTACTGTACAATACTCTAGTGTAACTGGTATGCTTAATTTTCTAATGATAAGGAGAGACAGAGAAGACAAAGTTTCACTGACTCCTCAGTCTTGGAATATACTATGAAAGAGGGGTAGTACTAAAATGTGAAGTGAAATAAAAATGGGGCTGTGGATATGACTACATGTGCTAAGTGGACTGGGGTTAAGCGTGGCAGGTCACAAGCAGCTACTGTCTAATGAGCACAGTGGGCTCAGAGTAAAGGAAACAAAACCAGGGGATTTAGAAACTGCACAAAAAACTCCTCAGCTACTGAACCTGTGACCCTGCAGCTTACACTGGTCGATGTTATTTTAGTGACTTAATGAGGCAAAGAGAGAAAGCTGTTCAAATATTTAAATTAAAAATGTCAAGATATCTTTTTTTAGAACTCTACTAATATTGAGAGGAGGAAGACTTGTTGAGAGAGGTTAGTATGCCTGTAATACTGATCAATTTTTCCTCTATTTAAGAAGTCTGAGGCTGTAGAAGTTCTCTTCTAAACAAATATATGTAGCAACTTTATGATTTTTCCAAATGAAAATAGTAATATTGCTGAAGGGATATGCTAATCCTCAGATTCCTTTGTTTAGAATTAGAAATAGATTCTTATGTGAAGTGTAAATGGTGCAACTGCATACGTTATGCAAAGGCAATAATGATACTGCCTGTGAGCACTGAGAGTGCTTCCTCTGGGGTTAGCTTTCCAAGACCAAACTGAAGGAAATAATTTGCTTTCCTGTAATGGTCACTCCTGAAAATGATGTCATAGGGATGGCCACATCAGTGAAGTCACATCTCCTAACAGAAGAACTGTCAGTTTGACACGTGGCTTTCTAAATGGGGAAAATTGCAGAGTTTCCTCAGAAATATGCAAACATGTGTTCATTTAAATATTGATCTTTTACTTTCTTTCCATATTCTGTCACATAAAAGCAAAGTATGCAAAAATATTTCAAGATTTTGAAATTTAAAATTTTTTTTTGAAATTTCCCCAGTTTCAAAACGTCGCCAGAGTCAAAAAATGACATAAAATCTAAATTCATAGATAGTTATTTTCCCATATCATTATCACCTTGATCCTCAGATGAAATAAATTCATGGTAGTTCCAGTGTATTCTGCAGTTATACAAGTTCACATGAGCTGAAAATTTAATTCAATATTTTAAATGTCTAGAATTTTAAAGTTGGTCTGCAGTTGTGCAGTCCTTTGAAGTTCTTGTTATTAAAACACTGGCCATTATTTCTCTTTAGACCTTTCAGCTGTCTCAAACACTTGTAATTACTGCTGCTAATACATAAGGTACTGTGTATTAACATAATGCATAATATAAGCATATAAGGAAAAATACTAAAAACTGTTTAAATCAAAACACTGAGAATTTTAGTAAAAGATATAGGTCTGTTTACCTGTGAGTGAACAGACGGCTATTAAATGGAGCAGTTGAAAACTAATTGTGTCAAGAACTTGTAGCCTTCCACTACTTTGATTTGTTCCATAAATGTTCTGGATTAAGGGATGTATGATGTACAAACACTGTGCAGCGAGTATTTTGTTTAGGTTGGGTCAAAGCCCAGTCTGACCTGACATACAAAGTCTGTGCAGAAAGATTTTATGATGTTTTCTTTAGTGGATAGTTTGGGCAGAAAACCAAACTGGGTCAGTAAAAAGCCAATGCCAGCCAAGCTTGGTTTTGGTTTTCCCCATTTTTCTGTGATTTGTGTCGAGGCTATCATCTCTATGTGAAGCTTGGAAAGGCTCTTTTGGGCTGCAAGAATTCCCCTGGCTCAGGCACTGGGAGTTTTAGAAACTAGAAAGAATGCTGTAAACAAAAGAGCGCTAAACCAAATTGTCCCTGTTCTGTTTTCCGTCCCCGGGTCTTTCACCAGGCTGAGCAGCTGTTGACATGTGGCACATGAGGACACGAGGCCTCTGAAAGGAGCAGGAGAGCCTGGTGAAGGGTTTTGAGGAAGCACAAGAGGGCTTCCCAGCAGGGCCTGCGCTGTGCTTCCTGTTCTCCTGCTGGAGTTGTATGACCCCTCTCTGAGCTGGTTGCACTGTACATTGCATGCAGAGCCATTTGGAATATAATCCCAAGCTTTAGCACTGCTGGAAGAGATCCTTGCTTCCCTTGGTGTCCCACATGCTGTTAGGGGTGGAAGGAGCTGGAGGAGGAAATGCAGTGGGGCTAAGTCAGGCATGGGGCACCAACGGGGGTGAAGTGCTACAGGGAGATGGGTGGGGATAAGACAGCAGACTGGGCTGGGGGATGGTCCTGTACTGAGGCCTGGAGAGGAGGAAGAGGATGAGGAAGATGCTGGGAGGCAGCAAAAAGTAGAGGTGGGAAACTCTATTCAGTCACAAGACCACAGCCATCTCCACAGTTACACAGTTCATTGTGAATCTAGGGCAACATCTGAACCCTCCAGCCTGGAGAAGCTCTGTCAACCTGCGTCACCCCCCTTACAACCCCTAGCATGCCCCAAAGACCCCATTTACTTCACCAAGACTGTTCAGATTTGGCTAGTCCCTCACCAATTCATTCTTGGAATCTTCTTTGCTGCCACTGCAAAGTTGAATGTTGCCTTTCACCTGAGTCCATAAGAGTAATTTTGACCTAGCTTTTTTCTAAAGTTTTGAACTTTCCTAATATGCTATGTTTCTTTAGTTTCTGTAACATCACTGCTACTGGTAACCAAGAAGCAAGGTTAGAGTTAACTCACACATCTCTAGCTGTTTGCTGGCTTTGTCTTGCTAGAAAGACCCTAGAGCATAAATCATTGTCATCTGCAAGGGCATTCTTGTTGCACAGAGTAAATAAATTCATAAGATATGCTTTCATCTGCAGATGTTAGAATCAGATCAATCCTACAGTGAAACTGCAGCTCCAGAATGACTTCAGCCAAGGTAGTTTAGTTTTGCCACAGCCCTATTTCCTTACATGTTTTGACACAAGCATTTGGTGTTACAGTTTTGACAGATAAACCACCAGAAAACTGGTAATATAAAATAGTCTTTCTCTACTAGCTTAGCTCCTAGAGTTGGCTCACTACAGATCAGAGCATGGTAGCACCAACTTATATTTAAAACATTTCGGTACTGCACTAGAGGCACAATGAATGCTAGTGATTACAAGAGAAGAGTAAAAGGAAAAAGAACAAAGCATTGTGTTTTGTAATACCTTCAGTCTCTTTCCTGGCTAGACATATGAACTGATTTGAGTCACAGAATCAGAAAAAGTATGATCTCTTCCAGTTGTTTTACTTTCTCCAATTACTCAATTATCCCAATTGTTTTTAGTCATTATCCAATGCCACTTTTAGAAACAATGAGCAATAAATGGAGAGTTAAACTGTTTCTTTTTAGTGAAATAACAAAAATAGTAAGTATAATAACAGAATAATTTTAGAATAGAAAAATATGCCCTCCTTAGTTCCATAATAAATTAATTCTACCTGTTTACTTGTTGATGTGAAGAACAAGAAACAACTGCTGCTAACCTAAAAGAAACTGCCTGCAGAAGAGGTGACTCTTTTAAGTCTACAGATGCACTTATGATGCCAGATGGTGCTTGAAAATTAAAGCTAGACAATCTCGAGATCAGTAATAAGATGCAATTTTTCAACAGTCACTGCAAAGCAGAACATTAGATGTAAATATTATTATAGATTTTGTAATGCTTGAGATTATTCACTATGGCAGAATGTCTTTATGAGGCAGATGCTAATACTCAGACACTTCCTTAAGCTGCAAGTTTAAAACCTCTAGGACTGGTCTGGGCTGCCTCCTTTGCAGAAACAGCTTTAGTGACACCTCTCATGCAAGTCAATCTCAGATAAATGAAAAAAAATTCTGATCATGCATCTTTCCATCCTCTCTATGCACCTAATGAAACCTGTGTCATTTGGGCAAAGGTGCCATATACAAATAACAAGGCTTTACAGTTTATGGGCAAATAACTCAAAATGCTGTAGAAAGGCAGATTGTAAAAACAACTTGTGTGGTTGAAAGCTTCATGATAAAGACTGAAATCTTGGAAATGTAATTTAGTAGTTAGTCTATTTTAATCAGGAAGACTAAGTATGAAAGTCTTAGTCCTGAGCGAATATGGCTCAACAAGTTAGTGAGTTAGTTGTAATGCCCTATTGCATCCCAGCTGTCTCCTGTGGTAAAGCCCATAAAGGTGTAGGCTTTATTAGTACCTCTTTTTCCTCATGGTTTACTGTTGTTCTTCTCCAAATGGCAGTCATTTATTCAGTCTTGGGCAGCCTGAATCCTACCAACCAAGAGGAAGGACAAGCCACTGGAAATCTTTTCTTTGCGCCATCCTTATGGGAGAGCTTAAGGCCTGATTATGCTTTGCTGCCTTCTTTCAGCTCATTTTTCCGGTGCACTTCGGGAAATGTCCCAGTGTTTGTTTCTGTGCTTGCTCATAGGTGGGTACCGTTTGTTCCTTTTGCATAACTGCTTCTGTAGAACTCTCCTTGACCTCTGATGGGTTTAGTTTACCCATACAGATGAGCTCACATCACTTCATTTTTCAAGGGATTATACAGTCCAGCTGCATTTGAAGTTGCTTGCTGTATCATGTTCCTGTACTGATGACTGATGTATGTATTGACATAGTAGATGCTACTCCTTTTGGCATGATCAGGTTTCTTGTCCTTGGCCACATTAATTCTTTGTGTAACTCCACTGTTGAAAATCTCTGGAGTGAATGTATCATAAAGTGTCCTGTTCACAAGGAACTCTTTCAGTGGCTTAATTTCTGCCCAAATGACTTATTCTGGCTTTAATTGTTATTTGTGCTAGTATTTCTCTGCTAAGATCAAGTGTGCTTCATTAGAGTGAGCAGAAATAGATCTAATTAATTTTTTCTTCCTGTATCCTGTGCAATGATGTAGTGAAAAAAAAAAAAGAACCAACTATAACAAAACCCTCAAACTATTAATTTTTATATTCTTGGGATCAAATTGGCTGTGCAGGGGCAACAAGGCTCAGAGCCAACACAGTGTTAGGAGGAGACCAAATCTGGATGTTAGCACTCCAGCTGATGAAGTCTTCTATGACTGATGACAAAGGCTTTTAAACTGAAATACAGTTTTCTTTTCTTCAAAAGTTATCAAGATCTAAAAGAATAATTAAGGAGCCAAAGTTGCTTCACTGTAAAAATGGAATCAGATAAACACATGCTGATTTCAAAATTTTTATAAAATCCATTTACATTCTTCTAATTAAATAAATTAGTTCACATCTTGTGCTATTAAAAAGAATATATGCTGAAAACTCTCTTATCCTCAGATATGAATTCATGGAGAAGATTTTTGACACTGCTTTCCTGTAATACACCTCTTCAATGATCAGTATGTAGAGACACTTCATTTTCATTCTGCTCTGAGCTTGATTTTTAGTGCCAGAATTTCCATTTCTCACTTCCTTCTTTTATCATTGCATCACAGAATGGAATGGTGAGAGGCTGACTGCACAAAAGAAGGTCAGGAATTTATTATTAATACTAAAAACACTTTCTTCATGTTTTTGAGTTTAGTAATGCAATGGAATAGATCTTGAATATTGTTACATATGCAGCAGCTCCTTATTCCTGGGCTACTGATTCATTAAGGGAAGGACAAGATGGCTGTTCTTCAGGTGATTGACAATCCACTAACTTTGACTGTTACAATCTGCAGTCTTATCTTTTCAGTAAACCACAGAACATCCTCATGGGTCTGGAAAATAGGAAGACACAATATTGAGCTGTTCCAGTCAGAGATGTGAGGAGGACCTGAGGCCCTTCCATGCCACATGTGCCTTTTCCTTTAAGATAGCTTGTACATCACTAGAATTGTGTATCATTAGATATACAAATAACAAACCAGAAAAATGTAGATCTGTAGTAATAGGAAACACTGTTCTGCTGTGTTTTGCTCCTGGACACTCCGTATCTGCCAACTATAGTTGGGCTTTTTGGTCACAGGACTACTCTAGCACTTGTCTGTAAAACCACTGGTTTTACAGATATCTGGTCTGCAGGACCAACAAGTCTGCTCCTACCTCACATTATTAAAGCTTCCTTCTACTCATCACAGGTCATACTGGCACTAGAGCTGCTCCCTGCAGCAGGTGAATCCCCTTCTCACTGAAGTCTCCCTGTCTATATAGTTTCTCACTCACTGTCTCCCTCTCACTGCCCCAGGCTGTACCCTGGGAGCTTTTCCACTCTGAGCATGTCCAGCTGCTGTCAGGATGAAGAGCTCCCCTTTCCCAGGCAAACAGGCAGCTGTTCTTCATCTGTCACAGGACTTGTTTAACAGAGTGCCCGATATGCCTCTCCTTAGGTGAACCCAGAGTTCAGGTGTTACTGCCCTGGAAGCACTGGTAGCTTTTTGGCATTGAATGTAGTTCATGAGCATGGTCAGCAGATATTCCAGTGTTAAGGGGAAAAATCTGGTTTTGCATGTACCCGTTTCTAGGCGTGGCTGGAATGGCAATAATGGAGCTTTCCTTGCAAAAACATAATGGGATGAAGAGGGGTTTGGGACCTATACAGCTGTCTTCCAAAATATGGCATTACTATAAACTAGCTTGGCAACACCCCTGAACAGAACAGTGGGGACCAATGACACCTCTCCCTATAAAGAAAGGGACTGGAAATTAGTCAGCCTGATAGGTTAGAAGTTGCTGGCTTTTCTAATACAAGCTACCATAAAATAACATTATATCAGAGGACTTATTGGGCAACCTGGGTATTTCATTGTATCTGAGGAAATGAGTGAGCAGCTGAGAAGAAAAGCACATCTGAACAGAGAATTGCACATCTGGATCCTCTAACACAAGGATCCAAACTATGGCTTTAAGTTACATGCCTCTTCTGTGAAGTTCAGCTTTGCTGCTGGTGTGAAGTGACTGATCAAAAGTAGAACTGGTATAGGGGCTTTAATTTGGATCAACAGCAAGGCAATCAATAAAGTCAGGAGATGTTAAGACTGACCCCACTGGGTCATTTAGGCTCACTGGCAACTTCATCCTCAGTGGCTTTCTGTCTCAGATGCTGTAATAACATTCTCATTGTCTTGTTTACTGAAACAAATGGAATAATTGTAGAAGATAGAGTTTTCCTTTCTAATTTAGAGTTTAAACTTTCAGGATTAAAATGCTTTAAAGCCAACAGTAGAGGACAGGAAGTGGCATGGCACCATAAAAAACATGCTGGCAATGGCAAAGTGCTGAACTGTTAAAATTGTCACAGATATGGCTTTTTTTTCAAATTAAGGTGCTGTCACTTGAAGGGTAATTTCCTGCTTTTCAAATTCCTAGTCAAGACTTTCTCATTTACCAGAGGGCGTGTCTGCTAGCTCTTTTTTGGAAATGATAGTTTAGTGCAACTACATTCAAAACTGATCCTGAAAAGTGCACGATCCACAGACATTTCATGTTCCCCATTGTGTGGCTGCCAGTACCCCTGAACAGCTTCAGTGAATATTATAAGAAGTGTAGCAAGTTTTGCATACAGTGGAACCAGGGTAGAAAAATGCATTGTGGTTTGTTTTTTTTTTAATAAAAGTTTGCTAGGCTTGCTCTTAACAGGAGCACTGAAGGTAACTGAAAAACAGGTGTGAGATCTTTGGACTGCAGCACTGAATCTGAAAGTATTTGAAGTACAAGTTTTCCTGGTGGTTAGTCGTAGTCCCACTACAATCAGGTCATTCTAGAAGCAGCTTTGTGAAGATTCCCATTAAGAGAGAAAGGGAGTAGGTTAAAAAAGAGTGGGAGAAATCAAAGACTGTATCAGGGGGAAGTGGCTTATGAATGCTTAGGAGCAGGGATGAAATTCTACTAAGAGGGGAAGTACTCAAAAGGGGAGACAGAAAAGGAGAAGAAGAAACATTGAATGGAATGGACAAGAGGGACTGGAGGGCAGAAGGAATGACCCTAGAACCCAGAGACTTAGAGGGGAGAAGATGAACAGGAATCAAGCTGAACAGCCCTAATCAGCAAAAGAACAAGAGTTAAAAGTGTAAATGTGAAAAGTTATTAGGAATTGAAGGGGATTTGTGAACTCTGGCATATTTCTGTGTTCCACATGAGCTATACCCAAGTCCAAAAAGCAAAGCCACCACTGTCTTACATCTCATGCTCCTGTATGTTGCTGTGGAAACAGTGTCTCCTTCCTCCACACTGTCTCATCTATGCAGCTCTTTACAGCTGAGGCATCTTTTTACAGCTGGTATGAAGGCACCATGCTGAGGTCTTGGTGTTCACTAGGATAATTAGGCATTTTGAAAAAAAGATATAGAAATCATACAGAGGGGGAGAGTGTACGAACAGATGAACGTATATATGTATATGGTATAGATAAAGACATTTTTAGCTATCCACCAGGTATTTACAATGAGATATTACCATGATCTTTCAATATTTAACACCATAGACTGGATGAAGCAGCCCTCCAGAAGAACTGAAAAATATACTTATATAGGAGTATAATTAAAGTATCCTAAAGTAACACAACTGGTATAGAATACATTAGGAGTTACAGGCTTTGTGAAAGTACTTATTTTTACCTTCTGCATTGCATCCATAGTTACTATTATGTACAGCTAAAATCTGTAAGCCATGTATTTGTGGTTCTTCAGATGGGGGTTGTTCCCCCAGTTTAAAGGGTATTTTTACTTGGATTATGCAGACTCTGACTATAATATAAAGCAGAAAGTGGAATGAAGCTTTCATAGAATCACAGAATATGCTGAGTTGGAAGGGACCCATGTGCAGGACTCCCCAAGAGTCACACCATGTGCCTGAGAGCATTGTCCAAACGCTTCTTGAACTTGGTCAGGCTGGTGCTGCTCCCCGGGGAGCCTGTTCCAGTGCTCAGCCACCCACGGGGTGAAGGACCTTTTCCTCATATCCAACCTAAACCTCCCCTGACACAACTTCAGGCCATTGCCTTGGGTTCTGCCACTGGTCAAGAGAGTGAAGAGATCAGTGTCTGCCCCTCTGCTTCCCCTCATGAGGATGTTGAAGACCGCAATGCGGCCTCCCCTCAGTCTCCTCTTTTCTGGGCTGAACCTATGACTCTGTTTATTCTCTAAAATCTTTATTATTCTCATTAAGTGAAAAGATAAAGACTCAAGAATCTCTCATAATGAACCAGATTAAGCCACATTGCTGGAGGCTGCTGATAGCTGGTTTTGTAGTTTATATGCTTAAAACCCTACATCATTTAATCCCTGCAAGCCTTTTCCTCATGGTACATCTGCAGGTTTTGGATTACTTAACTTTTTATTGCGCACAAATCATGCAAAACCATCTCAGAAAAATATGCTGAAGGCCAAGCCAAGGCAATACCTTATAAGGCATTTCATAGCAGTTCCAACATGTGTCACAGAGCACAGCTGTGAGCACAGAGGGCTTTCCGCTCATCATCAGCGTACATGAGTCAAATCTGCAATGCCATGGGAGAGGAGTTACTTCTTAAAATGTGTATGAAATTAAAAGGGATTTGAGAGAAACTGACCTCTAAAAATGGAGTTATTTCTTCGTCACCGTGAAGACCGTTTAAGTAGCAAAACCAAAAATTGTACAGAAAATTCAAACTGATGTTTAAATATTAGTAAAATTTATTCAGATATTCTGTTATGCTACCTGTCTAGGAAAATATTTTTTCTGACTTAAAAAAAAAAAAGGAATTAAGAGATGTCTGAATTTGCCGAAATCTGAGGGTTTCACGTAAACAAATTGAAAACAAATAATGTTTACTCCCATAATAACAAATTTTGGATTAGGCAACCAAAATTGAAATGTTACTGACTTGGATTTTCTGCTTTTAATTCCATTTTTAAATCATTGGTTAAACTTTCTAGTTTACAGGTGACCTTTCCCCTTACCCCCACCCCCCAGTGCATTATACGTATGGCAATCAAATAGGTTATTTTTTTAAAAAGGCACAAATAACCTATGCCCTTAAGGTGCCTATAACTGAGGTGCTTGATTCAGCCATTAGTATGGGGTCAGCTGCACAATTCAGACCTCAGTTACTACATCTTCAAAATATGTGAAGAATTTGGGACGGGAACTTAGGTTTCAGTCCCTTTCAAATTCACCATTTTTCAGAAAAGTGAGGAAGGAGTCATGCACTGCAGGGCAAAAAGAATCCTTCGGAATTGAAAACCTCTGAAGTTAACATTAGTCTTTTTCCAGTTATTTCTTCAATGAGTTTTAGACCAGACCATTTCATAGTCTTTTGGCATTCTTTATGGCTATCTGGTAAAAGCACAATATAACAGAAATGTGGTATCATCGGTGGCATGCTGAGAATAATGCTGTTAGCACAAGGTTAGGAGAGGCTCCTTTCTGCTGTTTTAAGAACCATTCTCAGCAGAAACCGTGGGAATCTGTTAGGAAAACCAGAGTGCTTTCTGCAGAACAATAATTATTAACAGATTTTTGCAATAAAGGATACATGCGGCGAGTTCCAAAAGAAGACAGACTAGGCAAAGGGCTGAAATTTTAACTAGTAATTGTTACCGTCTCCTTCCTACCATTGCCTCCCACACCAGCCACTAAAAGCTAAATTTCTTTGTGGGAGCTCAGGGCAGCAAATCCAAGATTTCTTTTTTTTTTTTTTTTGGAAACTACTTGATATATTTGGATTTTTTGAAATTTTAACAAGTACTATTTGAATCAGTCATGTGCCCAAATTGTTGCTAATTCCTTGAGGAAGATCTCCCTCTGAAAGTGGCTGATGAATTTAGCTGGTTTAAAAAAAAAGAACTAGGAATTAGACTATTTATAACTCTAGTGACTAAGCATATAGATGGCAATACTCATGTGCGAGAGGAATCTCAGGATGTGAGACCATCTGGTGCTCTATGAAAGAGGCCAAAGGCAGTTTTCAGTGCACATCTGTAGGCCATCAGGTCATGCATATCCCTTTCAGAAAGAAGAGCTGCTTTCCTAAAAATTGCTTCTTTCCAGAAATGAACGTTATGTTATTAGATTGCTATCCACATAGGATGTTTTGTCTATCTGGTAGCACAGAGTTTAAGGATGGGGCTTACTTCTTTTAAAATAGGTTTCAAACTGAGTGGATTTGTATATTTGTATCAATATTAGAGGTTTATTCCTTGCATTTATAGCATAAAGTCAATAGATGTTGCAGCTCTTGATGTATGTCTGTTAGAGATAACCTATTAGAGATTAATAGTCTAAAAAACTGATGATTTTGGTTTCATAACACTGGAGGAAGACATGGAATGTGAGATTTCCATTCCTTTCTCTTCATCTGACTAGGTTTTCATTGCTTTAGCTTTTTAGTTTTAGTTGGATCTGTTAGATCTTATTTTGAAAGGCCAAGTAGAACAAATTATGTAAGAAATAATGTTTCTTCCAACTGTGAATGGAGGCCTTATTAAAAAAGCAATAGTAGGAATGATCATCAATTTTCTATCAAATATGTTTTCACTAGTAAAATGTGATTTGTTTAAATGTGTAATTGGAGAAGAATTTTTTTTTTTTTTTTTAAAGGGCTTGTGATACCACACAGTACCTTGTTAGAGAGCCTTGTTTGCTTCCTTTCTAGCTCATTCAGCTTGCTGCTGTGGAGCCTTGGCTTTCAGAACTTCACATCTGGGGAATATCTGCAATCTGTTTCAGGACTGGAGATTGCTAAACTGCCAAGAATGGCTTACTGGTTTTAGTTCCCAAGGATGAACTTCCTCCTTCAGGTGTGGTTCTAAGGATGTCCTGGTCCCTGGGACACAACTTCTCAACTGATCATGTTTTCATAGGTGTGAAAAACCGTAGCTAATGTTGCACTCTAGTTTGCTCCATCATAAAAGCAGCATGCACTCCCCAGTATTTCTTCTGGGTATTCTGTTTTTCTTTGGTTCTTTTAGGTGTACAATAGAAATGGCAGGAACATCCAGTGGCAATGCTTAGCCCTCTCAAAATTAGGAGGGAAAGGAAGTTATCTTTCCACTTAATTTCTTTTGTCTTGCTTTTGGATTCTAGATAGTGTAGATGGAGTTCAAATTCTACTTAGACAAAAAAGTAGAACTTGTGGGCAAAAGATGCACTTTTATTTTACTCCTTTTAAATAGTTCCATTTAAACTGCTAGACAGGTTGTATAGCAAAATTCCTGTATTTTTGTACTGTGAAACAGATTAGAAAAACAAGTTGGAGTTTGTATTTTAGCATGGGTATAATTCTGTGTCTCAAAGGGGGAAGAAAAAAAGGGCAGAAATCAGTTTGCTTTCGGGTTCTTCCTTTGAAGGGTTGAAATGTATTACTTTATGGAATATGTTTTGCAATGAAAATGTTACAATCTTTTGCCCTAAGCCCTCTGGAAGCTCTAAGCAGCTCTATTAGATAGACAACCATCTTAGATGAAGTTAAAATCTCCTGTACGTGTGTTTCTGTTGCACAGGTCTCTTATACAAACCTGTGTTTCTTTCCTTCTTGTCACATGAAATGGTGGAGATTTGATGACTCTAATCATCATCATCATCATCATCATCATCATCATCATCTACCAGTTTGCAAGCAATATGCTGATGGAAAAGTGTGCCAGAGTTTCATTCCACTGCTGTTTCTGGCCTGTGAACACTATTCCAATCAAAACACTGTCAGAGAACCCAGTCCTATTATGTATGTATTCATTGGAATAAGGAATAAGTTCACATTGTGCCACTGAACTCCACAGTCTATTCAAAACATTTTAGGAATAAATTAAAAAGCAATAGAATGCAGAGAAATACCAGAAATTAAGTGACTTTCACCTGTGACAAAGAAATTACTTGCATCTCTTGAAAGAGTTATGTACGAGTTTTTCTCGGTGAGATTTTACTGACTGCATTACATACATGCAGTAAAGGAGGAATTAATTATGTCAGCACTGAGTAGCAACCAAAATCCCACAGGAGTAAGAACACCATTTAGAAGCAACCATCTACAGAGTAAACTGTAGAACGCTCTATAATTGGCTTTGTATCTTGCCAAGTGCATTTATTCAGGACTTCTCTACGCTGCTGTGTACTCTCTGCTTTCCTGTTGCAAGCAGTCACCTAATGGTTTCATGTTCATTGAAACCATCCCAAAAATTCCTTTGTTGCTTAATAGAACAGGAGATTCCGGTGAAAATCTTGCCTTACCTGAAGAGGGTTTATCTTAATTCTTGATGAAATGCAGTTTAATTCTTCAGGCTTTACCTCATGTGTTTTGTCTATTCATGCCTGACTCGACATTTAGCCAAGTTGACGTAGAGACTGCTGGGCAGTTTGCACATTCTGCAAGAGCTCTGCTCCCTCCATGAAGCTGTTGTTAGACACAATCAAGGTGTATCACCTGCCTGAACATCAGTTTCTAAAATATTACTGGGACTCTGTCTAAAGAGGAGACTGAGCCTCTCAGGGCCTAGAGCATGCAGCGAGTAGCTCTGAATCCTGGCACCCATGCTGTTTGCCAGTGTCATTGGGGTTATATAATATCATGCCTTCCTGCACCCCTCTAGTGTTTCATCCATCCAGGATGTTGAGTAAACATTAGATCTGGCTGCTGCATTTACTACCAAAGACAAAAGAACAAACAGACCTTCTAATCATATTCCCAGAAGGACTCCAGTGTTTTGTTGGGCTGCCTTCCACATAGTCGTTCAAATGGTGAAAAGCTCAAAGAACATACTGTTTCTTTTTGGGTGCTTTCAATTCCCTGTCCACTGTGCTGGGGATTTTCATCCCCAGGAAACCTCAGAATAAAGGAAGCCAATCAACCATCTGCTGAACAGCATGTGCAAAACACAAGGTTCTCTGACTTTGGACAAAATCTGTCTTGATTCCAGAGAACCTCACACAGTCACAGAGGGTTTGCAGGAGTGGTCTCCTTCCCAAGATATTTCCCCAGGGCTTTGGTACTACACTGCACTCCAAGGCTTTTTTGCCCCCGCTCAGGTTCCTTTGGGCTGCAGACATATCCCTGCTGTCTCAGCACTGTTTTCAGCAGGATACTTGCTAATGATCAAGAAGTGAGGGTCAGGAGGACAGTATTTTTCCATTGAATGTTCTAAGACTCTTTTCAGGAGCCAGGCCCATGCAGCCCAGACTTAGGTCTATATTACTGGGTACCACAGTTGCTTAGTAACAGTTAATACCTTACTTGTCTTCCTGTGCATAGGCTAGAAATGAACATCATCACAGAGGCAGCCAACATACATACACAGACATGACAAACAGCATTATCTGGTGGATCTTCCCAAGGCTCTGAAACACAGAATGAGATGCCACACGAAGAGGCAGCCTCTGATTTTGTCATCTCCTGATAAGACAAAAAAAGACTTCTCTTCATACATGTTCCTTTTCAAACTGCTAAGTCTTCATGTTGTCTGACAGCACTTAGGCTAACTTAAGCCAAACTGTGCTAGAAAAGATTAACATTTGGGTTTGCACCCAAGATGATTTGCTCTCCCAGCTCTCAGTTGGTAGCCCAGTACCATTTTCAAGTAATTTTTCATCAGATATTTTGCCTTTTGTAGCTGCAATACAAACCATTAGTGGGACCAAGTTCTGTCTCAAAGATACATTGCTGCTCCTTCCCTTTACCCCCTTTTCTGGATCCATGTATCCCCTCAGCCATGTTGTTCACATTTTCCATTGCAATCAGGTAACCCAGTCCAAGCAAAGCTTGTCACAGCTCCAGCAGAAAACTTTTCTGCCCTTATTGTTAGTCAGATCAGAAAGAATGAAGTGATTCAGCTGACTGCAGGAAAAAAAATAAGTATGGCCTTTAGCCAGAGTGGGGTCTAAATAGGAGGGAACAAGCCTCCATGCCTGACCTTATATCCAGCACCTCTAGCACTGCTGCTGCTATAGGTGAGGGTGGCCACCCCTGAGGCCTGGGACGTTAGCCAGCACTTGTCAGTGTCTATGTGCTACTCCTGTCCCATCAGCCTCCCCCCTCTATCACATTTGGAGATGTCCCCTATGCCCTGCTGAAATTCTCACAGTTACAGTGCCCTGCTTACTTAACTTTTCAAGTGCAAAGGAAATATTTTGAAATCTCAGGTGTTAATGCATTTAATAGTGGACATCACTGTATAAACTTTTGCTGGTTAAAAACAGGTCTCCCATATATACACCAAAGGCAAATAAGAAATAAAAGCTATCTAGTAATGAAAAAAATGATGATGGATGGCTCAAGTCACATGCATAACTGCAGTCTACTGTAACAGTAGATCAAAAAGGGTTTCTTCATTTCCAAAATAGAGTTGTCTTTAATACAAACTTTTAATTAAACAATCAATTGCATCACTTTTGAGCATAAAAATGGATTTTTAGTCTAAAGAAAATTTCTATTTTACTTGTGTAAGACTTATCAGTCTTATTAATATTTACATATTATACATAATTTAATATATAAATATCCAAACTATTCTTTCCAACACAGGTCTTAGTAAGTGTGCATTTATTTTAATCGGTTTCATTAATTCAGTTGTTACTTTTGTTGGTTTCTCTCACATTAATTTTAAATGTGTGTAGGGGAGTTCACATTTAGAGCAGTACACCAAATACAGAGATTCACGCAGACCCATTGAACACAAGCATTTCTTGTTTCCAACAAATAGTTTTCAATTTTCCCAGGACATTCTACCTCCTCCTTGCAGAGTGGTTTGGCCACGATTTCTAATTGTGTGAGTCAGATGTTCTTCCTTTTCCATAGCCTCCCACTTTTGTATCTTTTCCAGATTCATGGAGCAGAGAAATATAAAGCATTTGAGAACTGAGTGATGTAATGAATGATTCTAAATTGTAAAAAATAGTAGTCTTTTAATCTCTGAAAATAAGCTGGCTAGTTAGTGAATTGAAAGTGTACAACTACCAAGAAGCAAACACCAGATATTTTTTGATACAAAGAGATTTTCTTTCTGTAAGTATGAATTTTAATTTAATAACTTTCCAGTCATCTTATTGGCATAGATTTTAAGCCACAGATGAGACATTTAATTAATTTTTTCTATTCCCTAGCACACAGAATTCCAGTTTAAAAAAAAATAACTCTAATGACTCCCTTGCATCAAATAGTCAAACTTGAGGGGCCAGCACTGAAGCCAGATGAATGTTTCTTTTTCCACACCGATGAAAGAAAAACCTTAATTGCAGACAAATTATTATTGCAGAATGTGTTTCCCCTAATATTCCCCTAACGTGGTAAGTCTTTAGATAAAAGAAAGCTGAACAAAGCAATTCGATCCCTTCTGCTGCTGGCTATAGGGCCAGTACTTCAGCTCGTTAGTGTCTTAGAAACCCAGCTAGCCTAACCACAGTTAGGTACACCCAATCAGTGCCAGGAATGTACTGATTTATTGCAGCTTTATTGCAAAAAGAAACCAGATAAGTAATGAGGAGAAAGTGCACTAGCAGAAACTTTTGTAAGAGGAGGGGTTTGGCATCCAGTGACAGTTTTTTCGATTTCTTAAAATATGCCATCCAAATAGAGACTTGGAAATAGGTAGGTGGACTGATAAACTCTACTGCAGAAAAAAATAGTCTGGCTTCTGACCTGTGTCTGTTCTAATGAGGAACTCTAAAAGCTCTTCATTTGGAAACTCAAAAAGCAGCAGCGAGCAGTGGAGAGCATGACACTGCCTCAGGGAGCCAAGCCCCACCAATGGGCTAATGACAGACATCTGTCTCAAATTAAATAAACATGCTGGAAATGAATGAAGACAGATGTTTTTTAAAGTCAAATATATGGCTGAAATCTTTCCAAACTCGTAGGAACTTTGCTCTTAATGTGTGATTCCTGTGTACTCAGAACTCTGCCAGAGGCCTCCCACTCCAACAGTCTGTTCCAAGACCCTACAGGAAGACATTAAATACTGAATTTCTGATTATTCCAGAGTATTTGGAAATAACAAATTTCAAAACCAAATCTATTGGAAAAGTTGTGATGTATTTATACAGAAAGATCTCTTCTCCATTTATTTGGAAACATGTGAAACAAACCTTTAACCCTGTTTTGGTATGTAGCCTACCTTTATTCTGCCGAAGGAAATACAAGTCCCAAGTCCAGGTGAGCTGGGAGCCTGACATGATCTAGGTACCTGCATTGCTTAAGATAGGCTTGGTAATATCTCCTTCTGGTAGGGCACTTCTGTGTGAAAGACTGAGTTGTGGACCGGCATGGCACCCTGGCTGACACTGCTGCAAGGAGTGAGGGGGTGTGCAGTGGCAGGCTTGGGCTGAGCAGGCATAGCTGTGCTTGTGTACAGGGAGTCTGGATGCACAGTTTAATTATAAAGACATACTTACATTTAAACCACTATATAAGCAAAGCTGTCAAAGTGTAGCCTGAATATGTGGGTAAATGTTTATACCTAACAGATGTCACTTCAGGAGAAGTCAAC
Organism: Edolisoma coerulescens; assembly: GCA_013397115.1. Classification (NCBI taxonomy): domain Eukaryota; kingdom Metazoa; phylum Chordata; class Aves; order Passeriformes; family Campephagidae; genus Edolisoma; species Edolisoma coerulescens. Next base: position 1,553,293 of record VWZW01007169.1, read on the forward strand.
ATAATTCCCACCAACAAACCCTGTGCAAAAAGCCCACAAAAACAGATTCATGCCTTCAAAGTCAACAAGACTAGACCTTCTCAAAACAAATCTCCAAGCTGAGAGTTCTCTGTATCTATGACATTTTCATTGGCAAAAATGTGCTGGATGATTCCAGTTATCACAATACTGCATAAAGACAGACATCCTGTAAGCAGTCAGGCTCCAGAATGTCTAGCATGTAGCTAGTCTCAAACACTACCTGAAATAATGCTCAGAAATGAACAAAGAGAATAAACGCCATGCATTCTTTATAGTTTGCATCATCAGGCGAACAGACACACGTCTTACACCATCATTACTAAACCACATTGTTTAAAAATGTAGTAGCTTAGGAAAGAGTATTTGAAATATTACAATCTCAATTTTAAGAGGCCATGACTGTGCGAAACTAATCTCTATTAGTATCATGTTAGTTTTACTATCTCATACCATATTTGCATATGCTATGAGAAGGATTTAACAGCCTAAACCAGAGACTTATGGCTTCTGACCAGCATCAAAACCAAAGGCATTGAAATTCTTTGAGAAATACTGTGCTTATGTTATTTCTATCTCAAGTAAAAGCAACTATGACTGTCAGAAATGCCCTGGGGACAATAATCACTTTTCACAAAGTGGTCATCATGATTTCAAAATCTTGGTAGGTTCCAAGAGTTTAAAGATACAATTAAATACCTACTCTGCATTTAAAACCACCTGCAAGTTTTAAGTTTTTAGCTGTCCCTGCCTCTGAACCCAAACTAATTATCTTCAAGTAGTTCAGCACTGTACTGATTATTGATAATATTCCATAAAGGACTTCCTCCCTGTGGTAGCGTATAGTAGGAAACAATGAGACGTAAGGGTATTTAGTATTCTCTCCCTACTACCAGACCACTAACAAGGAGTATGTGTTTATATTTGTTCTTAGATTTCAAGGTAATTTGGAGAGAGCAAACCACAGTAATTATACTAACAAAACTATCTTTTTTTCAACTGAAAAACACTATAAAAGGAAAGTAGAGGTCTAAGTGGTACTGTCTTTCATTCTCAGATAAGGAAACTGGGTCACCGGGAGTTAAGTGCCTTGGTCAAAGACACCTGCAAACTTTATCTGTCAGTTCTGCTGACAGCTATGATGCTTTTGTTTATATGTATAAACACATATATCTTTATATTGCTGTAAGGACAAGTCATATCTGTTTCCATATTAGCTCAGCTCAAAAGTAGCTGTGAGAGCCATGATCTCTTCTCACAGTTTTGTAAAATGTCCCATGAAATAGAAATAGTATTTGATTGACTGTAGTGACACACTAAAGCAAGTGGCATAAAGTCATGTGCATAACAAGCAAAACTTCTGGGTCAGTGGAGAAAAGCCTTTGGCAAAGGGATTCAAATTAACAAATATGTGTTGATGTGGAGATTAGACAAAATTTCTCTCCCATAAGAGCCAATGGCTAAAGGTTACATGACTTCAAAAGTTCCTGTATTAAAATAGAAAAGTGTGTTCTCTTATTGTCACAGCTGAATACATCCCAGATTTAGCTGCTGCCTCATATTCTAATACTTGAGATTTCACTGGATTTTTTGATAAATGTTGGAAAATTAAGTTTGTGTTTTTATAAACTCCAGTGTATTTAGAGGTTATGCTAAGGTTATGCTAGAGGTTATGTTAGAGGTTATACTAGCTGGTATACTATCCATAGCTCCCACATCTCACTGTGTTTCTGGACATCTTTAGTCATGGAACTGTTTAACCAACAAAAGAAATAAGACCCGGCAGATCACCTGATTGTACAAATTCTTACTGTTACACTAGGATCTGTTTCTCAGATAAACATGCTTTCATCTCTCTGTTCTAGTGTCCTAAAATAACTGCTGTGATCATGTCAGTATTCATTCACAAATCTGTGGGAATAGATTTTTGAAACCCCAAATTTCACTTTACTGTGCTTTATCAACTTTGACAGGAATTTAGGGTTCACAAGGAATGCAGAATTAAGATACAGTAAGCTTTTAGTAAGGTAGATAGGGAGCAGCTTCTCCCTTTCCATTTTCATTGAATCATTATTTTTCTGCATAAAGTTTTATTTTCCATGACACAAAATTAACTCTTCTGGTATTTATTTCTGTCTTCTTACCAGTAGGCATTAAACTCTAAAATGTGTCTCTAATATGGTTTGGTTGTAAAATCTTTTATGTATAAGATATTATATGCAGATTATAGGACGTATGAACTGTAACATTCAGAAATACCATATTTTGTGTCATGTATAGAGCAGTGTGTATAGGTATTTATATACATCTATATATATATACACACATATACTTGCCACATACATATGTGTATGTGTAAATATGTATGCACCACACAAGGGAAAAAGCTCAATTAGGAATTACACCTCTTCTTTCTAAAGAAGGATTACTGCTCAGTGCTAAGGAATGTAACAGTCCTATTCATAGCAACTTCTGACACAGCGTTTAGTATAACCATACACAGACATAACAAGCAAAAGAACTGGAAAATATTTGTATAGTTATTAAGTGCTAATAAAGCTGATAACAAGCACAACTGCCACAGACATTATGCAACATGGAGTAGTAAGGTCTGTTTCTAAAGGATGTGGTTTGCAAGAATTAGAGTAGAATTTTTTTAAGGGATAGCATTACTCAGCAAGTTTCATATGTTGGAGTCAACTCTTTTTCGTTTCTCTGGGGATTTTAGATGCTAAATTTTAGCTTGTCATAGGGAGTATATCCTTCATGTTTGTTTTTTAAATTAGGGAAAGGACATATTTTGGAGAAAAAAGAGGCATAATAGTAATAAAAACAACAATAATGTTGCCATGAACTATTTCAGTTCTGTAATTTAAAATAATTTAGAAATGTAATTTGTCCCATGGCAGATGGGATATTAAAGGCAACCCTTCAGCTAAGTAGATGGAAAAGGAGAAAAGGAAAGAATGACAAGCTATTCAATCAACTTTGCCACAAAGAAAAATATATCATCAGGCTGCAGTCTCCTGCCTTGCTCCGTGGTGCACTGAAGACAGTTTCTGGCCCCTCCGACATGCCATTGCCACTTGACACAAATCACTGTAGGCAGCAGCCCATGTTTTGCCGAGTGTTTCCAGGGAGGATCATGGGACAGAGCATGTTGCCGCTTGCTCTGTGCGAGTTCTTGCTTTCTCCTTCCTCTTTATCATTGTGTGGGCACAGAACCAAGGTCTGGGCATTTCGACATTCCATAGCCTCTCGGCTGTGCTGTTCCGTGTTCTCACCGCGCCCTCGCCACCACGCCTGTGCCCATCCTGTCCCCGGCCATCAGCACTGCTGGGCCTGGCAGCCGTCCCTCGGCACCCGGGGCTCAGCCAGTGCCCGTGCGGCAGGAGCGCCGCTGGGGGCTGGCTTCTCTGTAGCCCTGCCAGAGACTTGCTGTGTTTCTGGCCCATCCTGGTGGCCCTCCACCATCTTCAATGGCCCCAAGCCCCACACCTCTGTGCCTACCCCACATTTGAAGTGGTGCCATGAGCTGCACCCCCTCATTATGCTCAAGCTTCATTCCCATGTTCCTCCCTTGCCCTAGGTCTCACTCCTTCATCCCTGCCTTGCCCTTGGAAGCCTGCCCTGCCATCTGCCCTCTTACCTCATCTGGTTCAAACCATCCTCCCAGCCCCTAAGCTTTACCCCACCACATTTACTCTGCTTCCAAAACAGCACGAGGCCGCAGCTCGTCAGTGCTGCCCTGCCTGTCCTACTGCCTCGCTCAGCCCAGGACCCCGAAGCTCTGCGCGGCACCCCCACTGGCACCACACCTCCTCCCAGTACTCCCCATTCCATGTCTCCTGTCTCCCTTTCCACAAACTGTGAGCTCAGTCCCACTGTCCTGTGTCATGTGCTTGGTGGCACATATAAAACTGAACACAGAGACTGTCCAAACCTCACTCATTTGTGGCTTATTCTCTTAAGATGAACACTGAGTTTATGCTTCACTGAGTGTAGAAATCTATTTGTTAACCTGTCATATGTCATGAAATGAAATGCAGGACAAGATTTCAACTATCACAACTCTCAGATGGTTCCTGGGATGGCAGGTCTCTGCACTGGCCTGTTGTGATTCACTCCCTATATCTTCTGTAGCTGATTTCACATGATTAAGTGCTTTTCATATTTTACTTTTAATGGTCTGATCTTCTTAGGCTTAGACTGAGTCCACTGAGAATTGGGGTTATCATTATTCCTAAACTGCAAAAACCCTTAAGCTACAAGAGATTTATCTTTCTGAATTTCTTATCGTTATGGAATTAAGTAAATTTGACATATTTTTCCTTATTTCTTTCCTTTTTTTCCCCTGTCTGCTTAAGTAAATGAAAGTGTGAAGAAGGGAGTCCTTTCTAGTTTCAGATTTGACATCATAACCAAGAGAGTTCTCATATGCTATCTAAGCACATACATTTTTGATCATCAGAAGAAAACAGAACATCTTTATTTCTGGCGATGGGATCTCTGACTTTGACATATACCAGAAAAACAAATACTTTGTCTTCTCATCTTGTTTTGACATGTCCCTATGTTACTTTAGGTTACTTATTTGTACTGAGGATTGTCAAATCAATTATTATGGTCTGAAGTGCAGTTCCAGTGGTGTCTGGATCCTTCTTAATAAATAGCTACAGTTAGAGTCTTAAAACTCAAATGCAAATCCACATCTCCTTCAAACTCTGAGACTCAGTTGGCAAAGGAGAGTTTCAGTTACATTTCAGACTATACAGACTCTATATGAGACAGAGTAAATAACATATTTTTATTTTACAAAAACATACCTGGAGTGAAAATTAAAATTTTACTTCTAGTGTTTCATTAGTGCATTGAGAACATTTTTGTATTAATAGAAGTATTTAATGAACATTTAACTCTGAAAATACTTCAGCTGCAGACTTATTACAACAATGTAGATCTATGTCAACTCACCCAGTAATGCAAGAATCAGAATGGAGAACACCATCACTGAAATGTATTTTCATCACAAGTGAAATATTGACATTTTCGTAGAGTTCTGAAAAAAATAAGAACCAGAATACCAAAATACTGCGTTTTGACATCATCAGAAAAAATCCCCCACTTTGAAATATTCGTGATTCTAAAATGTTAATATCCATTTGCTTACATTTCAAATTGATTCAGAATGAAACAGCATTTCCTTCAATGTCTTCAGGGAGATGGAGTTTGAGGACTTTTCATGTCCCCATTTTCTCATTGTCTAGTAAAACATTTCAATATAAAAACTCATTAAAATGCAGCACATGAAGATTTCAAACGGCCTCATCCTTTGCAAGTTTTATCAGTTGCATCCTGCAAAAAACAGCACAGGCTCTGATGCCAGGGATGAATCTGCAGCATCTGCAGTGAACTGAGTGCCATCAGAACTGTTTATAAACATTCATTATTAGTTTGGAAAGACATTTTTGTCTTTGCAGGAAAAATACAACTTCTCAGAAGCCAGCATTACTTACATATGGTTCCTCAAGCCTTGCTTCTCATACTGTGTTCAGATAGCAATGTCCTGCAAATGGCAAAGCAGATAATGGTTGTGATTGTCCTTACTGGATGTCTGAAAAGAGGACACATCTTATGTTAGCACCACCTCCCCCATCTGAGACATGTTCTACTCTGGTTAAATTAGTCAAGTCAATGATTCAATATTGTTAGGACTTTTTTAGGGCTCCATACATAACATGATATAAACATTTTGTATTTACTGCTAATAATCATTCACCAGATTGTTATTTTTGGCAGTCATGATCTTCCCAGAGGAATAAATAATTGCATTAAATTGAAAAAAGCTGGACTCTGTATAGAATAAATGAAGGAGAGTTAATGACCTCTCTTGTTTCCACTTTTATGGGTTTACTTCATTTCAATTTTAAGCCATGATCAGGGAAGACTGTTTGGAGCAGCTGCTTCCTAATGTATACACTTTAGAGATGATTGTTAAGTAAATATTTTGTAATGTGAAGATACTGCATAGCTCCTTCCTGCATTGTTTACAGACTTTCAGACCCATTGACTTCAGACATTTTCACGCAGTTTTCTACTTCAGTCAACAGCTAACTGGCAGAGGGAGTAAGACGATTACTGGCAATTCTGGGAATGGAATAGCACTGTAACAGCAAATAGTAGAATGGGAAAGAAAAAGATTAGCAGGCTAATCCTAGGGGCTGTGAATAATCCACAGGATAATGACAGAACAACATTTTTACTGTCAAACAGGTATCCTGCAAAAGTGCCAAAACCTTGATCAGATCACTTCGGTCAACACTGATCCAGGTTCAACTGTTCATGTTTGGCATCCTCTTAAAGCCTTGGAGCAGAACAATTAGCACAGCAAATACTTTTTATACAGTTAGAGAAATGTATGCTCAGATTACACAAGGTTATCAGATTTTGGACCAGATGCTATGTTTTCAAAGCACAATGGCTTGGAGGAGATGGAGCACGATGAATCTTCCTGTTCCCTTTCAGAGAGGCCAAGTCAGGTCCTGGAATGTGTTCTGGGGCCCCTTCTCTGTCTCATAAGGACCCTTGCAGCAGGGCAAACATTTGTCTTGTGCTCTGCCCCATCACTGCACAGATGAACATACTATATAGTCTAGATTGGTGCTGGCTGCCTTTTCTGGTAAGGTGGCTGCTTGACTGCAATGAGGAAAAGCCATTGTGTAACCCACTACTATTTGGTATTTCAAGGGAAGATAAATAAGTTCTAATTGTTTGCGTAAGCACAGTGTTATTTATTTATTTACAGTTATTAGAGCTTAGCTGTTCTGCACAGATTAATGAAAAATCCAGAAAATATAGACATAATGTGACTTTTGAGCCTGTAGGAGCCTGTGGGCAGTCTGTCTGCTAGAAAACACTGACACAACTCTTCTAACTGCATGCACTGCTGTGCATTTGTGAGGTGGACAGGGGAATAATCTTTTTGCAGTCATTTTGCATTCTGTTGTCTTGCTGACCTGCAGTGGTACCTCTCAGTAACAGGCTGATTACTGCCCGCCTAGAGTTCAGCTGGAAGTAGAGGCATATACAAAAGTTTTATTTTTAATACTTTGCTAAGTATATTTGTCCACTTCATCTCTTATTACAACTGGCTTCTGTCAGTTGTAATTCTTGTAGAAATTCCAGCCTGGCAGTTCCAGAGACATTTTCTGTCTGTCCAATAGGCTGTATCGACAGGGCTACTCCAATTTAGACCACCTGAACTGTGCAAGCCCCATTTGATGGGGCTGTGAATCAGAGCGGATCAGTCTCTACCACTCATTTTTCCTTTATCTACTTTTCATTTGTTTTCTCTTTTTCAACATTGGTGTAACAGGCTAAAAAAAGATTAAATAAACCACAAAAGGAGTATATTAGAGACAAAAAAAGAATGTGCTGCATATTCTATTTTCTGTCCTCCTTATATTGCTTCCTTTCAGAAGAATGAAACCAAGTAATGACTCTGCCCATCTCACATTGTGCCTGGGCCACTCATTTCTATGAATCAAAGCACAGATGGATAGTTTTGCATTGTCTGCCCATCTGTCCATTGTTGCTCATATATCCACCCCTCTGTACTGCTCTTTCAGCCGTTCACATTCATGCTGAAGGTTTACAATATTGTGACTTAACAATTCACATTTCAGTTTAGAGAACTGTACAAGGTACATGTGGCCATGTAGCCAACTGGTAACCAACTGGTTTGTCATGTTTGCTTTCAGGAATGCCCTGTAACTCAAAATATCTGGTCACCTGTATACTCACAGTGCCATTACTTTCAGGTAAAATGTGTGGTCCCAGCATACTTGTAAACAGGCCTATACATCCCTGGAAGAGATGCTGGCAAGTGGGTAGGTGGGAGGCAAAATTAATTTAGGCACCATTTATTAGGTTTAATAAATTTTTTAACTATCAGTTTTTCAACTATAGTTTTCAACTATTAATATAGCTTTATTTGACAGGCTCTGCTATTATTTTGTCATCACTTTTTAAACACAGACAACACAGGAAATGATCTCCTCAGTGTTACTAAGTATATGCAGTATATTGACAATTACAAGCTGATTTCTGCTGCAAGCCATACACCAATCAGATTTACAATATCACAGGGCAAGAAATGCCTGTGCTTTTTATCAGCAGCAAGTTGATTATGGAAATGTATCAATTTTTTGCACCCATTTTACATGCAAGAACACTTGAGTATTTCTGTTTACCAGTGTGGAATGTTTATTATGAAATTGTCCATTCAGTATTTGTTTTCAGACTCTTATAATTGGAAAATAACAGTAAAACATACTTTTGATCAGCCATGTCACAGCTGAACAGACAAGTTGGGTTTAGACCTGGTCATAAGTGAAGGGGAAAAAAGTTTAAAAAAATGCATTAGTTGAAAAAGACAACATAAAAGAAATTAGTCAGTGTCATTTCATAAACAGAAGTAACAGCTGAGTGACTCATAGAAATCATTATTCAATTAGTTTCATTTTAGGAGGAAAATGTACACACAGTAACTACTGTAACAGACAGTGAGTATCTCAGCAGCTGTTACCAGCTGGTCTGTACTCTGAGAACATCAAAGACTGGATGGCATCAGTAACTAACAGTACAGCTAATTCAAAGTCCCTGAATAAATATGCACAAACCACAGAAAACAGGGACACTCTGACAAATGTGTTTCCACCCCTGGAGAGGTTCAGGCATGAGGTGTGACAGCTTCAGAATTGATTTGTTGAGTCATCAGGAAGGGCAGCAAATATTAGCAACCAGTGTATGTTCTTCTACATCTCCCTTTCTCCTTTATCACAGTGAGAAATGACAGATGAGAATCGTATTGAATACCTGCTTTTGGTTTTGTCCCCAGCCCTTACTGTTCTGCCGTTTAATATTTCCCAATCCTTCTGAATGTTTCTTAATAGACAGACAGGATTTTTTCCATTTCTATACTTTACCACTGAAATAATGACTAGGAGTGAGATTCATGAGATTTCTGAATTCATTCTGTCTATAATACTCATTCTTACTTCTAAGTAAGAGCAAAGAAAAAATCGCAAGAGGTTGTCTGAGAAACTTTGCTGTCTACACTCCTAATGTCTGTTTACTCCCTGATGACTCAAGCACTCAATATCCTTGTCCTGAGGCACATCTCTCCTCTCTCTCCCTCCTTAACTTTCTTGTTGCAGGGGCTTTTGCTTCTGACTGTGGAACTTTTGAGACATCAGTTGTTTTGTTTTCTCTGTCTCACCAAATTTTCTGTACTACACCTAGCACTCTTTGCCACATGATATATAGAGATGGAATCTAAAGAAAAATGGACCGCTGCATGAAAAATAACACTTTTTAGCCACTATTAAAAAGCTACTCCACTAATCACTAGTAGGCAGGAAGTGAGATTTACACATGAGGATTTCTAAATTATAAAAGCTTGCAACAAACATGAGTATGAGCAATGAGGAACTTCCTTTCAGTTACCAAAATTACAGATACTTCCGAAAATCTGAAGTGTTATAGAATACTAAAATACCACCATTGGGTTCTCATGGAAAAGCCTGAAAAGCAAGTTGCAACATGAAGGATGTGACTAGTGGCTTGATTTACAAACATATTCACAGAAGAGTTTTTAAAATAAGGTATAAAGGAACACAATGCCATGTTTGGAAATTAAGTATCTTTACACTTTCAGTTTTAAGCAAAGGTTTTAGGGCATTCCACAGCGACACAGACTGAACACGGAATACGGCTTGTTAATGTGGATAAGAATATTTACAGCTACTTCCAACAGACCTGACCAGATGCTGTTTAACAGGCTACATCCACGGCAAGCATTGTTATACCATGGCTGAAACACTATTTACTTTGGCCCCCAGTATTTGTTTCATAACCCTCTTAGAAGAAGAATGATAAGTAATGCAGACCACACATGCTAAAATTCTGTGGGTTATGGCTTTTGCTCTTTTTAAAGTATCAGATACACATTGAATATATACTTCTCTGGGACCTAGTGAGAATGGAAATTGCATTATTCTGTGGAAAGATGGCATAAAAAACTATTGTGTTTATCAATGATTTTCAAAATAATTCAAGGAGATCTGGTTCCAGCTGTGACTCCCGATGATGTGGATGTTGAAACTTCTTTGCAGATAGCTGGTTCCTGAGGGAAACATATCACAGTTGAATGTTTTTATTAAGATTACATTATCAAAATAAAAATACTTTGGTTTTGGTGACTACTACCCTAGTAAAAAATGGAATGTTTTATTTTTTTTTAATAAATCAGGTGGAAATAGGAAAACTGATGTACACAGGCCACTGGTTTTAAAATTTCAACAGTCTTGTTTCATGAGTACTATTAAAGTTATAACTTATATGCAATACGTGTATTTTTCTCCTTACACTGAGCATGGTGCACAGCAGACCACAATCAGATAAATACAACAAACAAAGCCATTTGTGGCAAAGCCAGCATACTTTTATACATAGATTGGAGGGTGCTTTAGGAGAGTAGATGAACACAGCTGCTGCCAGTTTACCAATAAAGAGGCAGGACTGAGGCATGGAGGGCTGAAAATACTGGACAGCAGAAAGTCAGGCACAGAAGAAGGGGAAAACTACCCCTACATTTAACCCAAATCTTATGTAATTTTTCCTGCAAGAATGAGGAAACAAATTACTAAAAATGAGTAATCATATGGGGCCCACCGTGAGTGCAGGTTTCTGGTGTGTCGTGGTGTGCTTTCCAATACTCCATTCTGAGCCATGCCAGCCAGACCACTATGACCCATGGGTTTATACAGGTTCAAGAGAAGCCGGAAACAGTCCATAATCACCTTTTGCCTCTAACTAGAACAGTTACATACCCAAAACAATCCATTTCTAAATAGTTTTTAATATGACATGTTATTTATTTTCTGACCCAAGTGTTGACAGAAAGCTGGATTACTTTGAATTGACTTTAAACAGGGAAATTGAAGCGTAAAGTTCACAGGTCAACAAGGTGAAGAGTAGCAAACTCTATGAATAAGAGTTTGCATGATTAGCTCATAGACGTTTGTTTTGTCTTATTCCTTTACTGGTACACAGGAAGGACCATGGGAATTCCCAGATGCATCCACATCCTTTGGGTTTTACACTTTCCTAGTTAGCATTATCAGCAACACTATGTTTTGCAAACACGTTACGTGGACAGGAAATTAGTATACTGCCATTGCTCATGTCAGTTCAACAACTTCAAATTTTAGTCACTAGAAAGAGGGCCAACATCCTTTTTTCAAAACATCTTTCCATTATCAAACACGCAATGATTGCTGCAAAATGTTGCTTGCTCAAATAGCTGCTCAAAGAAGATATTTTTACCTTCCATCGAGTGTTTTTGTATCGTACGTGGCCTAACAGTTTTCTCCACTGTAATGATACACAGTTACTAGGACAAATGTAGCTCGCTGGGAACAGCTAGTAGAATGCTGACTCTTTTTTACTGCATGAATGCTATCAAAGTACAGTAGCTATCCCATGACTTTACCCACAATGTGACAGACTAGGAATAGTGTTGTTCTGTGGTTTAATCACAACATTTGAATAGCAGTCCTTGGTTTATGTGCAAAGATAAAAATAAATCAAAACTGCAACAATATCTAGACATTCATATACGTTTTGCTTTACATAGGTCTCAGTGTAAGACTGTATCTCATTTTACCTAACACCGCAATAACATTTTGCACAATAAGATTGCTTATAACAAGCATTATGAACAGAGTGATGAGTTGTTATTGCAGAAGCAGAATGCTTACTTGAAAAGAAGTCACAGAAAAATGCAGTTCTTTAATCTGTGTAATGGAAGAAAGTTAACTTTAGTGACAATACTACAAAATTAATTAATATTGATCTTACTGCTATTATAGGAAAACTGTTTCTTCTTTCACTTTAGGTGATCAATGGAAACATTGACGCAAATAATTACATTTTGTATGAAACTATATATTGATACTGGAAGTACCAGCAGGCAAATGGATGAAAGCAGAGTAGGGCTGGCCAATGACATGGAGCTCCATGCTTCTGATTTTAGAATCCAGCTGCTCTGCCTAGCTGAACTTCATGCATATGTGCAGGATAAAATTTTATAAGAAAGTTTGATATATAACATATAACAATATTGTGTATCTTTTTGGATAATGGGAAAAATTTAAATATTGTGGAAAGGACCTTAGATTTCAGGATTCCTCTCTCTGAAAAAGTTGTTTATAGTATTAGATTCCAGGAATTCTTAATAGAGTAGGAATTATTTCTCTAGCTATATCACATTTAATTAGGTTTTGCAGAACTGGACCACCGTTCTTAGCAAATATTTCAGCTGTTGCACTCTTACCCTATAAATAGCTGTGCTTATAAGAATGACTGCAGAAGTTCTATGAGTTAGAGCTACTCATCTGAGAGAGTGCTGATTCAATGTAACTTTAATGAAGATGAATAAACTGTTTACGTAAGTCATGCCATCTCATACTCTATAACACCACCACTGACTGCTGGTTCCATGACTGCATTCCACTCCTTGTTGATTTTCTTCTCATGACTAATTAAGGTGAAACATAAATTGATCAGGTAATTTATGAGAAGTGTCTGTAAAAAAATGAAGGTAAACCAAAGGTAGTATAAAGAGTAGGTCAGATAAGTAACAGACATCTGTAGGCCATTATCTGACTCAACATGACTGGCCACATACAGATTTTATAAATGGGCCATTCAAACATCAGTGTTTGGGGAGCAGATTGATGATTCTTTGACAAGGGAGCCTATTGGCACTAAGCAAATAGATAGTCACCTTTCCTCCTGCTCTTAACAGGCTGAGCAAAGCAGGGTATTCAGTATTCCCTCTTCAAGCAATAAAGATGCCATATCTTTAAGTCTTTTTAACATGCATTGCAGTGGAACTTTGGATCCTATCAAGTTGTACGAAATGTATGAAGAAACACATTATTGTCCTTGAAGACCCTTTTCCTGGAACTCCTGACTAAAATAATGATTATTCTCTGGGATAGTAATTGCAGTAATAGGCCACACTGTGCAGTGAACACAATGAAATCTACAAATGGACTACTAACTTGGGTAGATTCTGTGCTGGCTGCCTGTGCTGTTGTTGGGAGCATTACATTCGAATAAACTAGATGGTCTAATGCCTTCTCTATATAAAACCTGTGTTGTTTTTAGGAAGAAAAGGCAGAATAATATATGCTGCTGCCCAAGCCTCACTAGACATTAGCAGACTTTGTTTTAAAAAGACAACTGATTAATACAGAGAGAATTGTACATGCTGTTAAGCCTCCATACAATAAACATCTAGACACAATAAATCCATTAAATTAGGGTGACATTTCCGCTAGAGGAACCACTGAAAAGCAGTGTTTGGAAAGTCCAAAACCAAAAGCAACAACAAAATTGCACTTAAGCCTCTTAGCAGACCCTGCAGCGAAGTGATGCGCTCTACCTGGGTTTGCCGCCTGGAGCCCGTAAGGCGCTGCTGTGACAAAGCACAGGCTGCCAGAACTGCTCGAGAGGGACATCCAGTGGGAAACGCGCCGGGCAGCCGCTCCTTCTGCAGTCGCGGCACTTTGAAAGGCCTGCAGGCCAAGCTGTCTCTTTGGATTCAACACGATTATTTTTCCCTGGCAAACACTCAGTAGCCGATTCCATTAATGTAAATTGTCCTTACAAACATCTCGTGCTGGCAGAAAAGACATCCCTCTAGTCCTTGTAATGGTTCTGCTACTTATCTTAGTGTTGATAAAAACCACATTACTGTGGTCTCTACCCAGCTAATGAAAACATCTCATTGTTTTCATTCAGAACTAGACCTGACTGTAGGTCACAGATATTTCTCCAGATTCCATGTGGTCCAGCTTGATGCCTTTTGCAACCCCGTTTGATTTGGGTTTATCCTAGGTTATTCCCTTCTCTTTGCTTCTCTCAAGAATATCTTCCATACTTCCCTCTATTTACACAATTTATGGAACAAGCCATCCTTCCCCAACCTTACAAATTCACGGCTTTCACTTTTCAATTCCTCTGAAACTCGAGCAATTCCCTTTGCTGGCTTTTTGAGGGGATGTTGTGAAGAGCAATATTACTGGTCTGTTCTCTGTATTGAGACACTCAGATGTACTGGCACGTCTGCTCTTTGGACCAGAGAGGGACCTTAACAGTCCTGAAGCACAGAAGTAGTTCCAGCTCAAGCTCTTTCATCTTATGTTACCCATGCCATTTACCAGTCAGAACCCTGAGTACATCGTAATTCTGATTTCCCACAAAGGTGCAGCTCTAACCTTGTCTGGCTTGGTAGGTAATGTCCCGTGTGATCCTGAAACATTGATCCTTTTTCTCTGTTCTAAGACCTTGAAATGAGTCACCTCTAAACTTTATTATCAAGTTCAACTCAGCAAACACTTTCCTAGGGTCAGGCTGTGCTCTAGCTTGTGTATTGACGGGAATGAAAGGGCTCTTTGTGCAGATCTCTGCATGCTTGTGTGGAAAGTGGGACAAATTAACTTTGTGGTATTATACTCCTTCCTTGAATGATTCATATGTTTGGTAAATCACAGGAGGGATGGTGGTTTGCAGCAGTAATCTGAAACTATAGAGGCAGTAAGATGTGCACACTCCATTCTTCTAGACCCCTGTCTAATCATTACCTTGAAATAAAAAAAGAGCTTCTCAATTCTCCAATGCATTGGAGATATCCAGAAGAATTTGGTTAATTAATTTGGTTATTAATTGGTTAAATTCAAGTGAGAAGGTTGAGAAGTAGGCATCTCAAAAATCATCAAATTACCAGGAAAAAAAATCACTTGTTTTATCTTCTGTGCATTTTCATCATTATATGTATAAAAGAGCATTTAAAGAGTCCAGCTGTAAATGTATGATCAGGTGGGGTTTTCTAGATGCGCAAACAGAAAAGCTAACATGGAGCATCATAAAGAAACTAACTCAAGTCATCAGAAGGATTGGATTCTTTCAATACATAGGACAGATGTCTGCCAGTGGATCCAGTGGAGCAGTGACAGTACTAGCAGGCTGATCTGAAACCTGGCACAGTGCTTCGGGTTGTTAGCCAGGCCCAAGTCTGTCAGAGCACTCTCAGGTCAACAATGAGGATATTTGCTGACAGCAGAGGTAAGGTGATACTCTGCTTGTGAAAGGGAGTGGTAGCAGACCCAGATTCTTTTGATCATTCCCCACAGTCCTAATTTTTAATGTACCTTCAGGGCTTGTGCTGTGGCTTGTTTATCCCCATACAGGTTTCACGATCTACCCTCTTCTTCCCTGGTCAGTTTTATGCCTCCCTATACCAGTTCTAGCCTCCCTTAGCTCTCAGGTTCCTACGTTTTCAATCTTTAACTCCTTTTTTCAGCCATTTCCTCCTGTCTTTCAGTCTCACTCACATCCAGCCCCACCCTGCCTTCGAATCCCGCATGCCATCCCTTGCATGCCAGTCCTCCCTCCACCTCCTCTCTCTGGCTGCCATTCCCCTACTGTCCTAGACTTCCATTTTCCTTTTGTTTCTAGTGTCTTTGCCGAGCCAGTCCTGGCTTTCAGTCTGTTACTGTAGCTCAAAAGAGGCATAATGGCCCACTGTTAACAGCATTAGGTTAAATGCTTTCAAGATACTCACCTTTTTGAATCCCTAATCCTTCTCAGAGAGCTGCTAGGTTCTGCTTTCCTTATCAGCCAAGGTATTCTTAATCAGCTCCAGGAATCTGTTTAGCAGCAATATCCCTTTCTCCTTTTTCTTTACATTCATCTCAGGACCAGTCTTTGTCCATTGTGCCTGCTCTCCATCAGGACAACCACTGATTTGAAGGCAAAACAGTGAAAGTATGTGGCAGGCCTGAAGCACATATCAGGGCTGCCCAGACTGTCAGGCCCGAGGTACACCATGCAGGCACAGTCCTCAGATTCTTTAGCTATGGAGCTCATCAAGTTGACTGAGCATACACTGTGATTTATCTAAGTGGTTTGGGTAAATATGGATGAAGTTTCTCAAATATGAGAAAAAGCAGAAAGCGTTTTTTTCTCCTTGTCCATTAAAAATCTCTGATCCAAATAATGTGTAAGAATTTCTTTACTACTATTCAAGAAGGGATACCATATTGTCTGCGACTTTAATTTTGTTCTTAAAAGTGACTGAAGAATTTGTGCTGATGTTTTCCAAAAGTCTTCAGCACCTGCCGTAAGAAATCTCAGACTGAATGGTTCAAGTGAGATGAGGTCATAAACACCAGGTCTTAGAATGCAAACCTGACTAGCAGCTTGAACATAATAGGAGGCATTATGTTCAGTTTCTGGGTGTTACAGTTCAAGATATTCCAAGAAGAATAGCTACATACAGAGAACAGAGCCTGCCTCCTAAGCTATTGTACATAAGCAAGATCATTTGAGAGTGATGGAAATTATGCTCAGCTGCATCTTCTCTAATTAGGCAGAAAATGTTTGCTTTTAAGTTGAGTTTCTCAGTTGCTGTGTCTTGTTATTAAAGTAATTGCTCTCTGTTCCTTGTCTGACCCAGAAGGGGATGCAGATAGGGATAGTCATCTCACTTAACCAGTCCAGCAAGGAGCTGTCATGTTTTCATTTAGCACCTTCCTCTCCCAATCCACATTCCTGCTCCAGTTTTAACCAGGCAGGTTCCTTGGTAAGAAAGTTGAGCTTTAAGTGCAGGCAGCACCAGGATTCATTCTCAGTGAATAAACACTACTCTCATAAGAAATAATAAGAACTTTCTGATTAAAGCTTGGAGTCAGGAAGCTTGGAGAGGCTTGGAGTCAGGAAGCTTGATTTCATGTTTGATTTTTTCTGTATATTCTGTGTGACTTCATGAAAAACAGAGTCAAAAAATGCCCATAAGGTTACACTGCTGCTCATCTCTACTGCTGATGCTGATAAACATGTCTGAAAATGGTTAACATGTAAAATATCCTTTAGAAACTACTAATCTTGGAAGTGTAAATGTTAATCTCCCTTGTTGTGGTTCCCCCACTGCAACACACCAAGCAGGTTGAATGGTTAATGTCTTAAAACACAAATAAATCACTGTGAGTTCCTGGGTAGTCCAAGATTGTAAATATTTTCTTTTCCTTCACAAGAAACATTACTTACCTGAGAGATCAGTGAAGGCTTATGAGTGAACGTGGATGCTCATCCTACTAATCTCCCATGGAAGTGGCTGTAGTTGGATACAAGATTGAAATGAAGGTATTTGTATTATAAAGTCAGCATCTTGTGCATATAGACCAGGGAACTGAGACCAAAGGCTCCAACATGGGCTTCTCACCAGAGAGAGAGCACAAGCCAGTGGACACCTCTCTGGCCAAGTCATTAGTGCTCACATAAAAGGAACAGTCCTCTAATAATTCATTTTCATCTCATTTCTATTTCAGCACTACAAAATGTCACTTCTAAAGCTCCCTGCTCCTCACTGAATGGTCGAATGACTCAGCTGCAGAACCAGGCTCTATCCTGTGAAAGTGGTAAGACAGAAATTTCAAAATCGATCTTTTGGGCAATTTTGGTCAGGATTGGACAAATAACAGGCGAGAGTTTTTGGTATTACACTTTGGATGTGGATGTTTAAGTCCCTTAATCTGATCTGAGCCTTGCTTCCTGGTATTTTCTTCAACTGTAGCATGGGGGTCCTCGGTTGTGAATACTGGCTCACCATGGTGTGAGGCTCTGTGCACTCATCCCAAATGCTGAGCTAGAGCTCGAAACTGGGAGCCGAGCCCCACCTAGTGACACATGAGAAAAGTACTCAGCTGCTACTAAGTAGAATAATGTTTTATTTGATCGTGTTTGAAATTCAGGAAAAAAACTTACTACAATTAAAATATTTCATTTACAATTTAAAAAAAAATCCTATTCTAATCTTGAGTTATTTTCTAGTATTTCTAAGATAATTTCTCCTAGGCTAGCTGAAGAAATACAAGAATTATGATTGGTATTGCTCAGTAAAAGCGGGCCTCTACTGCTGATTTCAGTGTTTTTACATGAACTTTGGTTACTTGGATTCTGGAGTTTATTAAAAAGTATTTGTTCCATTTACTGTTTTCCTCTCTTCAGAATAAGAATGTAACACAAAGCTTAAGAAGGATCACTCAAAAAGTGCCAGATCGACAGCAAAATATTAGCATGTGGTGACAGCAAGTCATCAGATTCTAATATAGGCCTTCATCACTGGCATTGTTCTTCAAGATGATGTTTCTTGATCAGATAACGATTCTGTCTCAGAATACTCTTTGTGTCTAGGTTAAAGGTTATTAATAATTTTGGTTGTTTTTCTTAATATAATAAAAAATTGAACTTATCTTATAAAAAAACCCATTATGTTTCATGTGAAATTTCACATGTGTATTTCAAGGCAAAATGGCTTTTTCCACGTATTTTTAAAGTGCAGCAGCACAAAGTGAGGGAAAAGCTATTTTCTCTATTTAGGTTTTATAAGTGCAAACCTACCCTTTTGGTTTTAGAATTTTATTCTAATTTTCACCTAGAATATGAAAAATCTCAAAAAATTGATGGATAGTGAGCATTAAAAGACAGAATGCTGATAAAGACAAGAACTGTGAGCTGGCTGGTAACTAAATGGTTTAATAAATCCTTTGTAAGACATAAGAGTTTTTAGAAACCTTTCCTGCTGCATTACTTCAGAACCTCTTCTTGGGAAGGGGGGTGTGCGTGTGTGAATTTAAATCAGAATTGTACCAAGTTCTGTCAAAACAGTTAGAATGTCAATTTCAGAAACATTGTAAGACTTAGCCTTTCGGAAAAACGTAGTTATTTCCAGTCAGCTTAGAAGGACTCTGAAATGCTCTGGGGCAGAGATGAATTCATTTTTTTTTAAATCCCAGTTTCTGATATTACCTATTTACTTCCATCTATGTTTGTCACCAAGGTTTCATGCTGCATTTTCTCCAGAGAACTGGAATATGTTGGGTTTGTTTTGCTTTTTTTCTCTAGAAAAGACTAGCCTAGTGCTCTCTCTCGTATACAAGATGGACCGATTTTTAAACGGTTTCGCAAAACAGCTTCCATTTAATTCAATTTTATTGCAGTTGCAGATGTTGTGTTACTTCTTAAAGAGGACATCTATTTGTTCCACTGACTGTCAGGAAGAGAACAAAACCATACTTGAAATATCCTTTCAATTTGTAATTTTCTCTAGATTATTGAGCTGAATTTAGTGAACATAAAAATAAAAAGGCAGCAGGAACATCACAGAGAAAACGTTATTAAAAGTGGCTGATAATTCCCACATTCCTTGGTCATCTGAGTTATAAGGATTGACCTAATTCAGTGTTATTCCTGTTATCGCAGGTTATTCCTGTGCATGCAAAATTCATATGAACATAGATGAGAGGTATGTATAGCCTAAAACAGTATGTCAGCGTGATGTAACTGTACAAACAACAACCAAAGAGAAGCTGAAAAGGATCTATGACTGACTGCGTATTGATAACGCAGCCAGAACAGCCGAACGGGTATCAGCGTCAGTGGGCTTTACAGGACGGAACAGCCCCCATTTTGTGCTGGCAGTAACAAATCTTCAGTTACTCCCAGAAATAAGCTCACGGAGGGCGAAACATAAACCTCCCACCCTGGCCGGGGGCCCTGTATAAACCTGCGGCTGCGGAGGAGCTGCGGCGGCCCCGCCGGGACCCCCAAGAGCGCGGGGCGGCGGCGGCGGCCCCGAGCGCTGCGGGCCCTGAGCGCCTCTCCCAGGAGCCGGGCTGGGGGATGAANGAGGGAGCGGGGCGGGCGGGGGCGCAGCGCACCTCGCTGCGGCAGAGAGCTGCCAGGTGTTCGGCATTGGGAGGGCGAAGTTACGCGCCTGCTGAAATCTCCGCCGTTTGGAACTTGATGTAATTCCACAGGAAGTTTGTTCTGTTGTTTCCTTGAACTTTTCTCTGTTTAGGACTCTGGAGATAGTATTTCTGACCTACAGGAATGGAGACCAGTCATTTACAGAAAGTGCACAGACCCTCTCTGGCTGCTCCTCTTCTGCCTTTTCTGGGCTGGCTTGGTAAGCACGCTTGTTTGTTTATTTTTTTCCTGGAAGGAAAAATCAGATCCAAAGCTAATGGGGTTCTGCATAGTGTTACGCTAAATCTAAACTGAAATTGTCACGGGCACAGGTCCCAGGATTGCTCAGGGACAGATCTTAACTTTGTCGCGGTGCAGTGCTTTATTATGGTGTCTGTCACACTTCTAAGTTCTGCCCATGTGCTTTAGATACCATGTGTACACAGGACTGGGTTATTTAGAATTCGCTTTTTTGTAAATCAGTCCAGGCTCGGACTGGGCTCTTTATTCTACTTAATCATTGTAGCTTTGATATCTTGCAACATGTGTCCATCTGATGCTGCATTAAGTCACTATCTGTCCTGTGCTTAGAACAGTGTGCAAGCTTTTGGGAACAGGCTTTGTCTTTCTGAAGTGTGAATGGGGTTTTTTATAATACGTCTGAGTCTACTCATGATTCTCGTAAATACACTTTTAAATTCTATTCATAGTACCTTTTAAAATGGAAGCTAATGCAGAATATTACCTCCGCATTTTGAATACTGCATAAATGGATGGTGAACTTTGTGAGCAGGATAGGGTTTTTTACCTGCTGTCTAAGGCTCAGTACTTTGATCAGTGGAGGGAATGCCACAAATGAAACCTGTCAAATGGTAAGGATTTAGGGTTTTTGTTTGGTTTCTCTCACTGTTTTTATTGCTCAGTTTCTGTGAAATAGCTTTTTGCATACATGTATTTGTTTTCTTGTGTTTGATCTTATTTTTTAAATATTTAAGAAAATGTAATTACATTAATTTGTTCACATAGTGAAAAAAATTGAAATCACATTAATAGCTCTGTGGAAACGGGTATCGCAGCCACATATAGATATACCCCCGCAGCTACTACTCTGTTATTTAACAGTATTTATGGCTTGTAGCCAGCATTCTGCACTTAAAAAAAAAAAAATCACCTACAGAGTGGACCTGTAATACCCATCTTTAGAAGGAATACCAGAATTTTTCTGAAAGCCTGTTTCAGTTGAGTTACAGTGCCAGCTCATTTCTTGTTTTCCTTCTGAGACCATTTTAACTATTAACAAATAGTTGTTCTGTAAACAAACTGGATCTGGAAATATTTTGTTATTGTAGCAAATCACATCCACAAGTACTATGTCATCTTGAATTGAGGAGTCTCTACGAAGATGTCCATATTGAGACAGCACTAACATGCCATCATAACTTAAAAAAAAATTGCTGAACTAGTTAGGACTGCAAAATAAGAGTCTACTGTAAGCAAGACTGAGACTGCCCTGAGGACTAAAGAAGCACATACGTATGTGTTTGTGTATGAGACACTTTTTTGCCCGGATCCAATCTTTAGTCACAAGCATTAAAAGTAGAAAAACAAATCAAGGCTCTAAAGCTTGAGTAAGAAAGCAGTTCTGCTGGATCTGACATATGCAATCTGTCTCGAGCACAGCCAGTATTCAGCCATATCCATTCAAAGTAGTAGTGGTTAATGTGGAAATGAGAAATCTTGCTGCTGCCAGCAGCTGGCACATAGCCACGGAGCCTAGTGATTGTACTTGCTGTGTGTGAAATGTGGCTTGCACCCCATGGGAAAGAGGAGAAGATCGGATCACTGAGTTCTTCAATACCTGGAGTGCTGTGGAGATAAGCCTTTGGGTAAAGTAGTACTCAGGACTTCACCAGTTTCACAGAAGGATTGCTGCTTCTTGGCACTTGCAAGGGTTCTTTCCAAGGATTATTTTGGCTCTCACGAGGTACAGGAGACTTTAAGCTGCATTCCTAGACAAGGTGTTTTATTTTGACTAAGGATTGCTGCTACTTGGCCAGCAGAGGTACTTGGCTGCCTCTGGGGTCTACAGGTAGATGGTCTACTGGAACTTTGATCTGACAGCAGACTAAAAGGTCAGGGCAGTGTCACCTAAGTGCACAGTGTGGCTTTCTCCAGGTTTTTCACGTGCTGAAAAGTGCTCCTTCCGAAATTTCAGGTAATCTGCATTTTAATTTTACTTTGTGTTTAAAAATACCTCTGGTTAAATTCACTAGCAGCTTCAAGGACCCATTATGGCAGCAGATATATTGCCCAAGTGTGTCTTGAAGGTCACCCTGTAAAATGAAATGCAGTGAGCACATGAAAAATCACCATTTGAGTGATCTTGCCTAGTGACACACATGAACTTCACTAGGGACAGTGTTTAGCATCTTACTAATGCTTTACTTTTATTTTAATCAGGACCTCTATCTTTCTTCTCCTGCATTATTCTCCTTAATTTATATACTTTCAACAATGGATGAAGGAAAGCTCTAAGGAAGCAATAGGGCTAAACTTGTCCATATGACTTGCTCTGGCCTTGTGCAGAGGGGTAAATTTAGCTGTTTGCAACCAAAAGACAAAAATGTATGACTGAAAAGGAATATTTATTAAATGAGAAGAAAAAGCTATCGTAGCAGGCTTTCACATTAAAAAAATGTTTTAACAGATGTTTATAAGTGGCTATGCTGTGGTGGCTGGTGCTGCAGAAAGACTTGTGCTTGGATATGACAGCTTTGGGAACATATGTGGTCGGAAGAACACTCCTGTAGAAGGGGCAAATCTTTCTGGACTGGACATGACTAATAAAAAGTAAGTACATCAGATAATGTCTAAATCAATCAAATGTTTGAGAAGTTAGTAGAATACATATCTTCTAGTTGTCGGTCATATACATCTGTGTATCTATACATTGTTGTATTGAAAGGCAAAAAAAGGTGGGAATAGTGGAAAAGAGTGAGTGAAATTAAAAAGTTAAAATAGAATTTGAAAATGTGCTGCATTGTTATGCTTTATGCAGGTGCCTTCTTAAAGAGGATCTTAAATGGGACTTCAGCCAAACAGGCAGTCATTCTACATGGCAAATCTTTGTACTTAAGGAAGTTGCATGTTGAAGTTCCCAGTCATTCCACTGACTCCTTCAGAAAAAGTTCCATTTGCTTTGTAGCACTTTTAAAAGATGGAAAGAAGGTTCAGAATTATAACTTATAACAAACCAAGAAAGTTTGTTTTTTGAGAAGAGGATCTTTTTTTCTTTCTAGGTATGTGTTCCTTCTGAATTCATGCGGCCTGGAAATACAAAGCCTCAAAATCAGTTCACTTTCCTTGTGTGTGTCAAGTTGTCCACAAGAGCAACTCAACTCTTTGGAAGATCTCCAGAGTTTTGCAAGGAATAATGGTGTGCCACAGGGAATATGAGTATCTTAGTGTATCTATAGAACAGTTGAGCAGCTTCCACTTTGTTTTTCTTATGTTTCTTACACTAGGGAGTCATATCTTACCATTAATTTCCTGAGCAGTTCATGGTAACAGAAAATAAAATGTCTTGTTTCTGCTTTATTTCAAAGCCATAGTTTCTAGAAATGTTACAGCTCTCTTATGCAAATTAGAAAGTTGTTGATTAATTCCTGCATAATGCTGAGATTATGTAGCAGAAAACTGACTGCTGAGAATGAACGA
This sequence comes from Edolisoma coerulescens, assembly GCA_013397115.1. NCBI lineage: Eukaryota > Metazoa > Chordata > Aves > Passeriformes > Campephagidae > Edolisoma > Edolisoma coerulescens. The sequence goes on from VWZW01007169.1 coordinate 1,576,906, forward strand.
GTGAAGTTTGGCGGGGGTGCCAGTTGGTGACCAGATTTCATATGCTGTTTGAGAAACCTCTCCAATTGGTTCCTTTAAATTTAATTAAAACTTTAATTCCAGGAAGACACAGTGGTTTTATCTCTCTAGACATCAGATACCAATGTTTGCTATTCCATTTTGTTGTAGTTTAATCCCAGCTGGCACCTCACTACCACACAGCCTCTCACTTCCCAGCAAAACCAGGACACACCTAGAAATTTTATTTGATTGTGGTGTTCAAGATGAAAATGCTGTCAGAAGTAGCTGTTGTGTGAAAGAGACTCCAGTTTATTCATGTCCATTTATTTACATGTTACACATGTAAATAAAATAATCTGTAGCCTAAGCCTTATTTCATAGGGTATGTATAAACTTCAGACCATATGAATATTAATAGCTATTTTTGTTAGAGGTCAGTATCCCATTCTTTTTTTGTTTTGATGTTTTGCTTGGCAGGGATTGCTATTTAATTTGACAATATTTGTTTTAATTTAATTTTGGGGTAGTTTGACATCATTTGGTGTGTACAGAAAGCTGTAAACACCTCTGATATTATATAAATATTTTCAGTCTAAATAAACATAATTGTATCAAATTCCAGCTGCAACTGCTTGCATGCTTATGTCAAGGCAGAGAGAAGTCTTGCATTTTGAATGGCTTGGATGTATCCAGCCTTTCTTTCCCAGAAGCACTGTATAATGGAGCAGAGTACCTGGTAATATTTCACCGAGGTCCCAGCACAAGTCAGGTCTCTGGATACATTTATATTCTATTCTAACTCATGAGGGCCTAGCTCTATTGTGGCTTCCATCATTTTAGGTTTTTCTCTTATCCTAATGAGCAAGGATTAATAGCCAAGTGTGGCACTGTGGAACAAACAGTGTGCCTGCCTGGAAGACACGTGTAGTTAAATCCAGAAGGCAAAGGGTTCTGCAGAGATTGCTATAGATTTACTCAACTACCTAATTTGTTATTTACATTCCCACTGGAATATCAGGGATAAGAATGGCCTGCTAAGGGATCAAACCAGAAGTGCGAACAAAACTTGGTTCTTAATGTGTTTTTCTCTCAAATTTTTACTAATCTTCAGTTACTTTTTTCTTTTTTTACCTTTTTTAGGTTCTTTTCTTTGTGTTTACAACCTGAATGTTTCCAGTTACACACTAAATCCAAAGGCAGCTCAGCTCTGTCCCACACTTCCAGTTCCACCAAGGTAAGAATTACTGGGTATTTTACAACATCCTTGAGTCAGAACAGCTTTTTATGGAGTGTTTCTTCCTCACATTTTGTATTTGGCTTGATAGTTCACAGTCAGGATGGTTTTGTTTTGCTTATTTATTTTTGCCCATGTATCCTTACGAGTTCTTTTATGTGACTGTGAACATGCCAGTGTCCTGTCCCACAGAATAAACAAGGACTGCATTCCCTCCATTCCTCTACCCTTTAGAGAGTTTTCCCTCTCCAAATTAGGAAAAAAGCACTCCATATGAGGAACAACTTACCTCCTGCACAGACTTCTGCTCTCTCCCTCAATGCCAAGGATGTGATCTTGGGCCTTGCTTCTTACCCTGAGCCCAGAAATTTCCATCAGAATAATTTTATAGCCAGCTGGCTTGAAGCACAGGTCTGTGGATGTTGCTGTCTTTATAATCTGGCATTTGTGAGTCAAAATTCTTAAACCCATGGTTTTAAGTTCCACTGTGTCATGAAAATACAGCAGAGAATTGGAATCTCTGTGTTTGCAGAGCTAAGTCATCTGCTCTGAACAGGAGAAAATGGAAGAACAAGGTGAACAGAAGAGAGTAGGAGACACGTAAAAACATTACATACAGCGGATCACAGGACAGCGTGTAAATTGATGAAAAAATATGGCATGTTTCACTTATTTCCTCAACTTTCTAGGCTTTTTTCTGTTTGTCAAGGAACTTAGCAAAGTCATTCATCTTGCACAGTAATATTTCATAGTAGAAACAAAGCTAGTTAGAGAAATTTTTAACAGTTGATGATAAAACCTCTCCTTTTCAGGTAAGAATATGCCTTTGGCTGTTGTAGTGCAGCACTGCCGAAGTGGGACAATAAATATATGCAAGAAGCTTGGCTGGGAGTGCCAAATAATTTTGTATAAATATTTGGTGCCATTAATTGTACCTTGCAAACATTGTTTTAGTGTGGCTTTTAGAATGCTTAAATATCATAAAAACAGTGCAAAGTGTTTGTGATCTAGAATTATCTGCAACACCGTAGGTTACAGCTATGTTAGCGTGAACTTCGTTTTTACATAAACACACGGGAGCAAAGCAGGTGAAGCCAGACTAGAGTGGGAATAGGAACTATGTGCTGGTGGTGATAGTAGTTACAGAGAGCGTTGTTAATTTTTTTCCCCAGGCTGATCTTGAATGGATCTGTTCTGGTATAGTGATAGAGGCATGGCACTATTATGAGTTTATTTTGCAGATGATACATAAAACTATCCTTTATAACAGAAGGCTCTCTGTGGAGAGCCTGGCAGGATGGATCTCTGCGGATTTTAAACTGTTTGTCCGGTAATTAATATTTTTTACCGCTTTTGTTTTTAACCTTTCAGTAAATCCTTTCCATTATTTAATCGGTGTGTTCCACAAAATCCTGAATGCTATTCCAAGTATGCATCAGTCTTAATAAGTATGGTTAATGAAATGGATGTTTTTCACCGAATTCTGAGTGGAATATTGGCAGGAAGAGATACTGTGATAGGACTGAGTGTCCTTGCACTAGGTAAGGTTATAAGTGAAAAGTGAATAATGATATTCAATTAAAAGGTTAAAATGTTTCTTATAAGTCTATATGTTTAATTCAAAAGTGGGTTTTTTTTCATATTTTCTGGGCATATTTTCATATTTTCTTTATTTTTAAGAAAGAGTGATCAGGTTTTATCAGGAGGCATTTAATAGACTGGTGAAATGCAGATCTCTGAATTATCAGATTCTGTGTTTCATGACATGGTTATATACCTCATTTTGAGGGACTGTAAGATATTGTTGATGAAAAAAATTACATCAGCATGAACGCTTGAACTTAAATCTTGTATAAAATGTTATTAAAAAGCTAGTAATTACCATGGTGAAATATGTCAGCTATAAGTTCCTTATTATTTAAGTTACAGGTAACTGGGTGCTTTAAATGTTAAAAAGGTTGCCGACTTTACTAAATGCTGTTGCTTTTGAGACTACTGTTCAAAAATAAAAGCCAAAATTCCACAATAACCTTAAATTTATATTTAAAACAAAAAGGGGTTAAGTTAAATGGGTTGTAACACTCAAATTTACTACATATATTTTTCAGCCTTCTCTTTGATACTGGTTTTAGCCTTCAGATTCATTCAGACCCTCCTCATCCATACTCTGATTGCACTGGTTGTGTTCGGTTTGTTGCGTAAGTATATTTCCTGTTTCACTGAACTGAAGGATTAGCAGCTGAACAAACAGCTATCCATTTTTTTCATGGCCATCCTCAGTAACCTTCACCTTACCACAGTCGTTTCCAAACTGAGGCCTGCTTGCCTTTTGGTGCCAAGCTCTGGCTGTGCTGTTCCAGCTGCTGAGTGTTAGGATGATGGTGATGTTTATTGTTTTTATAGATGCCTAGAAACAACATTTCTTTTGGCAGATGAATGCAGTTATGAAAATGCTACTGTTTCAAAGAATGTTTAGTGAACTCTTATATTGCCTGCTTTAGGAAGGGAGAACCATAGGAATGTGTCTGGCTGAAGCTTGTCATTCCATTAAATTTAGCATTGTATCTCCGCAATGAAATTACATGCCTGAGCCTTAGAATAACTGCAAGAAATCCAAATGTCTGCTGTGGTTTTACCTCAGTCAGACAGGCCAGTGTTGGAAGTTTCTCTGCGATCGCTGGTCCTGTGCCTCACTTTGCTGATTGGCGGCATTCCCGAGCCAAGTGCGGGCCAGCGGGGAGGGCGGGAGACTGGGGAGGGAGGCCAGGCAGGCACCAGCCTGCCAGCAACAGCGTGCGCTGCCCACCCTCATGCTGCTCTGCTCTGCTCAGTCATCTCAGGTGTCCTCTGGTGGCTCCATTATGACTATAGGAATGATCCCAGCACTGAACTGGAAACAGAAAAGGAAAACGTGAAGTTCCTACTGGGATACGCCATCTTCTCAACAATAGTTACTGTAAGTAGCATTTTGCCCTGAGCAATGGCAGAGGCTGTAACTTGAACACTTGAACTACAGTGGTTCTGCAACAGTAAAAATAATTCCTAATTATTTTCAAATTGGAAAACGAGAATAAATTCTAAGATCTTCTTACATGCATTTAAATATAATCATAAAATCATAGAATGGTTTGGGTTGGAAGACACCTTAAAGATCCCTAAAAATCTAGTTCCAACCAGATTTTTAGGCCCCCATCAAAACTACAAAAGTAATTTTATAACTTCGTCGTGAAACTTGTTTGTCATCTTTGCCACACTTCAAACTTGTGCAAACAGTGTTAGTGTTGTTGGTGTAAAAATGCAAGAATTTTTTTCCATCCTCATTTTGTTCTGCATCAGCTCACTGGAGAATCATGTTGAATAAACACGGGGCACTGGCTGAGTATGAACAGGAGATCTGTGGATTCATCCCACCCTGTCAGTAGGAGAAAGGGGTGGCAGCTCTTTTAGACAATGAAAGGGGCAGTGAAACACAGGCAGCTGTGTCTAGACCTCAAGTTATGGGGTCGAACTCTTTTTTCTCTCATTGACCTCATTTTACAACAGAAAATCTGAGTGCGACTTGCAACTTCTAAAGTGATTTTTTTCACTCTGATGTTGCAATCTTAAAGGAGCCATTGCTCAATTTGAGGGTACAGTCAATTTGTGCTTCATGAGACATTTGTCAAAGTGATTGTCCTGTTTTCTTAGAGATGAGTAAGATCTATATGGAATTTGCCAGATATGAACAGTCTGACAGTTTACAGTGACAAATATAAATGTGTCACAGATCATTTTTTTTATATCCTCTATAAGTTATGACCTTTTTACATTTGCTGATACTAAAGAGGTGAGAAAAGGTTTCTTTGAATGCATGTGTGTTCCAGTACAACTGACTGTTGTTTGCAGAACTGTGGGAACACGCCCTGCTGCAGGTTATGCTTCTCTTCAGAGCTGGTACCTTCTTTCTAGAGCAGGCAAGAAAACTAGTGAAGCAGCTGCCACTGGTTGTATTTATTGTTTTATAAATTCCAACCTCCCTTTTAACTGCTATTCATAGTTTCTTGTCACATACAAAGAACTGGAGATACTGCAGGGTTTTTGACTCAGGGTTTTGTTATTGGCGGGTTGGTTTTTTACTTTGGGAAGACAATAATTTATTTAAATAAGTTTTCATTTTATGTCTGCTTTGCTTCCACACATACATAGCTCTCAAACTAGTTTTGTTGTGGACTGCAGGAAAGGACTGGTTCTCCTACCATTGTGAAAGTGAACAGTGGCAAGCTGACCTGAGTAGAAAGAAAGTTAAAAAGTTCATGACATGCAGGGTATGTGAAAGCAATGTGTAGTGTTTAATGTACATTTACATTTGCTGTAAAGCAAAACAGACTGTTTCCATTAGAAGAACTAAAGTTTTATGAAACCTATTTTGTTTAAAAAACCAGCAGCAATTATTATAGAAAACCAGATTTTAATACACAGGCTCTTTGAGAACATAGGTAGGTGTCTCAGGTGGATTTTCCAATGTGTAGTAAGATTGTATAAATTGCTTTGCTGTCATGTCATTGTGAAGTCTGTATCCTCTGATCCCACATTTGACAACTCTGATGATTTTCTTGAGGCAAAACCCCCAATAATTTGTCTTTTTATTTCCTGTAACAGGTTGTTCTACTCTCCCTTATATTTGTACTAAGAAAGAGGCTTCAGTTTGCTGTACAGCTCTTTCGAATTGTTGGTAAAACCATTGGCAGAATTCCTTTCCTCCTGTTCCAACCACTCTGGACCTTTCTGATTCTCATTGTGTTCTGGGTATTTTGGGTTGCTGTACTACTTAGCTTAGGAACTGCAGGTAAGTAAATGCTTTTCATGTTTTTGACTGAATGCTATCCGTTTCCTAAGTTCTCTTCTTAAATGTGGGACCTCTTGGTGTTGGTGTACAAAATGTGGGCTAGCATTGCTACATGGCAGAGTTACTTGTTCCCTTACTTTATTTCCCACTTGCTGGAGTCTTCTACATTGCCCTTTTGCTTCTGTATGTGGACTTGAGTTTTGTTCTTTCTCATTTATTTGTTAATAGATTGTGGTAGGTACAGTGTATGTTTGGTGTACTTAAATTAAGAAAGTAACAGGAAGGAGGAGACAGCTTTTAGTGCAATTGTCACAAAATGAGAATGTTCGTCTCCTCTGACTAAACAATGTTGAATTGTCACAGAGGCAGAACATTGCTTCAGAGCAGTGGTTCAGTGGCAATTGCTATCATTTGGACCAGTGCAACAGTGTTTGGATTAATCCAGTGGTTCATGCAGTTGTAGAGGAGGTGCTCTGTGGAAAGTCAAGCACTATGAAAGGTCTGGCAGAACAGATTTTTAGTGTGGAAATTGTATTACTGAGGGATATACCACTGTAAGATCTGTCACTGATTGAACCAGGGTCATTTGAATGCTGTCCCTTGGCCCAGCACCATGCCATCCAACTGAAAGAGAGGTTGTCCTTCTCTGGAACATCACCCAAAGCAATGAAGCTAAACTCTGTGTAGCTTTGGGGATAACTCTCCATGAAAAACGTTATGATTTGGGGGCTGATATTTTTTTCATTTTCAATTTCTAGGGCCACTGTTAGGAGCCAATTATTATCCTTTGTGTTGAAGCTGATGTAGAATTGATGTGGACAGAGACCATTGTTTATGGGTTTTCTCTTTTCTGAAACCTGGCAGTGATTTCTGTGTGGAAAACCAAATGCAGCCTAATTCTTCAAATGCTGGTGTGTTACCATTTTACTTTGTGTTTCCGCCATCTCTTGAGACAGTGGCTGCAGCAACTCCTTAGTACAGGCTTACAGGTTCCTGCTAGGCCAGGAAAACCTCCAGCCTTTCCATAGCTGAGCCCATCTGGCAAAGCTGGCTGTATTCCCTGCCTCCATGGATCAGGTACCTCACTCCTCTTACACCACAACTGCTTCCATCTCAGTTGTTTCTGGCTCTTTACATGAGCCAATTCACTTCTAACACGAGAAGCTGAGTCCATGCTGGCATTGCGAATCACACCCATTGCTTAGGCTGGAGCGGGATCTGTTTCCCTCCAGCTTTCATTGGCCAGTCGTGCAGACTTGCAAGTCTCTGTTTCTGCTGCCTTTTTCTGAGTAGCCCATGTCTGTCAGGAATAGCTGCTTGAAGCAGCTGATAACCTGCTTCTCCTGCAAAAGGGTCAGACCTAGCATGGCCAAATGTCTGACCTGCAGTCTCTTTGTGAATGGTTCCTCCTCAGTAAGTAGTCAAGGCGATGCCCTTTGCTGTAGATGTCATGGCTGTTCCTTCTCCACACTCCTTTGAGTTAGGTTTTCCCAATACAGAAGCAGCATTGTGTGCTGGACACAGCTCTATGCTGTTAGCTTTTCTGCAAAATCTTTCTGCCATTTATGTATGGATCAGACAGGCAGCAGTAATTCTGAAACTGGCCTTGTGGGATATCTTATCACTGCTTTAGACCAGACTTTATAGAAAGGAGCATCTCCTGAGCTATCAACCAACTGTTCATTTCATGCACCTGCTTGGATCAGACACAATTTATGATAAACATTAGCTGTAGTAAATTTAGTAACAAGACAATAAAATTAACTATAACATACAGATTTTCTAAATGTATCATTAACAAGAACTAAGAGAGGAAATATTACATCCTTGATGTTAAATCAAGCTGACTTAATCTTATATGCACACATAAGGATGTAAAGCTTGCCCTTGTTTTATCTAAGTTTAGAAAATGCCAGCTGAGTCTGTTGTATTCAAAAGCTTTTGGAAATGCAGCAGTCATTAGAAGAGTAGAAATATTTTAGCTCATGTGACAGAAAAAGCTTGACTATAAGAGCAGGATGGGAAATTATTTGGGTATTTTCTGGATGCTTTTACAGACTTTGCAGGAAAATAGTGACTTGCACATTATATCCAGAAGCAAATTCCACATATATTCACAGGGGAGTAAAACCCAGTGAAAACTGCTTTTGAGAAGCTTTTTATGCTTTTTCCATGTGCCATTCTCCTTCATTGGTTATATTCTCTGTTTCCTGCTAAGCATTTTCATTCAACTTTTTTTCTTTTTCCTCTGTCTTCTTGGAGAGTAGGATTCAAACAGTTTACGACCTGCTGTTACATTCATAGTGCAGCACACAGCTCCTGACTCAAAGGTATTTTATGTTTTGTCTTCTCCCTAGCTTAATAGGAATGCTGATGTTTCCAGCGAGTGATGCAAACAGTACAGTACAGAGGGCAGCATAAGCTTGCTGTACAGCAGAGTGATGATAAAATTTCAGTTTTAAAAGAATTGATTTTTCTCAGATTTAGCATAAGAAGGGAAGGTTATTTCCAGGCACTTAACTGTCAATATATTGCTTATATGAGCAACCTAGTAAAGCACAGGTTTTGATGGAGATATTGTGGCAGGATATTTTTAGTGTAGATGTCAGTCCTTATAAGATCTTCCTGTCAGAAGCATGTTAATGTTTAGAAGAGTACGTGCATTTGATAAATAACCCAGCTCGCTCCTCCGTTAAAACCTAAGCCTGAACGCAGATGGAAAAATGCCGCTCTGTATCCGCTTGTGTCTCCGGGTACGTTCGGCGCTGTGTGTCCCCGGCGGTGTCGGTGGGGGCAGTTTTTGGGGAGCTGTCGGTCCCTCGCTGTCGGTCCCTCGCTGTCGGTCCCTCGCTGTCGGTCCCTCGCTGTCCCCCCGCGCCCGCTCAGCCGCGGCCGGCCCGGGGCGCGGGGACCCCGCAGCAGCGCCCGCGCCCGCCAGGGGACGCCGCAGCACGCGGGGAGCGCCTCAGGCCGGCCCGAAACGCCTCCCGGGGAAACTCGGGAAACAAAGGGCGCCGCAGCCTCCCGGCGCTCCGGGAAAGAGTGGGGGGCTCTTTGATCCAGCCCCCAGGCTGAGGAGAGCTGTCCGGGTGACGGGAGGTCCGTGCCAGCAGGATAGCTGTTTGGATTTCCAGTCCCTTACTCTACCTCAGATTTGTTTTGTAATTCAAAACTTGGACGATGAACAGTTACCGAGATTTGGTATTGACAATATTCTGTTAGGTTGTGCTTCAAATTTCAACCCAAATATGAATCCTCTGAAATGCTGGCTGTTAAAGCAGCTCACCATAAGATAAGCTGGGGGTTGCTGTGCTGTTCTAGGATGACTCGTACTTACACATCCTGTAACGATAAATGCATACAGTACTGTATGTTTAATAATGCACCGACAGGACACCTTTGTATTATTTATTAGTTTTCTACAGTTGTCCTGTAAGTGGAAGACATTTCTTTTTATTTTGAAGTCTGAGGACTTTTTGGACCACTTGAGAGTACTTTTCTGAAGATCTCCAAAGATATGCTTTCTCTTACAGAGCAATTTGTTTTCTTCATTGACAAATAGTTACCTATCTAGGATTCATCTTGAAAAATACAGGTGGTGATTTTCTCGAGTTTGACACTTTGACGTTTTCTTCTCACGAATATATTTTCTGGGGCTGTGCAGGCTGTATTTTAAATGCAAATATACCAAGAAAGCAGAGAAAATGAAATGTTTACAAAGACACTAGTCTTTTGTCTAACACAGAGAGATGGTTAAATGAAATTGGCTTGCTGCTGTGCTGCACCTGCTCTTAACATTTTCCTTGAATCTGCACTAGTTATATAATATTTATGGTGTCTCTGCATCGTAACAGTTCTGGAGCACTTGATCCTCGCTTCAGCTGTGGTGCACCTGATCATTATGCGACCATGCAGGCACCTTATTTACATCTCCTCCAAAAGTTAGTGTTACTGTGAGAAAAAACTTAACTTCTTGGGAGCTATAGAAAGCTATAGCCTGCACTTGAAAGGTACTTATGCACATGACTAATTTGAAACACATGGATAATCCTATTAAAATCAGTGGGACTACTTAGGCATTTTAAGGTAGGCACCTGCCTAAGTACCTTGGTAATTCAGAATCTGTAAGAGCAGGAGAGACTGAGTGAATTCTAGACCTAGAAAACTAGGAGAAATGCCAAGACTTCATGAGACTTTAGGTAGCACAAGCAGTGGCACCAGTTAGAACCATTAGCTGGCTAAGAATGGAATTCAGCTGTTCTTTGGAAAAGCTGATATATCTTAGGGTTATTGAGTTTTATTGTTCGCTAATTTGTGGGTATTTCACTGCAGAACTGAAGTGGCCATGTGGCACAACAGAGCATATCTTTCAACTTTCCAGCATGCAGGACCTGTGAGGTCCACATGGTGTAAATACTGTGCATGTAGGATGAGAAGGTGGTGTGATTTTTTTGTGTAATGAAGGTGCATCCTACAGGCAAGTGAGCAGCAGAGCTGCCACATAAAGCAGTGCAGCAGCAAAATGAGCAATAAAACTATCTTTCCTGCAGGGGCCTTGACATTCCAATTACAATCAGGTAGCTTAGCTGTAAATACTTTACATGAAAAAACACTAAAAAAGGTAACACAACAAATTCTGTTGCAGGAAGCACTAAGATTCAGTGTATGATTCCAGAACCTTTCCTCACTTAGCAGTGGGAGGGGCACAACATATTTTCATGTTAACAGGAACTGATAAACAGGCTCTCAGTATTTTCTTGTCAGTGGCTCTTTGTTTGTGATAAGGAAATTGCTGGACTAGACTTCCCAGGAATTTTTGTCTCTTACAACAGCCTGTTGCTGTAGGCATCAGCAAAACCTCGCAGCAGCAGCAATTGCTGGGTAAGGACATCTGACCTAAGCCTGGAAGTCCCAGAATGTAGCTGAGGGTTCTGCATTCACCCACCGCTGCCTGGTGCCTCATTGTACTGCTGTGCTGGCTGCCAGAGCAGCCCTGGGCTGCGAGTCCCACAGGCAAATTCTCCTGGGTTCTGCTGCAAACACTTGTGCCTGTTCACATTGCTAACATCACTTCTTTTGAAGTATTGGCAGCAGATCAGCATTTGTACTGATCAAAGGCTTCCAGATTTGGTAATTCAGATGTAGGGACTTCAGTTCTTTACTGACTTGTTAATGTTATCACTGAGAGTGTATGGTACACTGGAAAGATTCGTGATTGTGTAGTTAGAGAAAAATATTCTGCTGACAGATTAAACTGTATTTCAGGGCTTCGTTGAAAAAGTTTAGTTTGTATGAACAGATAGATCACAGTACAGTGATGAGGAAAATGGCATATACTTTTCTCAACAGGATATCTAGGATAGCTTTAAAGTTTATCTGGGCTACTGATACAGAAAAATAGTATTGCATGTAGTTCTGTTGACAAAATCATGCATGTCTGGTGGGCCCAGAAGACAGGGAATCAGACACAGATGTTTACATTGATAAAGAGATTTTTGTGAAGTAACGAAACAGTTTACCATACCTGACCAGCAAAGTGATCAAAGGTGAACTCACAGGTGGCTCTGCCTGATTTCTGTGCAGCTGAGCACAGCACTGTGCACATGTACAAGTATAGGTTGTCCAGGAAAGACAAAGCCATTACTGTTGTTACTGCGGGTGGTTATTTCATTAGGCTGGTAAAAAGAAAACAGAATTAGCTTGCCATATGTACATTTATCAGTCTTCATGACAACACTACAGAAACAAAGCCTGAAAAGGCCTATTTTGGAAAAAGAAATGTGCAGGTGGATTGTATGGTGGAAAATGTGCTTAATTCTGCTACCAAATGGCATAATGTCTTTGCATGAAAATGGAGAGGTAGGACACCTTGTATCTCATCGACATATTGTTTGCTTAAGTTCCCTCAGCAAGGGCTGTAGGCTATGGATAATGAATGTATTTGGCTAGTTGTGTGTGCTGCAGGAAAAGGCAGTCTAGAGCTTCTGGAAGAAATATGGGAAATGAAAAATCTCTTGAATTCAGAATTATATAGTGCCTCACTTGTTTTAATGACTTAAGTAAATGATTATATCCTCAAAAACTCCCCTTAAAAAACCCACACTTCTGCAAACGTAAAACCAGGGAGGCACTGGATGGGGAGGAACGATGGAGAGTTTGTGAGAAGAGATCTGAGTAGCAGATTTTTCAAACAATCAAATATCTTGCACTTCAGACTTAAAATACATTTGAGTATATTGGAAGCACAACAGTATTTCTGTGAATGACCAACTCTACAGCACTGGAGAGAGCTTGCCTGTTCCACCAATATTGTTAACCTCTGGGAAAAGAAAATATCTAGAACATACGTCTGTATTTATGCACCCGTGTAACATTTTTGTATCCTTCAAAGCACTTTAAAATAATGTCGCAGTGTTAATATGGGGTAGATGAATATTTTTCTTAATTTACAGACAAATAGCCCTCGGTTCTGAAAACTTAAGAAAAGCTTGTCTAAAGCTTATGGTATTGCTGAAACAAATCTTTACTGTTTCTACTTTTAGTTAGTCTTGAATAAGAAGTCTGCGGCTATAGAAAAACAGGCCAGAAAGGAACCATTTCCTAGATAGCTTTGTATATGTGGTAGTTCTGAACTTGAAGGTGGTGTGTTGTCCTGGAGGAGAACACAGAGTCATAGAATCATTTGGGTGGGAAAAAACCTTTAGGATCATCAAGTCCAGCTGTAAACCTAACACTGCCAAGTCCACCAAATGAATACATGTAGTATTAAAGCTTAAGTTTTATTGCTGTTCTAGCAGGAATAGCCAATTCTGTCTCACTTTGTTATTTCTTTCATGGAGTTGGAATAAGAAACTACTCACCTCCAGAGATTGTTTTATTTGGTGAACATGTTTCTCTTTAAGGTTAATAGACCTAAGGCTTGGTAAAAAAAAAAAAATAGCATGTTAGGAACCTAGAGACCTTTTACTAGGATCAGATGGTCCTAATGGCATTATCCCTTGACTAGCCTTCAGAGTCAAGTGCCATAAATAGGATTGCACAAAGAAAGGTCTGATTGTTTAGGAATCTGAATTGCCCCCACCTTTTGTGAAAAGCCATCTATGAATACGGAATAAATTCTTTGTGAGTAACAGAAGTGGAAGGAATGTCTTTAGCTTGAATAACTTAATTTGTCCATGCTCCTGGATACAGCAGTAACTGGTGCACATACTACCATACAGATGTCTACTTTTTTTTTCCCCCAGAGAGCCTACATTTATGTGCCTGTATTTTGCACAAAGATTGCAAAGTATAGAGAACAGAAAACTAATGGCCATAGTTCTGATTTGTAATAGCAATTAAAATATTTGTTTTGTTGTAACAGTATGTTATGTATCCTTAATATTTTTCTGCAGTCTTTCTCTTCTGCTTCTTACAAAGAAACCCCTAAAGCATTTCACAACTATGAATTTATTTCAAATTTGAATAATGAAAATTAAGATTTCATTTACTTCTGAACAACTTGATTACTCAAGTCTTGAGTAATGTCTTCTCAGAAATCTTTACTAATATGTAGCTTTCCTCTTTATTGGTAGCTGTGTCTCAGTCCCAGTTTAAACACAATGTTTTGCTTTTCATGAGATTTTATTTTTCAAAATTCAATTTGAATTACAAAATGTTGTTTCTCTAACTTTGTTAGAATGGACAGAATTAAATAGCATTGAATTTATTTTTTTTGTAACTTCACTGAAGAGAAGTTAAGAGAATGTGCACAGAAGCACTTATGTGTACTTCTTTGTCCGCGTCCCCCCTTCCCCTTTCCCCCCTTGTCTGGCATGTTATAATAATTCAGTGGTGTAATCCCAACTTCAGGTACTGCACAGTCCACTTCAGGAGGACAAGTAGAATACAGAGCTCTGTCTGGAATTTGCTACATGGCATGGTATCATTTCGTTGGCCTTATCTGGACTAGTGAATTCATTCTTGCCTGTCAGCAAATGGTGATTGCTGGGGCAGTGGTTACTTGTTATTTCAACAGGTGAGTGCAGAATTGCCCCTTGATAGTTTGGGGGATTTTCCAGAATTTATTTTCAATCTTTTTCTAGGAAAAATAGTCTCAATTGTACCACAATTTATGTCAATATCTGGAATCCAATTTACTATAAAATAATGTTGCTTGTTGCAAGATCTTGGGTAAGAATTTACAATGTGCGTGATATTAATGTGGCTCACCCCTATTGCTGGAGATGCTGGGCCACACTAAGCTTTGATACAAGCTGTTAGAGCTCTGTTGACTCTGGGGGAATTTTACCATTCAGAAGGCGTAGGCTGCATTTGACCCTTTTCCAGGAGACTGCGTTAGCTCCAAATGAGAAACAATATCTTGTTCCTTGGTAATTTCATGTATTCGTGGGCAGTTTGACCTCTTTGAAGGTGTTCATCCCTGCTCTGGGTTTCCATGTGTTCTGCCTGCATAACTGCCTGGTCTAATACTTTTTTTTTTTTCATTCTGTGCAGATATTTTCAGTTAACTATAAATGCTTTAAGACTGTTAAATATTTAGACATGTGCAAACAAACTTCTTTGAATTTTATATGCCCAGAAATGTAACTGTGGAGGAAATGAGGAAAAGTAAAATGAAATTAAATTTGGTTTATAGACTCTTCGCAGGGGAAGATTTAAATCTCACAACATGTTTTTGCGTTTTTTGACAATGAAGATAATGAAGCATTTTCCTGATAACATTTTTCCTCATAAGTATTTTGTCAGCTCTCTCATCCTCAGTCCTCTGTTCTTCTATGCCCAGTGATGACATTTTCTGATCTGTGAAAAACTCAGGCATTTTAAGGCATTTCTTCATTTTGTATTAGAGGAATATTGTGATAACCTCAATTTGTCGAAAAATTAACACTTGAGGAAGGTGATGTGAGATTGAGGTGAGGAGTCTGGCCAGAGAGAGCCTGGGGCCCTCAGAGCACTGGTGGCAGCTGCCCACGGTCATATGGCTTGGGCAGCTGGGAAGGATGTCTTCGGATCCTCCCAAACTTAGGAAGCAGGTTTCTGTCGATGGTCTCCAGAAGGTATCCTTGGGTGTTTCAGTCACTGTTCAAGAGGCTGTTGCTGGAAGGTCTCCAAATGGTGTGTTCCCCACTGCCCAGCAGAGACAGCAGCGCAGCTCTGCTTGCAGGACTGGCTCCATAAGGGTTTCCTGCAGCAGCCGACCGAGCTGTGCTGCTCCAGCCAAAGCAGCAAGGCTGGAAGATCTAGGAATAGCCAATGCCCACTCCTGCTTTAAGCAATGTTTTGTCATCCCATCCAAAAAGCCAGGGCGGGGTAAGGTTTAACACGTGTATCAGGAGCCTGTCCCTGACAGGGTTCTTTACACAACCAACAGCTGCGCCACTGAACTGGTGCTTAGGTAAGAGCAATTAAAACCTAACATGTCGCTTTTTTAAAGGTTAAAATCTTTTTGAAAGAGTGACATAGTCTCACCCTTCTATTTTACGTGCCGTAATAGGACCTGAAAGGGGAGGAGCTCTCATATCTGATGTCATCTCCTTTTTTCCTGCTGGAGCTCTGGAACTCACATGGCTGTGCTGCTGTGGATAGTGAGCTGCTCTTCTCTTGTAAGCACCTTGATGTACCTCAGCTTTAGCAGCTGCGTGCTGAGGCACTAGAGGTTCATTTAAATTGGCTTGAGAAAGCACAGGAAAGTAAAGTAGTTCTGCTGAGTTCCTGGGAAGCAAAGTAATTTTGCTGAGTTCCTGGGCTGTGTGCTGCAGTGCACTTTGGTGCAATACACCACATAAATCCCCAAGGCAAAGGCACTGTCCATATCTTGTTCATGCACAGCAGGGAAGCACCTGTAGAAACTGCTGTGATGACATTTACTGCTCTGTTAGGGGCTTCCGCTTTCCAGCTATTTTTTACTGCTGCAGGAACTGGCTGCCAAGTACAGAAGGTTCCTGCTCCCAATTGTATTGGTACCATTTTGTACAACTACCATCAAGCTCTCCTCTTGCTTGCCAGGTGACCTGTACTGTGTTGAGAGAGTTGTGTTTGCAAGGGGAAATGCAACTTTTCTGTGGTGGTAATCCCTTGTCCTGGCCTTTAGGCTGTCAGCACAGATCCACAGAGATGCAGAGCAGTGCGGGAATGGTGAGAGGGTGGTTAGCTGCAGGAGCAGTCACACCAGCAAGGGCAAGGGTTATCTCAAGCTGTTCCAGCAATTCTGAGCTTGTCTGCTGTATGTTTTTAATGTATTCCCTGGGGCAGCATCATAAGGCATGTCACAAGAGTTTGTTTATGGGATCTTACAGACAGGCTTTCTTGGCCTGTAAGTGCTCCAAGGAAATGGCACAGCCTTTCCATGTAGAAATCTCCTTCCACAGCACACTTAGCAATGCACTGCATGGACAATAACCACAGCTGAGTTGCAAATGGGGTGGCCAGGGGGTCATTTTACCTGGATTAGCGTTACAGGTTACGTATATTTAGCCTGTAATACCACGACTGAAAATGGATTTTGCTTTCTTTTATTTTAGATGAAACATGAATATACAAAAGATTTTATTAATTTAATAAAAATAATTTTTTTTGCTTAATGATTACATTTTACAGCTTATGAAAAGGGCTCAGTCTTTCAAAAAACCTTCTTTGTTACAATTGCTGTTTACAATTGTAGAGGTTTATTCTCACTTTGATGTGCTTAGGTGTTATGTATGTATTTACCTTTGCAGGGAGATGAGCCTTTCCCCCTCTCTGGCAGTAAAGGAAGGTGATATGGTAACTTGATCCATGTCACAGGCATCACTATCCTGTCCATGTCTGAGCTTCTTTAGTAACTCCAGTGCACATATGTCAGTGCATGGGCTTGAAATTAAGGATTGGGGTTATCTACCTGACTAAGGTGTTCAGTACCACAACTTCCAAGAGAAGTGAAATACATCTCTCCCAGTATGTCAAAAATGAAGGTTTATGGATGTGCGCCAAAGTCACTGAGAGATGAACTGGAACGCACTTTTAAAGGCTTCCTCTTCAAATATATCTGCAATATTTATGGACATCCTTTGCCCTACTTACATACTTGACCTAAAAGAGCCACCAGCATCTATGTAGTCAGACCTGTCCCATGTGGCTTTGAGATCAGGTAAAAGGGAGGTTGGAAGTACAGTCTGTGTGGTCTCTGTTAGTCTCATAATGTCTGTTTTATTACAAATCCTGTTATTTATCATGTTTGTTTAAAAATTGAGATTCATATTTACTTGAGGAATAGAAGATTCATTCCTTAACACTTCTAAAGTATTTTATACTAAAGTTATTTCTAGATAGTCTTTGAAATTGGTGAGGCATGAGTGAAGAAAACTGTAAGCATAGCTCTTAAGAGGGCAGGATTTTAAAGAAATGAAGAAATACACTTTTCCCCCATTCAAGAGTCTATGTCTGTTGGGTATGTCAAGATTACATTTTTTTTTCTTCTCACAAAAAATGTTTTTAAAATAAAATCCAAGATGCATGTGTGGTCATTTGAATCGAGGAACTTAGTGTTAAAAAAGATATTGAGTGTCACAGAGCTCACAAGTAAATGAGGGCAATTGACAGTACTGAAGAAATAAAATTATTAAAAGATAAAGTGGTATTGAGTACAGATCCACAGGATTTTGGAATAGTAGTGTTTTATGTAAATCAAACAATCTCATGATAACATTAAATAGAAATATCAAAGAGGAAAGAGCTGTGGCTCTACTCAATCTTATAACCAACTAGGCAGATTCCCATTTTTCCCTGATACCTTGTGCACGTGCAGTGGAGTTCACATGCACAGAATCCACTGCATAATGATTGTATGCTTGTGCTAAATTCACATCAGGATTGCAGCCATATAATGTACAAAGGTGGGTGAAACTTCAGCCTTGAGAGTGATGGGAGTAGGTGGATGATTGAGCCAATCTTGAGCTTGTTTACAGTGACAACCATTACCCGTTGCTGTGTTTAGCCTCTTTCCCGTGTTTCCTACTCTGAACCAGAATTACAAGGAAAATCTGTTCTTTTTCTAATCTGTTTGGAGGCAAAGCAAAATCCTTGTCAGACTCTGTTCCTGTGGTAATTCCTTTGCTAGGAAAAGAAGGTGTGGAAAAACATCCAAATGTGTAAAAAATTATCTAAACTAAGCTTCAAATTTTGACATTACTGCTCATTATTTAGTCATGTTAAAAATATCAAAACCCTTCTTCATTTTTCTCTTCAGTAACAAGTACATTATTAACACAGGAATAAACTTTCTTCTTTCTGTGTTTCTTATCACTAGTTAACATTTAACTTGCAGAAACTTAATAATTTATTTTCTGAGATCAAACTGACACTATCATATGTAAGGTAGTGTATGGGAGAGAATAAAACAATGGCTCAATATGAATAGAATAATTCATTCACATTGTGATGCATGTGTTTCTAACACAGAAACCTGATGACTTTAAAAAAAACCCCAAACTGCCTTATTCAGTATAAAATTCCACTGTCCCCAGAGCTGTTCTCCTGGTTTTAAGACAAAAATAATAAATGTAGCAACTGCTTTGCTGGAATTTCCTATTTCAAATAATGTGGTATATTCACATATTTAAATACAACTTCTCCACTGCAAAGTTTTTGTGTTTTGGATGAGCTGCAGTGATACCTTCAGGGTTCTTGCAGAACTGTAATCCCTCTCTTGAACAGTGTGTGTACAATTTAAATCCTTGCTGAAGTGAGGCTTTAATAAAAATATATTTTTAGAGCTTCTTAGCCCAAACCAGTCACTCTCTTATTGGTGCCTCTTTATTTTTTAATTTCTTGTGAAAACTACTGATTTTTCAAGATAACAGAGGTCTTGAAGAAATCACTTCTGCAAACAGGGCTTCTTATTTGTGATATTACATCTGATCTTTACTTAGCTACTTAGTCAAACAGCTGCTGGTTCTGTTGCCAAACTAAATTTTTCAGGGTTGGGCCAGTTGCTTAAGAGTTACTTTATAGAAGGTCTAATTATGACTGTTGATCAGTATAGGGTTTTTTAATCCTATGAAACATTTTTAAAGGTACTTAGAGTGTTAATTTAGTTGATTTTTTTTTTACAGCATTTGACAAGCAATGAGGGAGTGTCTTTAAGTTGATTTCCTTAGGTTTATATAAATTCTTGAGAGCTGTGTCATGCTACTATCTGTAAATGACTGACATTAAACTGACCTTTATAAAGGAAGCAAAAAAATAAAGCTTGTATTTAGGCCATTTTTTTTGTCTTTGCTTTTTATTTGGGCAGAGACATTATTTCTCCAAAACAATACAGGTAAGTGTGCACTAGAACTACAAGTTTTTTAGTTCATATTATAATTCTAAACATATAGTAAGATATTCCTTTTTTGCTGTATTCCATTTTAAAAGAAAGTCTGTTCTGTGAAAAAAAAATTATTAATCATTTTAACAAAATTTAAAACCAAATTTGGCCAAATTACAACTATAAAAGTAGCTAGTAGCTCTCAGTTTTACATGTGAGAACTTGCTATTTTATTTTCTGGTTTTAATTTTACCACTAAAGAAGAAATAGTGGATTCATTCCCTCAGACTAAAATCTTGCAGAACCAAGAGTGAAATAAAAGATTGCAGAGAATAAAAGAAGTGACAGGAACTGGAGAGATGTGTTCAAGGAGTATTCTCAGATATTGTTCACTTCTCCTATTTTCCATCGTAGTTTTTTTCCTAGGTATTTTTCCATTCCAGAAAACAGTAATTGCTTAAGAATTAAACGAATCCAGGAGTTATAAATTTGGCTGCTTTTCTTGGGACTAAGGAACATTGAGATGAAGGCAGTAGAAAAACTGGAGTGTAGTTCAAGTAGGAAAGGAGATAACAATTTAATTCTTAAAATTTCCAAATACTGAAAAGACACAATGCTTATCTTCCTAAATAAGTTTCTAAACCATTTTTAAATTGTTTGGTTTTCTTTCTAGAAATAAAAATAACCCACCGCCTCACCCAGTCCTGTCTTCCATATCAGTTCTTTTTTGCTACCACCTAGGAACTGCTGTAAAAGGCTCATTTCTAATCACAATACTGAGAATACCAAGGATTGTTCTCTTGTACCTTTACAATATCCTAAACCAAAAGGTAGGTACATACTTCTGTAACACTATGAAAACAGTAATTTAAAGATGAGATCATGGGGCAAAAAAGTGAAAAATATATTTCTTGCTTAAAAATAGATGATATTACATGGATTCTATATTTTATCATGTTTTCTTCATTAGGAAAGCTTTTTTTCTCTCAACTCAGGTATCAATGCCTCCTTTTTATTCTCAACTCAGATATTTTTAAAAGCAGAAAATACCAATATTAAACCCATCTTTATTTAGTGTTTATATATAAAGGTTTTTATGAAGGATAAAGAGAAAAATTGGCAGACTGCTCTATTAAAAATTTTTGCATCATAAATATTTAAGAAGACAAAATAAGAATACGATTGTTAGATTTAAGATCTGTTATAGAAAATGCTTCATCTGCCTTGTAATATGATTTTATAGAAAGAATATGTGAAATAAGAACCATTCCTTAGAGTTGTGTAGTATCCAAAACTCATCTTTTAAGATGCATAAAACATAGACCTGGGCTGTTTTGAATGTTTTTTGCCTCCTTTTTGCCTTTCATGCATGTCCACATCTATTCTCTTCTGCTGGAAACACACCACTGTAGGTAATTCTGCCATTTTTGCAAGGAGGGAGATCTGTTGTGAATGCATAGGTCTGATTTTAGGATAAGATTTAAGAAAAGGTTTTAAATGTAGGTCTTTTCCTCTAGGGTCTACCTTGGCCTTGAAGCATGTTATGTATAGTTACGACGGGGTATTTACATTGATCATACCTATGAGGCATGTGTTTGGTATAGGTTAGGAATGCTTAAATAAAAACCCCTTGTAATAAAACTTTTGAAAGTTGTGGTCTGGGTTTATGTTGCTTTCATATGAAAATTTCGGTTATAAAACCTGGTGAGTTCTGTTAACTACGGACATTGTATAAAGACAGTTGGTGGGACAACTTAGAATATTTTCTGCCTTTAGAGAAAGCAGGATAAGTGGACTTGCTTGTTACATGGTTTTTTAATCTGAATAACTATAGATTTAATTAGCAAAGAAAGATTATTTGTATCTGCAGCACTGTGCTACAGGTTCCTTTTTGGTCCAGTTCCCAAGCATTCAATGACATGACCCATAGCT
Source organism: Edolisoma coerulescens (assembly GCA_013397115.1). NCBI lineage: Eukaryota > Metazoa > Chordata > Aves > Passeriformes > Campephagidae > Edolisoma > Edolisoma coerulescens. Next base: position 1,598,185 of record VWZW01007169.1, read on the forward strand.
GTAACTGCTGCTAAAGAGGCTAGAAAGTGCTCTGGCCAGCTCATGTCCTCAGTGCTTGGAAGGATCCCCCCAAGAGTAACCTTGCTCCTTTGCATGGCAGAAGGGACAGGCTATGGCCCCTTTCACTGAGGGCCAGAGTAGTGATACTAAAGGATGGAGAAGTGACGCTGCATTCTTGTAGAGCTCACCCAGACTTCCCCACCCTTGCAAAAAATGTTGCTGTTCTCTATGAACAGAGAAAAAGTCAAGGGTCTGCAAGCTTGAAGGTAAATTTAAAGACATTTTCTACACAGCAGTCTCCAAGCAGAATCAGAGAGGAGATTGTACTGGAAATCCCTTACTCTAAGCTTTTTACAAACAGTGCTTACTGAGATAATACAGTTTTAGTAAAATCATCTCTCCAGCAATACATAGCAAAGGTAAAGTATTCTCTGTCAAGAGTTTGCATGTACAGTTGCCATTTTGAAGGAGTTATTCCTGGAATATTTTCATGAACCTTTCTGGAAAAAGTTTGGAGGTTTGTGGTTTCTGCTTGAACAATGGTAGTTGTTGGGACCTGAGTTTTCTATAGTGACTGAAGATCTCTGCTTTCCAAAACAAGATAAAAACATTCTGACCTCTGGAAAAATAAGATTAAAAAGACCAAGTATCCCTGAACTGAATTTCCTTTTGTTGAGAAAAACTTAAATTTGCCACTTAAATTTGCAAGGCTACCATGGATACCAACATGTCTTTTTCTTGTCTTGCATCCTCTCTGTGGTGAACTGTTCTGAGCTCATGATGTGATGGGGGTGTGGGGACATGGAACAGACATTAAGGTTTACTGCTCAGTTTTTATTATTAAATTAATAGCTCAATGGTCTATGAATAACCTGTTCTAATATGAGATTTTTCTTCCTGTCTGAAAAACGAATGTATGCTCTTAATCAAAACACATGTATGTTCATATAAGCCCTTCTACCCATTCTTTTATTTTTGTTCATTAGGGTACCGGTCATTTCAGAACTGTGGAAGGTTTTTGATAATCAAGTCAAAAATCTGTCCCTGTACTCCCTGGTCACTGTGCAGTGCTATAAGGATTACTGACTTGCCTGCCTGTTTTGCTCCCCAGGCAGTTGTTATCTCACAAAGCTGCTCACAGCACTTATTTTCTTTTCCCAGAGAAGAATCTTCCATCCACAGGAAGAAAAAAAAATGCACAGCTCTTCAGTCATTAATATTGAATATTGTCTGAATTAAAAACAATTCCGAAAATCCTAATGGAAATATCTGCTGCCTAAGTGAAAATTTTATGGGAAGAATCAGTCCCCTGTAAAGCAAGTTTGTTTCTAGAATGGTGGTTCTGTTTGAGGCTAATTATGTGTCCAGTAACCAATAATTTCATTTTATTGCAGAAGAATGCGAAGTGCTCATTCAGCTGCTGTTTCTGCTGGGTTTGCTGCCAGGAAAGTTGCTTAAGATGCTTTAACCAGGTATGCTCTGTCTGTCATCTTTGTCCCTCAGCCTAGTCTGGATACTGCATGTGGGTGCCTGCCCCTTAGCATGGCTAAAAAGCCACAGCGAGACCGTGCAGGCCAAAGTTTCCTGCTGGCCACCTAAACTAAACAAACAAAAGAACCTCCAAGTGTAGGGGAAACTTGTTGCAAGGTAACAGGGAATTGACAAATGTGCAAGGTGCTAGATTTTAGAAAACTTGTTAATACAGCTTGAGATAGCCAGCCCTTTCAGAGGGTTACTTGCTATTTGTGTAGGTAAGAAGACTGAATATTTTGTTGAGTTGTGCTGGACAGACTCCTGAAACACAGAAAGTCCAGATAGGAGGAAGCAATGAAGAATTAGGAAACATACGTAATGTTTCATGTGACATTAAACTAGTTACAGTGTTTTCCACCTGAAAGTCTTGAATAAAGGAACTTGAATTCCTGGCTGATAGCCATTATCAGTAGATCTGGGAATATGATCCATGATGTTAGCAGTCTTGTTTAAAAGGTGTTTTTATTGGAAATGGATGATTTCTGACATACAGCAGTTTTACAGATAGTTGACACCTCTTTTTTCCTTCCCGGTTCTTTTCTTCAATTGTAAATAGTTAATTTTTGTCTTTGTCATTGCCTTGTTTTTATCTCTGAGGACTGTGATATTCTTAATGTAAAAGGGAGTCATATTTTTACATTGATTCCTCTCTCTCTGATGGCTGAGTTCTTTGTTCTCATTGCTGAGGGTAGTAGTGAAGTAAACAAGACAATTCTGATAAAGGGTCTGAGTTCTCCTCTTAAGTAGATGCATAAATTAGGTTTAATCTTGGACAGTTATGAAGAGAAAGTTTTTCATTTAGTTCACCCTAGATTAAAACTTGTGCAGTGAAATCTCTGAATTTTCCAGGCTTATATTTTCTAGGTAGGTCTTATGGTCAGTGTCTTGGTGAGGAATATCAGAGTTCATTTTGACTCCAGGCTTTCCATTTGTAGTCACCCTTTCCCCTTGGCTTGGCTTCCTGCCTTTCAAAGAGATATCCAGCATTCTAGTGTTTACTTTCTCCAGCTGTTGTATGCTATGTGTTTGTTAAAAGAATTAATTACTGTAGTGTTCTTCCTTTTGTTTCAGAAGGCTGTATTGTAGCTCTTGTTCCCTTAAAAGATTTCCTGTTTCCTAATCTATTGTTGGCAAGTTTCTGTTTTTATATGAGTTGTTGTTTTTAACCTAATGATCATAGTACAGTGTTTGCTTTTGTTTTGTTTTTTGAATATCTTTTTAGCGAAGGTGATGGTAGTCCCTGTGTTCCAAGTCCAGGGCAATTTGGGCAACAGTTAGAGAAGAAAAAAAGCAGGAACAGGCCACAAGATTTTAATAGAACTTTTATCTGTATGAACGTGTAACATTGGTCTTGGGTTATTGCATCTCATAGAGTAATTCATGGATCTAATTATTTATTTCCTTTTTTCCCCCCTATAACTAATCTGTTCAAGTCTATTTCTCAAAAAAAAGTATTTTGACTACAACTGAAAATCTTAGTCTTTGATTCTGTAAAATCTGTGGCCAAATGTTAAAGAGAAAAAAAAAAAAAGAAGGGAAAACTCTGCAGTTTTAAGCAGCTTTGACATATTGCTTGATTAACAGAAATAGCGAACTCTTAAGAGCTCCTACTGAGATTGGTGAAACCTGCTGGGAACAACCTAGAAATTTCCCATAGATGTTGAACATGGACTTGAGAGTAGGACTTGGGAGGGAGGGGTTAAAAAATTGCTTGTACCTGTGTTTCTAACATTTTCAAAGTATTCTTTAAGTTTAGATTTTTAATTTTTGTACCTAAAATGTGGAGCAGCCGTTGTAAAAGTTGGTCCAAAGATCATTGTGTACATTAGTATTCCTTACTATTTACAATTCCTTTGCTTTTTATTTTAGTATTACTTTCACTATAGTGAAAAGCATATAATTACCTGAAACTCTAAAAAAAAAAGATCCAATCACTTCTGCACTATTTTCTTCAACCTGTTGTTATGCTCCTTAGATAATTTAAATTCCTTCTGTTCCTTTGTTCACAAGTTTAATCAGGATTAAACAGAGTACTTTGTTTTCCCTCTGAGAACTTGCAGATGAGAAACAGGTGCTGGAAGAAGTAACCCTGGTGATTAAATGCAAGCTTCTTTCTTCCCATGCAGAATCAACCAAATGCTCTATTATGTTGTCAAAGAGTACTTTTTGGGCTGGAGTACCATCCTGCTTGTGGGATTTAATACTGACTTTAATAGTTGCATGCATCCCTGAAGTGACTCATTCTCTGCAAGCTGAGTAAGTTTTGTTGAGCTCTCCTTGAAGTTAACTGGAACAGGCCAAGGAGTTACCCTGTCATCTTCCCATCATGACACAGTGCTGTGCTAGATGCTGGCAATTGTCATATTTGCAGGGGTGGTTGTTGGAGGAGAGGTAATGTAAGCCCAGTGTCCTGTGCAGATTGCAATACGGACAATTGAATTCAGCCTTCCTAAATTTCTCTTGGATTTGCAACTGGATCCTGTGCTAAACTGTGGTGTAGTGTTGCTATGTGCTGTTAAACAGTTCACTCCTTAAGCTGTTCCACTTCAGTCATGGGCAAAGTGATTCATGTGTGTGTATAATCCATTAGTAACAATTGTAAAGCACTCTGGGTCCTGTGGCTGAAAAGTGCTTTCTGAATATAAAGTCATTATCCTTACTTGACAGTTCTGTTTGCCAACACTTGTCAGAATTACCACAGATTTTTCATCTGGCTCTGATGGTTTCAGTATGTTCCAGATAAACATATCCAATTATCTCAAGTAAAATCTAGGAGATTGAAATTTTTCTTCTGGAAGAAGAGTATACTGTTTTTTAATGTGGTTTGGGAATTACAAGGTCTCTGTCTCTCCTGCTTTCTTAAGTTGTAGTGGCAGTCTTAACTTTAGAAACATCAAAGTGCTCACATGTTCTCCCTTTACAGCCTTGTTGCAGTGGCTTTTTTTAAAAACAATACAACTGGAGAGTTTTGCTTTTCTGTGTCTGCTTTGGGTCCATCTGTAGCCAGTTGGCAAAGTGACCCCTCCAAAGTGCAATGCCTGGATTTCTAAAGGGGTTGCTGAGCAGGGTGTGGTTTCTCTGTGTTCATCGGCATGTTTGCTGCAATGTAGCCTTCTGGGCTGTCAATGAATGTCAGTGAATTCAGCAGTGTGTGAGCCTCATTTCCTAGGACAGAGACCCTTCCCTGAGACTGAAAGCCAGCAGCTGTCTAGTGTAATAAACCAGAAGCAAGTCTGGCTAAGGGCTGTATATCCATGGCAGTTGGTTGTCTCTTAAACTGTGGATGGAAGCCTATCAGGAGGTTTCAGTTAAATGCCTTGTGGAGAATTCACCTAGATAAAACCAAAATTCATGCATGCTATTGTAAAGCACAGTTCTCCGCTGCATGCCAAACACATTGTGCCTCACCACATCAAATACTTCTTTTTCCTACTAAAAACAATGCTGCATTTTAATTTTACTAGCAAAATTGCTTCTAGATATAGAGCTAATTTTTCAATCCTCTTGAAAATAGAAGGATAAAATGTTCATATTCAGTGAAATTGTATTTTAAATATGTTTATTTTCCTCCTACAGGCTTTATGCATGTAATAATAATAAGTAAAAGTCCTCAGGTCTTTACTTGTTCTGTAGGGTGAACCATGTAGGGAATAGAGTTGAACAAAGCTGACTAATTCTTACTTGGATACCTTTCTCTTCTTCCCTGTCCCTATAAGAAGAAACAAAAGGCGAAAAAGAGAGAGAGAGAGAATAAAAGGCAATTAAGCAAGTGACTGGTAATTCAGTGCTTTTAAGAAGAGAAATGTATGAACAGCTCTCTGGAAATCTTCAGTTTGATTTATTTCAGAAATCCCAAACAAGAACAATTTCTCACTAAGTGCAGAAGCCACTGAAAGCAACCTCCAGTAATCATGTGCAATGGGCACATGAAACAGGATCCTTTTGATCCAGCCCTGTCATTGAAATGGAGCCGACATGCAGCAGGAAAGGACACCCAACTACCCTCTGAGGAGAAAGTTGTGTTGGTCCTACCCACTGGGTAACAGCCATGGAGGGAGTAGGAAGCAGAGAGTAGGAAACAAGGAAAGTTGGAAATTTTCTCTAGTAAGTCCAGACTGCAAATATAAGGTGGAATGGAAATAAATGAAAGTTGTGCTTTTTGGACGGCTTGGGAAAATTCAGGAGGTTATTGAAGGTTCCTTACAGATGGTGATTAGCCTAGGAACAAAAAATAACCATTTCTGTGTTAGCTGTGTGCTTATTGATTAGAAGGAGGAGGAGAATATTCTCCATGTGTTTGTCAGCCACAGGACAATAGCCTTTATTTAACAAGGCTGCAAGAAGCACAGAGTCAGTCCTGGAAGGTATGAGATGAGACACTTGCACTGGAAAGAGGGGGATAAATGCCATTGTACAAGTTGCTGGTTATGTGCTCAGTCTTATCTCACTGGGGGGACTGGAATATCCTGTGACAAATGAAGGGTAAGAGCAAGCCCATTAGCCATCTATGAGACAGCAGGGAGGGATAAAAGCCAGACAAGATCAGCAGAAAAATGAGTAGATGTAAATTGTTCATGAATAAATGTTGTCTGGAAGTTGGAAGAAGGTTCCTAAGGACCGGAGGGACAACTGTCTGGAATAGCTCCAAATTTAAGGCCTGGGAGAGGGGAAGTCCTAAGTGATTTAAAGAGGGAGTTTTCCACTTAAGAGAAGATTTGTATAATGTGCTAGTCTGAAATAGGCAGGGACCGGAGTGGCTGAAAGTCCCTTCCAGTCTTGTATGTCCTCATCTCTTCAGTGGGGCCTCACAAGGCCTGCCTTGCTCTCATTTCCCGCCACTGTCTGATAGTCATGATACAACTTTCTCACCAGACCACTAACTGCTGCACAGCAGCCACAGTCATTGCCTCTTGCTACCACTGGATTTTGGTTTCTGAGGGGCTTCCACTGGCAGCAGTGACACTTGCAGGCTAAGACACTTAAAGGTCCAGCCTGAGCTGCACCGCACTGCACTGGGGGTAGCTAACCAGGGCAGCCCCCAAGAGAGTTGGCAGCAACAAGATCAGATCAGGCTGAAAACACCAGCAGAGCAGGAAAAGCTGAACTGGGATGAGAGACCAGCATGTCTCCTTCTTCTTTTTAAAGAAGATTCTGTTGCTATGGCAATTCTCTCTTCCCCAAGCTCATTTTATGAAAGCGAGCCCTAGAATGGAGGGCTGAATTCAGCTGTTACACAAAGTAGCAATTATTCTCAACAATTGGGGAACTTACAGCCTGGATCTGAGCCACAGCGCCTTTCTCATGAAATTACCAGGTCACTTTTTCCAAGACCTTTGACATTCTGTGTTGTGAGGCACAGAAGGATATATTCTTTAAATAGTTTTTTTTTGCATACTGTGGTATTTGGAAATATGTAAACATTCCCATTCTCTATTTATTCATCCTGACACTGAGAAATCAGTGTCTAGTTCCCAGGCCGCAAGCCAGAAGAGGCTTGTGTTCTTCAGAGAGGTGGCGATACGAGATCAACTTGCTGGTGCAAGGATAAAGGCTGTTGTTCCTGACCCACTGTCTCCCGTGATTTCTGACCCAGCCCTATGCTATCAATGCAATCCTTACTTGCTTGTCACCAGAGCAGAGACTACCATTGTAAAAGATCAATTCATTAAGCAAAGATAAAAATATAAGAGCTATAATATCTACAAAAGGAGCAGACTGAATCTCCTTCTAGGTCTAGTATCCCATCTTCAGCAGTGACTGTGAGTAAATGCTAAGGTAGAGCAAAAGGATATTTCCCTGTCTCTGTGCTGTTTCTGAATCTGTTTTCAGCCCAGGGACTTCTTCAGCTGTGTGTTTTCTGTGTGTTTAATAACTCTCAGCTGAGTCCTTTTCCCTGAAATTCCCTGTCTCTGTTGAGTTCATGTGAACTTTTAGCAGCTAAAGCATCCTTTGTCCAGCAGTTCACAGTTTACAGATTTATAGTGAGAAGAAATACCATCTGCTTTCAAACTTGGCTCCTACTTCTTCATGCTGTCCTGCCCCTGCCTGGTCTTTGTTCTGGAAGGAACAGTGAGCCATCTAACCCTACACAGGCTCTCTGCATTTCTCATGAGTTGGTAGCCCTCTTGCTGCATCCTCCTTCAGTCATCTCTTTTCCAGACAGAAGAGCCTGGCGTTCCCCAGACAGAAGACATTCCATACCTTTTGGATCATTCATGCTGCCTTTCTCTCAAACATTTTCAAGTCCACTAAAGCTTTTGTGCATGGAAAAAGAATGTATTCTGTAGAAAAACATATTTAAATAACCTGTGTCTAAATGTTAGCAGGTTCTTAACTGGCCACGGTCTACCATCTTAGCCTTCACAACTATCTTTAATTTGAAAGGCTTTGGATTATTGCACATATCCTGCAATTTCAAACTTAATGGGATATCTAAGTTCTTTAGTCCAAAGTCAAAATGATTTGCAAATATAGGTAACAGCTTGTGTGTGTGTGTTAGGTGTTCCTTGATGAGTAAGGATGAGAAATGACTTTTCTGTGCAATGCTGAGTTTCATGGAAACATGCATTAGCTTAAATGTTTGATGTGTTTCGTCAGTGAGAACGTGTAGATTTCTGTGTGGCAGGATGGGATCAGGGCATGGGGTCTGTATGAGAAACTTGAGAATTGTGAGGCAAGTGCATGGAAAAAGATTCCAGGCTGAACAAGAATCCTCCAAATATTTTTTTTTTCTCAGAAATGTATGTTTTGCTAAAAGTTAGAGATCACTTGGCTAAGTCTTCCAGTTCTGATGGTAACATTCCTGCTTCACATATGTCTGACTAGTTTTGTAGCCTTCAGCAGTTCATTCATTTCTGTCTCTCTCTTATTCCTTCTATAATGTTAGATTATTACTTGGCTTCCTTTGTTTCTTGAGTATTATCATTAGGTAAAGCTTACGTGATTTGTTTAAGTTATAACTGCTATAAATGCCATTTTTTATCAGCTGATTTGTAACACAACAAATCTCTGTGCAGGTAGTGTACTGTCTCCAGCGTTATTTTCAGTCTTTCCAAGATAACCATTCTAGTTAATAAATATCAGAAATTCTTTTCATTGCACATTCTTTGAATACCTAAGTGGCTACTTCAAGAGTGCAAACAAATGGGTATTTATTTTAAGTTTGGAAACAATGTTTGTACAAGTGCACGTGCATTTTCAACATTCTTTTTAATTTTTAAAGCAGATTTTTTGCAATTTATGATGAATACAGAATCTGTTTAATTTATTGGCAAAATTTATAGTGACCTCACCAGGTCAGGATCTACTCTTTAAATTTAGTTCTTAAGGGATAAAAACAAACTTAGAAAACACTTTTCCACTTTGGGTCTCTGTTCCCTGTCTGTTTAATGGGAATGATGAAACAGACTTAACTCACAGCATGTTAGAAAGAGAAATCTGTCCGTGTCTGAAATACAGTGACAGCTACAGATGGAAGACTGAGGGAGCGTGATGTGAGGCCATCTACCCTCTGCCTGTGTCCTGGGCCAGCAGGGCTGGCACTGGCAGCTCTCCTGCTGCTCCATCCTGGGATGTTCCGGTGTGACGGCATCCTGCCGGAAGGGAACAGCGTCAGGATCAATGAAAGTTAGCACAGAAAGCATTTTTTCCTGTTTACAAATGAAGTGAACTTGCTTGTTTAAACATGTTTTTGTGCAGATACTCTTTGAGTTTTTGTAGAGTTCATTGGAGTTTCTGATTTTTCATAGAGTAGGCAATAAATCTATGGTCTTTATACTTTTTCCATCTATGGATGTATTTGCTAATATGTAAGTACAATATTTACAGAATGTCACTGTTTTTTTCTTTACTGTCAGAGGAAAAATAACTATTTTTCATATAAATAATATCCACAGTAAAGAAACAAAAAGTCTTTGGCTGCATTTAATCAATCTTCTTTCTTTCTTTCTTTCTTGACAATGTCATTCTAGCTTTGCTGCACTCTACAGTATGCTACTGTGTTTGTTGTATGCTTTACTGTTTTTGGAGGATTGATGGCATTTAACTACCACCGGGCGTATGCTACAGAAGTTGCTCAGGGGTAAAACTGGACTCTACAGAAATAAATTTTCTTTGCTTCAGATATCTTAAATAATTTTATATTTTGAATTGTAAGAAGGAAAAAACAGATTTTCGAACAGGAAGTGCCTTCAGCAGGCCAGTATAATTCAGTTTCAGCAAACCCCTTATGGGCTGTTTTTTTTTACTTCCAGGTTAAGCAGAAAGCAATGTAAGCACCACGTACATGTTTGGGTTTATAAATTCCTTCAGAACAGTAATCCCTTGCACACTGTAGTTCTTACTGACCATACCAGATGTGACTAAAGTTTTTGTGGCATAATCTGCCTTCTAGTATTTTGAGTAAAGGGAAACTGCTCATAAGAATTGCTGGTAAAGCCCAGAAATGTTTCAAGTATCGTAAGCACTGCTTCTCTTAGCTGATATTTTGGACATAGTTTCAAAACCTTATTAAGGAGTTCCATAAATGGGACATATATGTCAATTTATGCATAAGTGCGAAAATAATCAAATCCATGAAGGTAAATATTCTATCCTCCCCACCTGTCCAGGCAAGTTTCCACCAAGTGATATAATGTAAAATTCTCAATACATTGAAAAACTGGGAGTGCCCCAATTATCAGTTGTTCGGAGTCGGGTAGGGCATGTGACTTTACAGGCACTGGTCTAGTCCAGGATCCTTCATGAAAAGGTTTATTTTATGGCTATGACCATAAGCTTGAATTTCACTAGTATCTAAAGTGTTTGAAAGAGTCATGTGTAAAAGTTTTTTAATCATCAACCTTTAATGACCCAGTAAATACATAACTTCATTGTTCCACTTACATGGTTTGCCAGCAGTGTTGGAGATAGATAGCCAGTAAGTTTGGATAGTGTGACTCCAGGTGTTTTCGGGTAATTGTGTCATATTCATTCACAAAAATTGGGGTAGAGAAGTTTGGTGTTTTAAAATAAACTGGATAAATGTGGCTTCAGAAATTTATTTAGTCACTATTGTAACATTTGCTAATGGTGAAAATTATGTAGAAAAACTCTTTGAATTAGAAGTATAGTCATTATAATAATTTGAAATAAAAGTGCCATATTATGCAAAATAGCTCTTTATATTCATAAAGTCAGTATTTCCAAATAGACTTTAAGGCTTGGCATTTTGCTGAAGTAAAATCTAGATTTATGAGTCTTTCTTCTCTCACTGCATTATTATCTTATGTCATTTCAGCATGCATACACAACCACAGCCATAAATGGGACAAATTTTTGTACATCAGCAAAGGATGCTGTCTGTATTTTGGCAAGGAACTCTGCTAAACTTGCATCCATTAGTTGTTTTGGAGATTTTCTCCTGTTTTTAGGAAAGGTAAGAGTAGATAAATATAACTGTTCTGTAAAAATGAAGTGAAAAATCAGGTTTGATTATCTTTCATATACCTAAAGTAAATAAAGTTTATCTTTGTTAAATTCAGTGTTGTTAATGCTATAAAATAAGTTTGGGAGAGAAGAACGTCTGAGGAATTTAACTTTGCAGAGTAATTTAGTTGTATTATAGCAGCATGCTTGGTGCCACTCTGGCAGTTCCAATTGCAACAAGTCTTTGGTAAATACATGGCAAATGGTTTCCTCTGCCCTATGGAATTTACACATGGAATTGAACACAAAGTGTCACAACAATATGATGCCAGAAACTGCTTAGCTATCTCCCAGATGAGATGAGCTCTTAAAATACTGGCTGTAATGTATTTGCCTCAGGGTTTGGGGGGATTTTTTTTTTAATGAGAAACATTTCTATGTGATTTATGAGGCTGCACTGCTCTCTCGCTGCCCTTTACAGGTGTTTGTTGTATGCTTTACTGTTTTTGGAGGATTGATGGCATTTAACTACCACCGGGAGTTGCAAACTTGGGTAGTTCCTTTATTGCTGGTTGGATTTTTTGCCTACCTGATGTCTCACAGCTTTCTGTCGGTGTTTGAAGTCACAGCAGATGCCATGTTCCTTTGCTTTGCTATTGATATGGAAACAAATGATGGAACTGCAGAGAAGCCATACTTTGTGGATCAGGAGCTGCTGGTAAACCCCACTGATTACAGCAAAGATATTTGAGACATTCTAAGCTTTTAAGCACTTTTTCTTTCCCCAAGACCTAGTAATCTGAACCCACAACCCATGCTATTTCCTTTCCAACACCTTAGAACAGGATGGACTCAGGAATACAAGTACATTAATTTAAAAACTGAAGTAAATGGCTCCCTCTGCCTCCTGTGTGCTAGCTACGACCTGCTGCCTTCTTTTAGGTCATATTCTGTAAGTAATGGCTGACTATTTAGGCCTAATTAGATATACTGTTGGCAATTAAAAAATAGAAATAAATAGATGAGCCAGGTACAGAAATTGATCCATGGGGTGCCCTAAGATTAATGGTTATATTTCTTGTGACTCACTGTACAGTGATGAGAAAAAATAAACAACAAGTAGCAGGTCAGGGATCCATTCCACATCCTACAGATGCTGTAGTACTGAACAAACTTCATGCAAATCTGAGTTGCTCTGCTTCATACCTTTACGGATTCTTTTGCCAAAACACTGTCTTCTGTCTCTTGATTAAACTCTTCTGCCTCTGGACAGGTTGTTCTGTGTCTTTACCCTTGTAATTACTGTATTGTATTACCTTCAGTACTTAGCTAATAGTGATGTAGTGCTGTAACTGAAGCATTTGAACATGTATGTGCCATCCCTTTCTAAATAAGAGAATATCTGAAGATGCAGATATTTTTTTCCTTTTGTGCTATTTTTGACACTTCTGTCTTTTCCTTCACAAACCATGCAACAGAGAAAATCTTAGTGATCCATGAAAACAAATACCCAGCAGCCAGAGTAGCTCATATGACGCAAATGTTCTGGATGGATTTCTTCAGGACAGCGTCAGAAGAACTGGTTTTGGGTTTTGGTGTTTATTTATTTTTTTCATGCTGCTGTTAGAGTTTCTGTAATATTAATAGAATTTTGTTGAGAACAACAACAAACAACAAAACAATGAAAAGGCAGCCTAAAGATAGGCTTAACCCTTCGTACAGAAGAAAGCAGATATATATTCTTTGGCTTTGGTTCAGAATAGTACTTAAGCACATTGCCTGGATAGGAATATGAAACCGAATGGAAAACTCTGAAGCCTTGACCTCTGTTCTTCCCTCTCTGTTTTGCCAAATGCTAAAATACTTCTTATGCCAATTTTCCTTCATGAAGCAGAGGCTTTCCTTTCTCCACTTCCAAACTTCGTGGTAGTTTCTCTTTAACTCTGGTCTTAATTCTGTGTAATTAGCCATGCCCTAGAGCTGTGGGTGAAGAGAGGATTTCCCACAGGGACAAGCATGACAGGCTCTGTACCCTTGTATGGAAAAACCGTGGGCAGCACATCCAAACTCCTCCTCATTGTATGATCAAGAGTAAGTTTGCTCACACAGACAAGAATTTGGAGTTTCCCAACACATGAAGGCATTTGTCTTGTCTGTGTTACTATCAGGTTACAAACATCCTGGGGGTGGAAGGGAGGCTTTGTCGCCCTGAGGACAATATGCAGCAGTGGGCAGAGAGCTGTGGGAGGGATTTCATACAGCCAGAGTCCTCATTCCTGCAGTAGGAGATATAACAGAAATTCTTGATTCAGCCTTCTCAGTTGCATTCATCACTTTTGCTGCCTCTGCAGTCCCTCCTGGTATCACTCAGTGTCATCCAGCCGGGAACCAGCTACAGTTTCTTAGCCCTGGGCTAATTATCTTCCTCTACCAGGTATTTTTATTTGCATAATTGTTTCCTTTCACAAACAATCTCACCCTGGTTTTTGCTTGTAGACCTTTGTGAGTCAGAGTAACAAGTTAACAGAAGGGCAAAACCACAGAAGCATAAGACCATTCCAGGATAATGAAGATGGGACAGAGCTCCAACTTATGGTGAGACAGGAGTATGGGATATGTATTTATCTGCCAGCTAATGTGTTTGCCTTTATGTTCCAAGAAGAAGGGATGGAGGTTATCACCTATCTCCTGACGTCTCACAGCAACCAATATGCCGTACCCAGTATCCTGATTTTTCTTCTATTGCTAGTGCAAAATGGATGGGTCAAATATTTCTTCTCTTCTTTCTTCAAATTCCACTTTTTGCCCCAGAGAGGAAGAGAAAGTTTGGCCTGTGGCAAGGGGGTGGGGGATAAATGTTATTCAGATAGTCTTTCACATGCCTGCTGTAGCAAAGTCAGAAGAGTGATAGGCTGCTTAATTTCATGCCAGAACTGCTGAAGTTCCAGACCTCTAAGATCGGAGTTTAGAAGCCTCTCCTCTTCTTTCCCTTTCCCTTTCCTTTCCTTCTTATCAGTATATATATTTATTTACTCTCTTATATGATGGGGTAACAAAGCTGAGGTACCAGAAGGGGGTGTTTCCCCACACCCAGGCTTGGGAAAGTTCTCAGAGTCAACACTCACTCACTGACATCTGAAAAAATACTGCAAATTGCCCAACCTGAGAAGCTGCCCCAGCAAGTTCAGAATCAGGACTGATTTTCCCCAGGCAATATGGGGGCCAAGCTAGGGCTGCTAGAGAAAGATTCTGCAGGAACAGCTCCTCTGGCACCCACACTTGCTGGACACTACTACACATCCTCTGCTGTCGCAGCTACTTACACAAGTGTAACAGATGTCAGTGATTTTTCTTGATCTGCTTTCAAAAGATACCAGGCTCTAGCGAGCTCTCACACAATCCTATGGGCATTCTGCTACAGGCAGAGCACTCCTCCAGTTTATTACTACAGTAAGGGATAGTTGTACTAAATTTTTTCATTGTTTGGGTCTGTTACTGCATTCTTCAGTAATTTTTTGCCAAGCACAGAAACCAGAGGCTGGGTGGGTGTTATTCCCTGCAAGAAGATTGTGGATTTGAGATACAAAAGAACCTTAATTGTTTTCCCAGTTTACTCTTATGACATTTAAATGCAGAAACAGAATGAGTGCTACACATTACTTGACTCTGTTTTTCTCTCTTTGTAGACTTGAATGTGAAGTACACCAGGAAGTGTAGAAGCAGAGCAGCAATAGCAAAAACGGCCATAGAAGTAAAGGTTACCAATACCCCAGGACAAAGTATTAGTTCTCTAAATCTGTTGTATCTTCTGCACTGGTAAAATGACACACAATCTGTTTGCAAGAATAAAATATTTTGTGTGTCATCACATCTGATTTTTATTACTACACTTGTTATGATGGTCTGAAAGTTGTTAATAAACTCACTCTTTGTAAATTTCTATGTTGTCAGACTAAAATTAATAAGTCAAAAAGGTCATAGAGCTGTTCTTTTGGTGTGTCCACTAACATGATTTTTTCAGGCTTCTCTGGGAATGCTGTGTCAGTCATTCCTAGATCTGTAAATGCAGAAACATTTGTAGAGGAGGCACTCTGAGATGACTGTGTCCTGATTTATTCTGCATATCTGAACAGCCAATTAAGGAACAGACTGAGCTCACTGATGGAAATTACCCTTAATGGAAATTCTCTGTAGTTGAGATAATTAGAGGTTATGAGGTAGGTGTCTTTCTTTTAATTATACTCTTTTGGGAATATTTTTTACAAGTTCGTATCATAAACTGTCCGGCTCCTCTCCAAAAGGCAGATGAGGAATAGTCCTTCCTTCCTTCTGCAATTGAAAAGATGAAGCAGAAAAATTTGTGTCTGGATTTAGAGCTTGACAAAGTACCAGATGACAGAGATAGAAGGACAGGAAAGACATGAGATAAAAGCATGTTATAATAGAAATACTCATAGAAATGTTAGCTGTAACTGTGAAATACATCATGGAGGAATGTAGTGACTGTCAGGGGTCTAGTCAGAAGAGGAACGTAAGTGTAGACACTTTTTAAAAAACTAACTTCGTAATAGTTTGCCAGCATTTTCTTGTGAGCAATTTTAAAGCTTGTTTAAACTTTGTACCTGGATCCTGATTGTAATACACTTTGGGGGCTCCACCTTGTTCTGCATATGGAGTAATTTTAGATTTTACTTGGTGGCACATTTTATTCTCTTTGTTCAAAAGCTCCTTTAAATTTTCTTTGAGGAGAAGTTTGAGGTGGGAAAATGATGCCAACCAGGGATTTCAGTAAATTATCAATACAGGAAGTGAGACATCACTGCAGGTAAGTGACTCAGAACTGTCTTAACGAATATATTGATAAAACCTTGATTAGTCACAGCTTGGAAATGACGTACAGAAAAGCTCCCTGATGGCCTGAATAAGAAATCTGTTTCATTTAAATACTGTATCTGGTCTCCTGCTGTTGAAAGGAGACTAGTTATCTGCTAAGGAATGCTAAGAAATACTTGCTTTTTATCCATCATTTAATTAACTTCAGTCTACTTTAATATGAGCCACTTCAAGAAGTTGTGGCATACAGTATAAATGTGAAAAAGGGAAAGAAATAGATTAATTACTTTCTGCCTGGCAGGTGAAGCTGATAATGTACTGGCTGTGACTCACCACCTCTCCTTATTTAAATCTGTACCCTTGGATGCTTTTGGTGCTCAGCTTGTGGATGCTGTGGGAACTTCCTGAAAAGGAAAAGTCCTGAATAAGCAATAGCTCTGTAACCCTGAGGAAGTGTGCAGAAATGGTACTTACAAAGGGACAAAACTTTGCCATGGGTTTGCCAAGATTGCTTCTGAGCAGCAGTGTCTTCACAATGTAAACATGGTATTTACCAATTTACAAAGCATAAGAGTTTTGCTTTGAAGTAAAAAAAAACCCAGTTCTTACTACACATTCAGGGGTTATTTCCTGTTTGTATTTGATATTCACACTGCATGTTTTGGCCTTTGACTCAGGAACTTTGGTGGAAAAAGGGAGGGAAATTTTTATCTAAGTATGTCCTTGTTTTCAGACAATCTCTAGATGACCTTCAGAGGTCCCTTCCAATCTCAACAACTCTATGGTTCTGCTCATTGCAATTAGGATGCAGTGTCATTGCCTTCACTGCAGCTCCAGAGTGGAGAAAGGACTCTTACAGACACTTCCTACAAATTCTGGCTTAACTTTTAAAGAAGGAAGGTACTGAAAAATGCTGGTTAAGCTGTATTTGAGTGTATTCTGTTTAAGGAATACTGTATTGTTGTTAGTCCAGAAATTACATTATAAAATAAGTTTTGAGAATTGTGTATTTTTACAGAAGACTTCCAAATACATAGCTTTTCATTAAATTCGTCCAGAAAGCACAGCCTTATAGCTTTCAGTTACAACTCAAGACCTCCCAGTCTTACATACATTGCACTAGCAATTGTGTCAACAACCTCCAGCTGCAGCATTCCTGTGTGGCAGGAGTCCTCACCTGAGTTAGAGGGATAAGGCACTCTTACAGCAGCTGATGCTATTTAGTGCTTGTTTGTCAGTGCTGCCTTCCCCTGCAGAGTACTGTAGTCAGGCAGCCCTAAAGGAGGCTGTATGTAGGCACAGCTCCTGGGAATGCAGTTCCTGTTGGTTCTGAGGGTGAGCTAAGCCGCTTCCAATAATTTGAGGTCTGCCCTGCAATGCAGCCCAGTAAGTGTGGACTCGTCTTTCCTGCAGCTATGGAAGATTAGATTCAGCAGAATGAAAGGTACTTTTATAACTATATTCCTTAGAAACTACTGGTGTCTGTTTACCAGAAAATGGCTCATTATTGCAGTCTATTGTTTTAAGCAAAGCAGTTTGATTTTGGTCTTGCTTGGTGTCTACTTCAAACACTCAATTCACTTATGATTCTCTGTGGATGAAAGAAAACATGCATACTGACAACAGTTTATGTGTTGTTTGTTTCTTCTGTTCAAGTACATAATAAGGGTGTGCAAGTAGCTTAAAGCCTACGTTTTGGATTCAGAAGGAGCAGGAAGGAGGGCATGGTCAGGCTTTCAAAAAGAGATTGCTTTCACCCAAACTATAAAAACAACAAAGCTTTTGCTGTCGATTGTAGACCTGCTTTTCAGCATTCGATAACAACAATTCTAAATAGTTAAATACTATTATTTTGAAGGGGGAGAAATAGTGTCACTCAGGAAGAGCAGGTCTTAACAGATGTGTTGCTAATAATTCTCTTGCCTCAGATGCAGGGCTTGGACTAGTGACCTCTAGAGAGCCTTTCTAATTTAAATTCTGTGAAATAAATAAGCTTAAGACTTACACAACAAATAGGTCACCCAAAAGTCAAATCACCACATCGCATTCAAAGATGGTAGAAACTAATGGAGCGCACACAAACAATTTCCAGTCTGGAAGGGAAGATCCTTCATAAACCCAGAACTTGCAAATGTAAAACATTTCATATGTGAATGTAGGAAGTTTAAACTGCAGTGAACACTTTTAAGATAACCTTGAATTATTTTACAGAAGTCAGACACTGCAACATTGGCCCCCATTGATACATGCTATTTTTTCTCCTTTTAAAAACAGTGCAGGTAAATTAGTGTAGCCTCTCTGCACTCCATGTTGAGGAAGAAAGCATCCTCCACTTAGGAATAAAGCTCTGCTATCAGTAACTGAGTAACTGGGATTGCAGAACAGCAGGCACAAAGACTGGGTGTCTCTTTACATAATCTAAAGCAAGGGTGTTTTGAGCTCTCCAAGTGATGGTATAAAGGCAACAGGCTGAAGCAGAGGAAGCAATAAATATGTGTGATCCTTGTTTGCCTTGAGAAAATGGCAGGGATTTAGTGAACAGCTAAGGATCTCTGGTCATAACCTCAGAGTCATGAAGAGGGGAAGTGAACCTGGCTGTGAAGGACCCACATTCCTCTCCTATTAAGTCAGTGTCACTCATTCCTGAGAGATTTTTACAAGATTTTTAGATTAAATCACATGGAAAAGAATGAACTTGAACTGCAACAGACCAGAGTTCTACATTAACACAGGCAAAGGGGATGCTTATTAGGGAATAATTCTTGTGACATCTAATCTTTAAGACTGGTAGCATAACAAATGAGACAAGATCGTCTACATACCTTTAAGAAAAAATATTTATTTATAAAAATACAATGGGATCAGTTTGAGAAGTGTGGCAATAAATACAGTTCAAGGAAGAAAAAAAGCATTTCTACATGGATATATTATGGCACAATAAAAGGTAAATGCACCACCAATCATGGAACTTCTGTTGGCTCAAGACTTTGTACAAGCTCCCTTTTTAGTAAGACAACTATTTCTAAGTTTGGTCAGTGTTGATAATGGAATGAATACACAATCACAAATGCACACTTATGTCTAATGCAGGACTTACCATTAGCAAACAATACCTTAAGAAACATAACAATGGTATTAAATCACTAATGAGATATCTTAAATTTAATTGGCAAAGACCACATGTAACTTTAAGCATGAGGTTCTTTCATCTCCTCTGGAGAAAAGCTGTAAATATGTAAAATGAAGGCTTAACTTGGTATGTAAAGACCTACTTAAGTGGAGATTGTGAGAATGCATAGCTCCTTATTGAACAACCTGGCTGTACGAGAGCACTCCCCCTTTCACAGTATTCCTTTTACTTCATATGCAGTTATTGTTTATGCTGTAGACTACAACTGTTACAGCACTAAAGGCAACTAGACAGGGAAAGGGCAGAGAAAGGAAAAAGGAATGTATGTAAGGCAGTATTTCTTTAGGTACATTAAGCGTAGTGTGTAGGAAAGACAGGTAACAATTCCACAAGGCTAGTTTCGTTCTTACTGAATAAAATAATGGACTAATACTGAACTTTTGATGCAAAGCTAGTAGTCAATGCCCTGGTCACTGTACTGACCATGGTAATCTCTTTGATAGTCATCTTGGTACTCTCCGTGATAGTCATCTGGGTATTCTGCCTGATAATCGCTATCGCTGATTTCTGACCCGTTAGTTCCTGTTCCTTGGCTGCCATTATGAATGACAGGTTCTGTGGGTGCAGCACAGTACTTGGGGTCATACACTTGCCGTCCAAGCCCATACACACTCATTCCCTTCTGTGAAGCTACTTTGTTGGTACCCATTTGTAACGAAATAGTTGAGTTATCCACAGGTTGTAATATGTGCTTCTGATCGTAGATGTCTCTCCTGGTACCTGGTGCCAGCATACCAGCCTAATAAAACAGGATTGTAGAGTTCAGTAACAAGGTCAAGAGCTGTGATTACTAGATTTATGATTTCAACTAGTATGCCTCACTGAAAGTGCTGAAAAGTAGGAATTAAATTATAACAAAACACAGCACAGCAGCATGTGTTCACTAGTAGGTAAGTCACAGAAGACAGTCCTTGCCGAAAGGTCCAAATTATGCTCCTCTTTGGAAAGAATATACTAAGTACTCTGACTAAGGTGGTGCCAGTAAGCAATTTCTTCTTTGCCTCTGTCTAGTTAATACTTAAAATGAAGTTACTGTTTTCTTCTGGCACAATATTGCCAGCAGGAAATTCTAGAAGCACCGGGTCAATTTTATGCCTTAAGCACAGAACATACTGGTTAAGATAAGAGATTCAAGTTCCTCAATTACTGCATAAGAGCACAGCTGAACTGTACCCACTCACTGCTGCCTGTTAGACTCTGCTACTGGGCACCCCTCCAGGCTCTCCTGTCCCAGTGGGCTGAGAGCTGTGTCCACCCTGCACATGTCACACACAGTCCTGCTTACCTGACTGGCTCCTTTGTTAGTGCCCATCTGTAGGCTAATTGTCGTCTGGTCAAATGGCTTATCAGTCTGCATTTTTGGATCATAGAGGTGTCTTCTAGTTCCATAAGCAGTCATGCCTGCCTGACTGGCACACTTGTTGGTGCCCATCTTTATTGGGGAAAGGAAGAGGTGGACAGAAGAAATGATTTTTATTTGTACATTAAGCACAGTCTAAGGAAACAAATATGGTTGGTAACTGTGATGGCTGACAAAAAGAAGTAATTTCAGTGCATGTTTTCCTCATGTAATTTGACCACTACCTGTAATAAATTACCCTTTCTCCTCACTGAGTTTCAAAAGGAAAAATAAAGGCAACTGTCATCCTAAGGCATTTCAGTCACTGGCATTTGCCCAACTGCATTGCAATTGGAATGGATGTATGCCTCAAAATGTAATAAGTAACTTTTACCTTGGACAGTAATGATTCATTTATACTGCCACAACTTCTCTACCACAGGAATTTTAAGATTTTGTTTTGGCTTTTATGATTACTAAGGAAAGAGGAGAGAAAAAAAGTTTCTACCATACAAGGAACTTCAGCTATCCAAAGACTCCTACTTTAAAACCACTTTAAAAGACAGAGATGATGATGCTGCTAATATTAGCTGTTCCTTTCCTCCTTATCACTCTTACAGCAGATTTAAAACAAACAAACCAACCTTCCAGGCAGTGACTTGAGCTTATAAAGCCAATCAACTGCTTACAAGAATTAAAACCTCATTCCTCCTTCCACGATAAGAATATATTGTTATTCTGCACCTGGTTTTGCAGAAACAATGTGTCAGTTAATCAAAGCAAGGAAGTTGTTCTCAAATGTAACAAATTAACTGCAAACTTGAATTTCATACTTACCTGCAGGCCAATTACACTTTGACCAGCTTTTAGTTTTCCTGCATCAAAACTTCGTGCTTGTTTCTCTGCATATTTGACACCGATATCAATTGTAGTATGAAAACCTTTAGTTTTTGCCTATTTAGGGAGAAGGAAAATAGAATATTCAGTGTTTGAAGTATATTTTCTGTCTCTGCACCCTGAGCCTGGGCTCTCGAACGATGCCACAAGCAGGTCTATCTCCATGAGACTGTGTGTCAGGGCTGAGAGAAGGTACCACCAGTTCCCTGTGCCATTTGAAGGTGGCACTCCAAAGCTACCCGAGTCAAAAGGATATTCTGCAGGGATTAGTGTTCTCCTGTGAGCCTCCCCTGTTCTGTGTATGCATGGAAGCAGTCAGGAACCCTCACTCTGAACTCTAAGCCTTCCCTGGGGCATGTGGGAGCACACAGGCTTCTGAACTGCAACCTCTGCAGCATCTCAGACTCTCAGTACTGTCTGTCCTCTCCTGACAGGCTGGATGCTGTTTTCTGTATTTACATGGGTTGTAAGGGTGCATCTGAACTGGCATGTGGATTTGGGCCAACTCTAGGGGTACAAATACTTACCAGACCTGCCAGTGCCACCAGAGTAGTCTGTACTTGAGTCATATTTCCATTTTCAAAAAGATCATTTGCTTCAAAAATATCATGTGGCTTCATGCCATAGACTTGAATGGCTTTGATAAAATTCCCAATGTTCTCCAGCTAAACAGAAACAAAAAAGCCAGTTTTTTATACAGTGTTTCAAATCAGAAACTAAGTCATTTTAAAGCCTTCTGGTGTGGGTTGGTTTGTTTGCTTGTTTTACTCAAGTTCTTTGCCTTGTGCAAACTGGACAAAACGGCTGGTGTGGTTAAGAGTGACTGGTGGGAAGTCTGGGATAATTTTTTGTTAGTTTTAATATTGAAATCAGACTAAGACGTTATCCAGCCTGGCATCCCTCCATCAGTGAGTACCATATACTTTGTTAGAGTGGGCTTTGGTAAGAAAACTTGTCTCAACTCTCTGTCCCTTCCAAGAGAAATTCTAATCTAAAACTTGCTTCAAAATGAGAAAATTTGACATAGTGTCCATGCTATTTGACTTCTGCAACTGATAATTTTGAATAAAATAAAAACATAACTATGTGGATGGGGTCCTTCTATGGACTTAAGGCATTATCTTGCTCACCTCCTGGGACAAATAAGCCTTGGAGTTTACTAGCACTTTTTAGCACTATGTGCTGTAGAAATTGGAAAGCAATATGGAATACAAAGAGTAAGGACTGAATCGTCTCTTTCCTTCTGAAGTCTTAAGAGGTATTAAATCTTTTAAAAAAAAATCCTCGCCCATATTTAGAAGTGTTCGATGCCAAGAAAACGAGGAAGCTGACATAACAGTATTAAGCTAGACCCAGGAACAGCAAAGGCAGTAACTCCAGGCAGCAACTCTTCCAATGCTTGTTCCAAATGCTTGTTGCATCCTCTCCAGACACCTTCTGAGTAGGATACTTCATACAGGGATGTCTAGGTACAGGCAAGCTTTCGACCTAAGACCTTGCAGCACTGCCTGGATGGAAAACTCAGTTGTGATTTAATAAAAAGTAAATTTTTTTTTTTTAACTGGGAATAGGCCTTGCTATAGGGCTCTAAGTTGTTCTTCCATCTGACACTTCTCTGAACAGCTGAAGCGCTGCTAATAAATACAGGTACTCAACTGCCATTGATGAACCACCTCAGCTGTAGCTGCATTCTGTTAAACACTGTTCATGTCTGCAGCATCCTCAACTCCTGGATATGTATCATATGTAAACTTGGTGCTACTATGATTTAAGATGTACCATTTTCACAGCAAATTTGTTAATACAGAACAAAACAATTGTTTGGGGGTTCACGGGGTTAGAGGTGTAGTTCTGAGGTTGGGGTTTTTTTGTTTTACCTGGTGCCAATTTAGTTTTGATTGATTAATTTTCTTCACTGATCCTGGCTGCAGCTTATTTATAAGCCTGGGGAGGTGAAAAAGAGGGAAATGCTTAAACAATAAATCTCATCCTTATACCATCTGTGCAGGCATTATATAATACTTTCACTCATGCTTTATTAGTTGCACTAGTTTCATCAAAATGGTTAATTTCTTGGTTCATACAGTGGACTAGCTCAATTCTCAGGTCTCACAAGTCTAACAGACTGTAACAATTTTTGTGTGCCATTTGATTACTATAGAAATGAGTTATGCCATTAAATTTAGAAACACTTAGAAATCTTAACTGAAATATAAAGGAGATTTATGTCTTCATTTTTCCAACAGTTTCAAAGAGGTTGTCTCTCATCCTACAGTCAGCTATCTTTGACTGTTATTGTTGATGTCTTTTGAAGGGGAATCTTCAGAAAGTCCCTTAGTTCCTTGAAAGCAGAAAATGCCTAAAAGTAAGGTTACTTAATAAATGCTTACTCGCATAAGATTATGCCATCTTTTAATCCCAGTTGAAAGTTTGCACCAATACTCAGCCCTGTAACCTCTTCTATCCAGTTACGCAGATCTTCTTCTATCTGGGGGTCATATTTCAGGGCAATCTGTAACACAAGCAGTTATAAAGTTACTTCAGGAGAGAAATCTCCAACTCTTCCCCACCCCAATTCCATTTCAGAGTATGCTATAGCTGTTATCCAATAATTTTATTGCTGGATTTTTAAACTCTATTTTATGCATCAGAGTACAGATGTAAGTACTTTATCCCTTTAACTACAATTTTCATGGCTTTACTAAAGGTCTGTTTGCAAAAAGCACTTTGAAGCACGTGGCAGTTTTTACTAGAGTAAGAATTCCTGGAGATCCTGAGAAGTCTTTTGACAGCTGCAGAGGAATGATTTTTGAAAAAATATTCGACTCAAGATGTACTTTGGCAGGAAGTAAGGAAGGGAAATAGTATATTATGAACGCAAGTATTCTGAATTGCCATGCCATCAGTACTACTGCTCACATGTAGATTTCTACATGAGAAATTTTATATAATAGCTTTGAAGTTATTCAGCTAAAGATTATAGTGTGTTTGCTTTTATAGCTAGTTTATGATTAATGGAGATGACCTTGTAAATTTTCTTGTTGCTACAACATTAAGAGTTATCTCACTGGGGATTCTGGGGGCTGTGTGTGTTCTTGGTTTATCGTTAACCTTTAGTATCCCTTCTATTTCTTTTCTCTTTGACCTTCCTGGAAGACTCTTTTGGAATAAACTGTGATCTCATATTTCAATTGCAAAGAAAGAAAACCTGCAATAATCTTTGAAGTTAAAGGCATCAAGCAGAGACCCAGAGTTGTTAGCAAGATGACTTAAAAACTCGTTTTCCAGATGTTCAGACCTCACTACTCTGTGTGTAAGTTTATGATTCAGTCACTAGAAATTAATCCATGTGAAAGGAATGCTTAAAACCAGTGAACTTCAACAGCACCAGCTGTCAACAGCATCTGTGTTCCTCCACTCTGCCCTTTGTTCCCCTCCCCTGAATGCACCAAAAAGCAGCTCCAACTTCCTTCAGGCTAAACCTGTCACCTTTGAAATCCTTTTCAATACTGGGAAGTTGGACAAAATGGATTCCATCACTTGAATCATCACTACTTTTTCTGCAAACAAAATAAGTTATCTGAGCACAAGATTGTGTGAGATAAATAACCTCCACTGGTGCAGAGGCCTGCAACACTTCCACCCTCATTAGCTGTCCTGCATGGGTCAGTAAGCAAGGTGGGAAGTGAGGTTACCGTGAGAAACCTGACAGGCAAGCACAGAATGTACCTGCAGTATTTCTAACGTGTGGAAAATCAGCTCAGCTACACCAGTTGCTTACAAACTCCTACCAAGAAACTCATGTACAGCCATCCACATTTAGATCAAAATGTACATTTGAGATTTTTTATATAGTTTTAAGACTTCAGCCAAGAAAGGCCAGCTATTAGCAGCTATATTTATACTGCAGGAGATTATAATTCCAACATATCTGAATTACTTGGATAGAGGCAATTGCTACATTTTGGCTAGCATTAGTAATCCCTGACTCCAAACAGACCAAACTACAAATTACAGTACTCTGTTCTCTATTTTTCTTCTAAGGGGAATGGAAAATTCCTGTATCTCTGGCTTTACTTCAAAAACTTGTCTGAGTAATACTTATTTTCCTTAGACTATTTGTAGTAGTAGTGCTATGGTGCCTTAGTTACAGATCAGGATAATGGACTAACCCATTCCTACATTCAGATCTTGATTAAGGTGTAAAGTTTTGTGCAGTATTCTGTACAAGATGACAAGGAAGATGTCATAACTTTCTTTTGTAATCACACCTTTTGGATATTAGCTAAGATTAGAAGCAGACTAGAAAAGCTAACTGAAGATCACAGCTTCAGGCGACACGGCTGTGGGCCTCCTCTCTTGGGTGGCAAATAGCCCCTCTTGCACCTCCCTTAAGTTTAGCACCAGCAGCAGCACAACCACATTCATTTACAGTGATGGTAGTAATAGCAGGGTAACATCTTGAAAATGGTGTATGAAGAAGTCAGCTGTCATCTTTCTCCTTTCTAACCTGGTGATTAGCTTACAAATGACTTTTCATGGATATTTTTATTTCCTATGGAAGCAAAGCTTATGTGATCACAGCCTTAATTTGTCTCCCCAGTAGCATCTGGCGGAACCCAACTAGCTTGTTCAAAATTATAGAAGAGAAGCAGTCTTGGACAGCATTGAGTCAGTTTAGATTTTGTGTGAAAATAAATATATGTGCAAGGGAGAAAGATACCAAAACATCCCCCCCAAAGACTGAAATGTAGCACTGTACTCTTCTTACACATTAGAGACCTATTAAAATCTTGCAAAAGTGACCTCACCCACAAAACCTTAAGTTACGTGTACAGGCAAGACATAGAGTGTATAATTTATTTCTGTACCCCACTTCAAATGAAGGAATAGGATTTATAGAAATGCCAAAACTTTCTATTCTGATGCTCCAGTTAGAAGACAGCAGATAATTTGGGCTGGTCATTCATATGCTGACAGTTCATACTGTGATAAAATCATCATTCCAGCATGCATGTGGGTACAAAGCAGGGGTTGAGTTAATCTCTTCCACAATTCTTCAGTTACATATATAATGAACATTGTGCTTTCTGAAAATTTAGGCAGTTTCACTGTAGCTTAAAGACAGTGTTAGGCATCCTGCAGTTGAAATTTTCTGGAATAGAACTAGACTTGTTTCTACCACTTTTGTTTATTTTTAAACACTGGTAATATTTTTTTTTTCTTTAAAAAAAAAAAAAGGAAATTAAGTTTGTGATCATACCATCAAGAGACACAGTTTGAAGATTAAACTTTTCCTTCCCAATATTAAAAAAAAAAAGTAATATGGAAGCCAGTAAGAGAGAGAACCCTAAAGACTTCTGCAAGTGGGGCTATTTTAATCTTTCTTGGCAAGCATATAACAGAAAAAAAATGGCAGAAATTTTCATCATTTAATACTAAGTGCATTCCATATGTGAGATTACAACTGAACTGAATATTAAATTGCTGACCCCACTGCTTGGGAACCTTAGAAGTAATCAGATGGAATTTTATCACTTCTGAAAAATATTTACTTTATGTTGGAGTATTTTACCATGTGTTCAAATCTTGAGCTTTTCAAGAGGTTTTAAATTGTCTTGTGGTATCACTACAGTGCTTATCTAGAGATAGGAACTAAAAAATGCTTATACACATGAGGAGACTTTTCTTATTGTCTTATAAGAGACTTTTCTTATTTATTAAAAGTGTTACTATTAAATCTGCTAGTTTTCGAAGTTGTCTTCACCTACTGTACTGTTTGACTTAAATATGGTAACATTTTTGTTCTGATTTTTGAGCCGGTGGGAAACTACGTTACAAAAAGTAAAAATTGGTGCTAGTTTCTCTGCAAATTGTAATCAATCTACCTGAAAGCTAGTGATGCAGAATCTTTAGAATCAGGCTTTAAACATGTGAGAAGAAGGGATTAAACAGGGAGAGTGATAGGTCAGATACTACCAGAAGCAAGGCATTATGCTTACCCTGAATTCTTAGCTCTTCTATTCCCAATGGCACAACCAGAAGTTATGTAACACTCTTAGTGAATCTTTCATATTTTCCACATGTGGATATCAGAGTTGTTCCAGTTTTCCTTTGATTGCTATCTATGAGGTGAAGCCAGAGGCTTTGATATAAATGTTAAAAAATTATGTCTTTTTCCATTACTACTCATCAACATGCCAACATTTGAGCCTTTATAAATACTTCATGGAAGATATTTAAATCTTACAAGTCTACAGCAAAAGAAACCATTGTCTACTGAAGATGAAAGCAGTAGCTAAGCAGCTACATTCAAAGTATCATCAGTGCCATGAAAAAAGGCTGAAGTTTCAGAATACTGTAGAAATGATTCAATTGTAGCAATGGATATAAGATTTTACAGAAGTTTAATATAAGATAGCAGGAAGCCAACTGTTAATTTTTTTCCTTTCTTATGAAAAATATATAAAGTTGTAAATGTTGCTCTTTTTTGTTGACACTTCAGAGATACAGGTTTAATAGTTAGGAATATCTTTGAAAGGAAACTAATGTTTATACAAGTGGTCAAAACTATAGGTGATCCAAGGTTGTGGAAGGAAAAGGCTGGGTGTTACTTGCCTATTACAAACTGATATACATGTGTTTATGCCAACGTATGCCTCAGGCTAGAATCGTTGGGTTAAACTTCTGGCAACTTCACACCTGATCCTCACATCTAGTTCTGTTCAGGTAGGACTTTCCAGTTTGGGACATGTTAGAGGGTAAAAACTCTCCCTCCATGTGTAGTACAGGGACAGTAACAATCATCACTGTTTTTATCAAGCTCATGAATTCCTGGAAGCTAGCGAAGTTTGCTGGCCAACTTTAATGATCTGTCTGTGTCCCTTGAAGTTACTCAGTGTGCCTGTGGCATGTTTAGTTTGAGTGATGATGTTAACCAGCACTTCACACCATAACTGATATCATATGGACTTTCAGTTGTCCTTTTATACTAATCTTTTCCAAATTACACAGTACACACTGTACGCTAAGGGCAACGCGTATGCCAAATCTCCAGTTTAAGAGTTCAGCTGGCTATATTGCTGCTACTCTGGAAAAACACTGTAACAGGATCTCAAGAAAGAGTTTAAGCACACTGCACTTCTTTTTACACTGGGACTAGCAAACACAAATCTTACTAAGTTAAAAAGCAGGTATAAAAGATAAAACTTTCAAAGTTAAACGTTGTGTCATAACAGCTTGCACTTCTTAGTTCTGAGAAAATTTCGGATTAAAGCTGCAGGCCTCCTGCCCTCCCCAGCAGGAGTCAAAGGTTTAATGTGCAGCGTGCTAAATTTAAAGTACTAGTAGGCATTTGAAAAAAACTGCTCTCTAGTCGTAAGTTTTAACAAGAAAAGCATGTGCTTGTCAAAGTGCATCAACAATTCTATCAAAGGAACTGTGTTTGTCAATAAAAGATGTATATACATATAAAACTGCAGCAAAGTAGGTTGTACATTTTGGTTTTCCAAGGAAAATAAAGTACAGGGCTGTGTACAGCAAGAGAAATAACCAGGACTTTACTCCAAGATGAGATAGCGGAGGAAGAGGTTACATATATGCATTTTCACCAAAGTGAACAGAAAAACAGAGCCCTAAGTTTTGGATTTCATTGTTCTTCATAGGGAGAAATTTGGTATGGCTCATATTCTTGCCTAAAGTGACACAAAATTACTAACTTTTCAATTAGAAAACAAGATTGAGTAGAGAACTACTGAATTTCGAATAAGTATAGGAGCATGTTCATCTTGTACTGAATTTAATTCATGCCTAGCCAGGGGGTTAATATTAATTTTACTTTTACACATTTAGATCATAAACTACTGAAAGCAAATAAAAACAACAAATGGAAAACTCCAGGTTTTAAGACCTAAGGTTGTACAGTTTCAACTTTAAGCAGCAATTTGTTCCTGTATCAACTTTTCAATCTTTATTAATTCGGAACTATCTGAGTGAAACTGAATTGCTGTGGTTTCAGTGCTGCCTTTGCAAACATCCTTTGCATTGAAACAAGCACTACCTTCAGCAGTGATTTGTCCTGCTGAGGCCAAAGATAGCAATGCTGATACTTCTTTTTTATTTGCTTGGCACAAGTTTGTGATGAAATCTTTTTCCTCCCCCTTTTAAGGCTTCATGATGGGGTATGGAGAAAGATGAGAGCAAAATTCTCTCCTGGTATCAAGACAGAAATAGCTCTTGAAAGTCATTACTGCTCAGAAGTGGGAGTCAGGCAGACCACAGCCAGTCCCAAGTTGTTATCCAGAATTCCTGTTCATCACCTGCTGCTCCAGAACACACTTTTGAATCACCTATCTAAAATTTACACAGCCAACTACTGGGGAGAAGAAAAGTGTTAAGAGCTTACTGGATATGTGAGTACCCAAGAAAAAGGCACAAAAGAGTAAATTCTTCTCATTACAGGAGAGGGAGAAGGACTTTCTAAATTTTTTTTTTTAATTATACAAGCAAAGTAAAACTTCCTTGTTAAAATTCTATGGTGTAAATAGATTACTGTACATATCTAATCTTCCGCTTCAGAGGTGACAGAGAGTGGCAAGGACATAATCATTGATGATTTAGTCATAGAGTGAATAAATAGCACACCCTGTAAGTTGAGACAGAGAACCCAAGAATGGAAAAATATAAAGTTTTGATTTTCACTGAAAGTGGGTAAGAAGAGGAAGTGACAGGGTACCAAGGTGATTGTCAAGGGGAGCTTCTTGCCATTTGAACTACCAACCCAATGAGCTTTCATCATAAGGACAAATTAAAATTCCCTGTTAATTTCATGTACGTTGACCTGGATTGCATGCAAAAGCAAATGTCAGAGGAGGCATATTCGTGCACTAGAAACCCAAATGTAAAGGGAATGTGACAATCCAGATGAAAACCAAAGGGGAAAGTACTTCAAAAACTCAAAGCCACTATTCAGTATGCCCTGGTATTTTCTATCATTATGGACTGCTGTACAGAAAGGCAGAGAATGCTGCATTAACACTGAAAGATCTCCCTATATCCCAATATGCTACTTAGCACAAAAATTTTACAGCTGTATCCATTTTGGTTAATATTCAACAGTATTTTTTTTAATGTGTAGCATAACTGATACCCTGCCAACATCTCACTGTTTTCTCTGTAAATCAAAATTTAGGCTACAATCTTTAAAGAAGAGATGGATGAGCATTAATCCAAAATTCCTGGCACTCTTCCCATAGGCACAAGTTTAAACTCTGTGAAGTGAGAACAAACCATGCCTCAAAGTTTCCAAGTCATCTTACAAGTACAGATACCTGTAGTCATGCATAGTGCTTGTTGCCAGATCAGCTGGCTGAAGAACTGAGTGTTCTACTCCCTGGCTGTCCAGGACGACTTTCTGACATTTTGCAAGATATTCAAGAAGCCAGTGCTACCATCTCTTCCCCCAGAGTGCACCAACAACTTGGACACACGCCTGCCCTTGGACTGAACGCTGGTTCCCTCTCGTTCTCAAGCAGCTACTGCAATGCCCTCACTTATTCAAACACTTTCTCAGTTTTTCTTGCACTTCTTGCTCTTATCATGTTTTGTCATAGTCACAATTTTCTGGCTTTTAACGCCAACTCTCCTTAGTCATCAGCTTCCACTGTCAACTGTAGCACCTTCTGGTCAGACCTCCATACATTGTACTTCTTGGTATCGAGTTCCTTTGCTCTGTTTGTTTAGTCTTTATATTGCTGAACTATTTCTACTTCTTCACAGAACATGGTTCCAGCAGTATTCACTACCTATTATTTTGAATCACTGCTGGTATTTGTTTCAAAAAACCACAAATTTCTTCTCAGCTAAGACACAGTTGATCCAACCCAATGGGCAAAAGCCTGTTAGACCCTGATGGGAAATGAGTTCTCCTTGCTTTGAAACCCACCACCAGTATGACTGATCTGACACAGCAAATCTGGGTGGGCTCTGACATCACAAGCAGCAATGTCTCCTGAAACAACACACTGAGTGCTGCACAGAAAATCCTGGTAACCTGACAGACCTCAGTGATGCCTAGTTAATCTTATTTTGTGGGGGAAAGGAAAAAAAATCATACAGAACAATCTGGTGCATAAAAAGAAAAAAATTCCAAAGAATCTGAAAACAATTTCATTTTTCCAGTAGTAACCCAGGCAGCATCTGTAGCTCTGGTGGAACAGTAGTTCTCAAAGCCTAGATGGAGCCTGTAAACAGAAACAGTAACATCAATGATCGCTCAGTCTTTCTCAGAATAATTTTCTAATCTATTGCTACTACAGAAACCCAGGAAATGATATATTCTTTCAAGCTTATTCACTTTTCTCCCCAGTAGAATGTCTTTTAAATATTTTATATTAATTTTATAAGCAAACTGTATTGTGACTTGGTAGCCCTTCCCCAAGGTCCTACTGTGTTGACAAGTCTTTCAAATTTACCTTCCAAATACGACTACAGAATCTGATTATTTCAGTCTGAGTCTCTCTCCACACCTTTTTTCTTCTCTTCAAACCCTCTTCACTTACCAAAACCAGAGTAATTATGTTCTACAGCAGCAAGCAGGTAACTGGGAACTCAAACACACCTCTCAGAAAAGTTGGCTAAAGAAAGCTGAAGTCTGTCACTGCAAGTGTTGCTATAAAAGTTACTCAAAATGCACATTCCTGCTGCCTCTCCAGCAAAGGCACAGTCCATGCTGCATTTTCTCAGTGCTTTTTCCAAAGGTAAACCTCAAGGCTCTGCTCTTATCACTCTAATTTGCCCCCACCCAGTAAGCTCAGGAACTTGATTCCTTGCTGCCAGCTGTGATGCCAGGCATAGGCTTGACTGGGAAATGAAGCAGATGACACGGCAGGTCCTGAGGTACCAGGCATTTCCCAGTTAATAGTGCTCAGTGCTCCCCACCGACTGCAGTGACACTACTTGGTTGCCTGTCAGCCTGCGCCGATTTAACTCCATGAACTCACATTAGCTGAACAGGCTCACTGAGGTGTCTGTGATAGGTATTCATAAGGAAAACAGATTCCTCTCATTCTTACCACCATTTCATCCTTGCACATAATAATCCAGTCTGGCTTTTTTTTTTTTTTTTTTGTAATTTAGGTGAAAGACATGATTTCTTGAGAACTTCCTTTGCTGCTTCTAGCTAGTAAGAGCTGCCTAGATTTATCTTTCATAAAGGTAGTAGATCAAAATCTTTCAATTCATGCATAGGATGTTTTTCTGGTTGAAGTAATTTTCCCCATTCCTAGTTTTCCTAGCAGAAGCACAAGAAGTGCAGATTTCACACCCTAAGCTTTAGAAGACCTTGTCTATCAACAGCTTCATACTCTGGTTTTGCTTTACTGCCAGCAAAAATATTGCAAGAATGAACTTGGCACAAAGAATGAAAGACAACGATAATCTGCTGCTCCTGGTCCTCCACCTCACCCCCTCCTGGGTATATCTCTGACCAATTAAAGTTCAGCAGGTGATGCACAAGGTTGATTATAATCCAGGAAACATTCAAAAATATTTTGGATTTGGCCACCCAGAGAAGTTGTGCTTTAACCGCATAAAAAATGTTTTAAAGATTATTTTTTTTAAAAAAGGGTGATGACCATAAAGACGTTAGAAAATGTTTATTTAATTTTCTAATAATATACAACTTTAAGAAGAAAGTCTAAGAAAAGTAAGACAAAGGGACAAAACTTATGATTTCATGAACTTCTAGCTCATCTTCTTATTTAATGAAAATGTAGTTTTAGTAATGTACAAATCAAGCCATAAGCCTGCTACACTGGAGTTTATGAGTAAAGAAGAAAGTACAAGTGTGAAAGTAGAAAAGACAGTAAAACTCCAAAGTAACAGGTTCTGATTCAATTCTCTGCAGAAACTTTCAGAGCAGTATTTTTCAGCAATTCAACACAAGCAGGAAGAACAGCTGGCACTGCTGGGGGTGGGTAGGAGATGCACATACACACTGCATCCAAAACTCAGGATGCCGCAAGGCAAGTTGTGGTGTCATTACGCTGCACACCTGAACTGACAGTAGGTTTGAAATACCCACCCAGCAGAATGTGGGCAATGCTGTGCTGCAAATGACTGTGAGAGGTCTCAATCCTCAATTATTTAAGGTTCCATAATTGTTCTGTAGAAGAAAATGCCCAGGTGCGCTGACTGAACGCTGTTGGTTATGTTTTGTTCCAATACTGTTCCATCCATTCAAAGACCAGTTCTTTATATCTGATATTTAATCTCATAATCTTTGTTTACTTTTTTATTAAAACCAGCTAGATTCTTTCAAATAGAAGTAGCTTTCCCTATCAAAGACATTTTCATACCATCATTTATTAATGATAAAGGCTGCTATCACAACAGACCATAGTAAAAAGGCATTAGTCTTTATTTTCTTCAGCAGTTACTTGTACTTTTTACTTGTGTAGGGCATGATTAATACAACAATGTCAGCAAGGTAAGGGAACAGCTTCTTGCAAAATTAAGAAGAGAGCGTTTAGTCTTAGCACACCAGATACGTGTCTGAACTACACCTGCTTCATTGACTTAACACTGTATTGACTTCCAATTATGATCTATAATGGAACTTGTAATTGATCCCCCGCAGTGTTATGAAGTGAAACGAGGCAGTGGCAGCTCAGGCTGGTCATGCAGCGGGAATCGCAACAGGAGCTGCAGTACAGGTCCTGCTCCAACACATCCTTCTGCTTGGTGTGTCCTGGCTGAGCTCTGACTTTGTGTTCTGCCCATGCTCAACACAGAAGGGAAATACTCTGGTGGGGTCCATGTCAGCAGCAAGGCAGGAGCTGCTTTTCACCATGAACTTTTAACTATAACCAAACCCCTTCCCAAATGCATGTGTATTTTATACTTTACCTTTTTCTGTGAAGGCTTCTAGTACTTAGTCAACTGATTAGGGACAACAGAAAAATACTTCTTAATTAAATTATTTTTATTGAAGCAAAATCAGGGATGCTAAGATTATGCTGTCTATAAATAAGAGGCTGTAGCAGTGGAAATATCAGCAGGAAAGCAATATAACAGGAGAGCTTTCTTAGCAGGAAAGCAAAGTAAGGTTTTTACAATAGTGACGTCCAGTTTTATCCTGAGAAGAGCTATGTACAAACATGCAAAGCAGGGCAAGAAGATTTGTTTAGAACCCATCTATAATTCAGCCAGCTAGGATTTTCAGTAGATCAAATTCCATCTTCATGCAAGCATTTCAGAACAGCAATTAAGTGCAAGAAATATTTCGGTTTTGCCCAAACCTAGGAAAACATTTGGTGTTCAGATCCTGTGTGTATGCACAAACCACATACTGTTTCACTTCACTGTACCTCTTAGGGATTACTCGGTATAAAGGTCTGCCTAAATCAAGTCCTCAAGAAAAATCCTGTGTTGACCCCAGAAGACAGGGTTGAGTCTTGGAAAGGAAGCAGCAAAGGCACTGAATGGTTAAAGCCTGCTTTCCATGAGCGAGCGAGTATCAGTGACCGGGGCAAGCTCAGGCTCCCAAGGCTCGAAGCCTGCTTGGCCCAGCTGCTGGGACTGGGCAAGGCGCTGGGGAGAGTCCAAGCAGGGCACTAGACCGTGGCTGTGACAGCAGCACTTCATCCTCACTGCAATGGCCTTCCCTTGCTGCCAGCTCCTCCAGAGGCACCAACGCCTGCCAGCCTTGGCCAGTTACACATCCAGGACAGCGTCCGCTTCGGGTAAGAGGGAGTTTTGTATAAGCAGCAAGAAGTTTAATTATGTTCCCCCTCTTAAGTATCTACCAAAATCTGAACTGGTTTGAGGAGGAGGAGGGGAAAAAAGAAAAGGGGGGGGGAAGGAAAGGTTATTGTGGCTTAAAAAAATAAAAAGAAAAAAGAGTCCCAAACATGGAACCACCCACCTGAAGAAAGGCAAAACAGTTTTTGAGAAAAACACTGTAATTCAACCCCACTAAATAGAAACAATTACATAAGTCACTATGAGACATTACTGCAGAACCAAATGTATTTACTCAAAAGAGAGTATTTGCTGCTGAACATAGCTATACAAGTTAACAGTTGTTTAGAATCAGATACTTACAAAAAGCATTTTTAAGCAAAAGAGTCTCTCTTAAAGAAAAAAAGAAGGATTTTCACATGATCTCACTTAGAAAAAATCTGTTTCAAATTGCCCTACGTGTCCTGGCCTCAAGCCCATTTTTACTGAAGGCCTTTCCTGTACAGTTCCATAGGGGATGGGAATCTCTACAAAGTTTGCCTTAAAAGGACGTGTCAGATGCCCAGTGTATACCGTGTTATGCAGCTACAGAAGCTAACAATTCCGAGTACAAAGAAGTTTCTATCCTTTATTCTCCAAGGCAAATTATAAACTATTTGCAGGCAAGAAAAAGCATCCAAATTAATGTTCTGTCAAAAAAAGACAAGGTGAGACAAAAATCAGTGATGTGCTGCTCTCCCACAAGAATGTGTGCATTCATCTATCTATTACGGGTATTGACTCAGCAACAGGGCTATAATCAGTATTTTTCTCTAAATTTTAAACTAAGTCTAACTCTGAAACCACACAAAGAGCACATTCATTTGTAAATTTTAAACAAGCAAGCATTACTGTAATGCAAATCACAGTTTTTATTTTCTGAGGCTGCTAATCCCATTTAATTGTCATGACTGTCAAGCTCTATTTGCTTTCTTCAGAAGTGTTCTAGTCATAGGAGGTACACTGTGAGCTTGCATTCAAAGGATGCACAATACTTATCTCATATTCTTAAAAATTAACCTTAGCAAGTTTTATGATTTTCTATCACCAGTGTAAAATTTACTAGAAGTTTATTAATCCACCGTAAACAAGGTCAGTGTAATACACGTTACACAGGCACAGAAAATGCTTTAAACTTGAAAGTGCAGACACAGTGTGCTTACTAAGGTTAAACATAACAAAAGTTTCAGCAAACATCCTCACTGTTCATTTACTTGTGCCCCGTGCTGGTGCAGCGCTGGCAGCTCTGTCTGTGCTGTCCCCACACACAGGAGCAGACCCATGTGGTGCTAATCCTGGCTAGGCCATGCCATTCATCACCTTCCTCCCAGAAAAAATGGTGTAAGACGAGAGGCAGAACTGGAAGTGACAGCCCTCACTCAGGGCTTAGCACGGGCGGTGACATCTGCCTCGCACTTCAAGCATGGCCTGCGCTGCTCCAAGCCTCAGCTCTGAGGACTCCAAAAGACAACTGCCAACTTTGCAATGACGTGTCAAAGTTTACTGGGGATTTAACCACTGGGCAAAGGAAGTCAGCTCCTGTGTCAGTGGTTTAAAGCAACAACTGCCGGATGTCCCCGGGGCAGCCACTTTCACACATCTGTTTAATCTGCTCTGGGGCTCCCGAGCTGTGACACGGGGTACAGGACACATCTACCAGGTGGGGCTGGGCGAGGGCTCCCGAAGGAAAGTCTCGTTTGTGGGCTTGGGCCAGTGTGCAGGACAGGCGTGAGTGCTGCTGGCAAGAGAAGTGTTTCCATGGCAAATCACTTGTTTCTGCTCTTTGTGAAGAGATGTATCCTTGCTATGAACTATCAACCCAATGCGACATAGGTTCCATCACCATCAATCTGTACCTGTTATTACTGCTGTAGTATTAATACTTCTATTGAAGTAGCCACAGAATTGGAAACCTACACTTGATTGGAAAACTGGAAAACTACACTAAGAGAACAGACCTGTCCTGAGATTGTAATAGTGAAAGTGGAAAATAGATTAGACACACCAAGGTGGAGTAGACATACTAAGACAGTAAAGGATGAAGATGAATGGAAACACTGTAGATAAGATTCTCCACTGCTGGATTATCTTCCTTGTTTAACAACAACAGAAAAATCTAATTAATCTGCATTAATACCAATTCTCAGTCGGTAGGAGAACTCTTCCCACACGGGATCTAACACTAGGAAAATATAAATTAATAGGTTACTACAGCTTAGTAAGGCCAGTGATTCACTGGGTTTCAAAGGAAAAAGAAATCCTCTGCAAAATTTCCAGCAAGATACTAAACTCATGTTTCAGCAACCAAGGTGGCAAACACGTTCTTAGAAGTGCAAGAGGCATCTGCTCAGAAAAGGAACACGGCATGATTTGGAAGTGGAGAGCAGCAGGACCATGTTCAAGTAAGTGTTGTTGAATGCAAGTAACTGAAATTTAAAAAATTTAACACTGTCAGTCAAAGTAAAACTAAGCATCAGAAACAAGTAACCAGCAGAGAAATTGTAAACAAATAGGAGAATTCTTGTAAATTGGTTGCTGATACATTAAAAAATGTATCTTAAGACTAACTGACAAAATAGATGGTTTCATTTTTTATATCACCAACGTGGTTTTAAGTGATGCACATAGTTATTGTGCCAAACATTGACTGTAAGTTTAGCTATGGAATGATTCCACTGTCATATTTATGTTTCACGGACAGTTTTGCTGTTGACTCAATTATCAAAACTGTACCATTAAGTACAAAATTACGAAGTTCACTTGAACTGTAGATCTGTTACCAATGCCTGGATCCAGCTGGAAGAAATTCCCAATTCTTTAAAAAAAATACAAAAATTGGACACAAAGAGAAAAGTTTTAGTGCTTTCCACAGTGAAACTGATATTTAGCTAGGAAATGTTAACTTCAAGAGCCATGATCTACTATCAGAAACCATGAATTAACTGGAGCAAACTGAAGTTTCATGCTTGCTCCTGTAAATTCTTCTGCCATTTCCTCTGAAGTTCCCTTTTCAGTATATATTTCTATTACAATATTTCTAAGAGCACCAAAATATTCGATTTTTTATTTATTCCCCATGCAACAAAATGAAGATTTGCATAATGCAAATGGTCGTGCAGGCTGATTTTATTTTAAACTAAGCATCTGAATTTAATTCAAAACTTGTAAATTAAATATATTACTTCAAAAGTTACATAGATGTCTAGGTGCAAGAGAAAAGGAATGCAGAGATCTTATACCGTCACTTATGATGACAGAAGATATTGTCCTCTGTTCTCAAAGCCTAAATTTTCACTGTCTTTATCCATTACAGCCTCAATTTTTACTACATCATTTCAGACAACATTAATAGAAATGCACTTTTATCAGCAGCAAACACTCTTACCTAGGGTTCATAAAATTTGGTGAGCAAACCTAAACATCTGTTAAAGGAAAATAGTCTAGAGGAAGTATGGAATGGTAAAGCAAATATATAGTAGGAAGAGTTGCATTTTAAGAATGGAAAAGGGTATTTTTCTGTTTTGAAAGGAGGGGTGAGAAAGAGGAAGGAGAGGGCCTCATAGCTGAACCACAGACAGCCAAAACTTATCTCACTATTAAATCACTAATTAAAAAATCTGAAAGTTAATGATTTTAATCTGGTTCCCAGACAAAAATATTTATTAAAAGAAAAAAAAAAAAGTAATTTCTGGAGTAAGCAATTAAATCTGTTTATTTGGCCTGTAGCAGGTAAAATAGAGGGCAAGAATTTTCTCCTCAGCAGTTTCAAGAGGAACACAATAATCATACCTAGGACTGGTTTGCATTATTCACCACAGACTTCAATTCTTTTTCATTAATCTGTATTTGCCCTCAAGAAGGAAAGCAGGAAACACTACTGCCCTCCTGCACACTTGCAAAATAGGGAGATATTTTGTTTACAGGCTTCACTTGTCTAACAGCCTTCACTTTAAAAAGTTTGTTTCCCTTCCTCTTCCATCTTGCTAGGGCTTGACCTTTCAGGGTGGCAGCTGCAGGGCCAGGATAACTCACCTCAGTTACTCCACTGTCTTTAAAATGTTTGGGAAATGGTACTGACCAGTGACAGCTTCCTGACACAGGGATGGCTCAGAAGGAAAGTCAGGGACATGCAATAAATGCTATGCAAAATTTGACTCCCCATACAAACCATACTCCTGCCCACCCTTACTTTCTTATGAAGATGAAACTGGCACTGTATCAAACATAAGAGGAGGGAGAAGATAAATGCCTGCCCCGTACAAACAACATTTCCATGGGAAGGGTGGAGTCACTAGGAAGCAGCTGAATGAACTGGAACCTCTCCTCCTGCTGCCCAATGTTCCTGTTTGCTCCACACCTTCTGCAGCGAGACAATGGTGCATAAATCAGGGACAAATATAAAAACGGGTTTGCAGCTTTATCTAATTGCATCATCATCTCATGCTATGTCAACCTCACGTACTGCAGAAACTCCCCCATTGCTCAAGAAGAAAATTATTTCTTGCCTGCAAAGGAAACCATCCATTTCAATCAGTTTAAAGGGCTCCCCACTGAATATTTGTTTTGGATCAAATATCTTCTGTGATCTCAAGTAAACAGGGAATCAGCTTCAAAGGGATTACACTAGTTCGACTACCTACACATTTCTCATGCAGACAAGTTTCCTTAGAGCTGGGAACCAGTAGACAAACTCCCTGCTTTCTTTGTAGCAATGAGGAAAAGAGATCCCTAACAGAGACCAGACACCATATTGGTGTGAACTAAGGTAAAGAGCAAAACGAGGGAAGGGTGGAGCCTCAAAAGGAGAAAAAGAAAAAAAAAAGGAAGGGAAAAAAAAAAGATTAAAAAAAAGCTCTAAACACCAAACTAGACATAGATTTTAAGCTTAGAGACTGAATCCTGAACCTCAATTAAATAAAATTCTTAAAAAGTATCAGGACATGTTATATTCATCTATTCAAATACTATAGCAAACAAAAGGTCTCTCTGAACACTAATACAATGGCAAAAGAGAAAATAAAGAATAAAAACCAAAACCAAAGGATTTTTTATCCAGCACAGCTGGACCCTCAGGCAGCATAGCTGTGAAGCTGTCTGTTTTCTGCAGAAAAACATTGCTTGGGGATCAGCACTGAAAATTTCAAACAAGGGTATCTAACACCAACTATCATTCCAGCAGAGAGGTACTACAGCTACTTACAAACATTACCCCAACAGCACATTGAAAAACCCATAACACCATAATTCGCACAAAGGCCAGTATTTTGGAAAGCTTGATTATAATCAGTAGCAAAAACTGATCCTCCAAGAGTTGGAAACTAATTCTTCAAATTTTCACGAGACAAAAATCTGGAAAAAGGAATTTCTGATCTTTAGAGAGACATTATCTGCTGATCCTCTAGAATTATACAGATGAACAGACACACATCCAACCCACAAACACATGCAAGATACTAGATTGGAGGTACACATATCTATATAACACAACTGCTTTGAAATTTGATCTCTTACAGTGAGAACAGCACTCTAAAAGCTCAAAGCTCCATCTCTTCTGGAGTTTTTGTTGTTCATTGGAGGCTTTTTTGTTTGCTTGGGTTTTTTGAAAGGAGATGAGTTCATTCCTCTCTGGTGCACTTGAATTATTTTCTATGGCACTGCTGCACTGACATTTCCAAAGAGAGCAGCAGAAACCTGCAAACAAGTAAATGGGAGCTGCCCCAAAACATCCATCCCTCTGCAATATTTGCATTGAAGGCAGAGAATACAAGCAAAACAAAACTCAGCAAGATGGAGTAGAAGGCCCTTTGCATAAAGGTATGAAATACACCAGTTTCAAACCCTCTGCTAATGCACGGGCTTGGAACAGTTCCTCAGGAGGGCCTAAGGAAGCTGAGGGCAATAAGAAACTGAAAGAAAGAACCAAGAACTTCTTCCTATCTTGTCCCCATTAAGGGATCACTGTTAAACCTACATAATTTTGTCAATAATTTTTAAAGTAGAAGAGCATCTATTTTCTTCCTAATTCACATGCAATAACACACAATATGTTTTAGTCTTTTTTTAGGTTTGGGGTGTTTTGGGGGTTTTTTTCAGTGTGTAATGGTGTAGATAAATCACTAAGTTTAGATGCTGGAAGCCACCACTCTGGAAGACATTTGGTTACATGATGTCATCAAACTTTGCTGCAGAACCCACAACCATCCTGGGGAAGCCAATTAAAAAAAAAAAAAGGGCAAAATGTTATTTCGTAAAGCATAAATTACAATGTTTAAAGGAACTACTTTTCTCCCTGCTCTCCTTTCTACTCAGCTACAAGTAAAACAGGATTTGGGGATCTGCTGAAGCCTGAAACCAGACATGCGTGTGAAACAACCAGTTATTAAATACCACGTTTAGATTTTAAGCCTGTGAATAAAGACACTGATCACTAACTTATCCCCACTTGTTTAGCGGTGTAATTTTTATCGCAAAGGTTTTTCCTCTTATCAGGTAATTGTTCGCTGCAAGGTAGCAGCCACTGAACAGGACAACACGAGACACCTTTTGTTCCTAAGAGTATGAGAAGAACCCGAGCAAAGCCGCGCACAACCGGCACCGCCGCTCCGGCCGCAGGGCCCGGCTGCTGTCAGCGCTGGCTTTTCTGCCACCTTCGACCACAGCCCCCGGCACGGCGGCGGCCGCCGGGCTCTCCGTGCCGGCTGTCCCCGCTGGCGGGGCTCCCCGCGGGGCGCGGGCCGCGGGACCCCCGCCCGCTGCCG